>JAREIK010002991.1:2491396-2826435 GCA_029783825.1 Sapria himalayana
TCTTTGGAGTGCAGGCATCTCGACACTTTTAAATTTGGGGAGCCTGTCACATGTATGAGACTTCACAATGAAGAAAAGTGTTAGTCAACCCTACACAAACTATTTCGGGTTTGGAGTTGTTTTCCTAATGAACCCATGGCAGGGCAAAATCAGCCAACATAGAGGCATGAAGTATGACATGGATGCATGATAGGCAGGGTCTCATGAAACTATTGACATGAGATTGCTCCATGGGTTGCACTACTATGCAAACAAGTAGGCTTGTGACGAATAGTATCAGATCAGAACAAAAGATTATCAACAAGAGTACTTGCCTTCTATCAATCTGGTGGCCAAAAGCCCCTCTTCTGAAAATGCATAGTAGCTGATGAAGCCATGTATAAAGCTGCAATAAGAGAACTTATATTCTTCCAAATTTAAAAATGTGCCAATTGTTATCTATGACTATAGTTGAAGACTTTAGTGAATATCAAGAATCCTGATGAGTTTGAGTAGAAATGTGTGAGAGTACTCCAACAAGAGAGTGCAAGTGGATTGTAGGTGAAGTTTCTTTATAGTTCAGATATGCCAACCCTATTATGTTTGGAGATCTTGTTGGGTGTCGCTAGTCTGGTACTTGACTACGAAGAATGGTGTAAGCCCACCCTAGATATTAATCGAGAATTGGAGCTGCTCTCCTGATGAGCATGAGGCAGGGAGAAACTATCTAGTTTAAAGGCATGAAGTGTGGCAATCAGGTTGGGTCACACAAAAGTGTTAATACGAGATTGTGCATGAATTGCATTTTTGTGTGAATGAAGCTGTGTGTGAAGCCATGTGTGAAGTTGCTATAAGAAGGCTCATGTGTCTTCCAGATTGAAAATGTACCAATTATTGTCTAGTAGTGCGTAATGGGTATTTGCCTACTAGGGGTGAAAGTTCAACTATATGTGTTGCTTTTAGGTGAAAGTGAGTCGAGGCTGCTTTCATGGCTTTGTGAAGCCACATTTCTAAAGTGAGACATCCTTATTGGCCTAGGGTATCATTGTGGACCGTAATGGATTAAAGCTTGTGCATAGTAGTAGTCATCAAAGGTATAGATTGGTGAAAGGTGCAATGCATGAGGGCATGCATAAGGGCATACAAGATATTGAGTGTGAGAGAATGTCAGAAACTTATTATGTGTGTCTATGACCATAGCTGAAGACTTTATTGAATATTAAGCATGTTAACAAGTTTGAGTAGAAGTGTAGCAGTACTCCAATAGGGAGTGCAAGTTAATTGAAGGTGAAGCTTCTCTAGAGTTCAAACATGTCGACCTTGTTATGTTTGGGGAGCTTGTTGTTAGTATGGGAGTGATTATAAAGAATGGTATTGTCCTACCCTACACAAACTAATCAAGAGTTGGAGCTGCTCTTCTGATGAATCCGAGGTAAGGAGAAACTAGTCAACATAAAGGCATGAAGTGTGACATAACATCTTGAGAGAAGACTTCCTTAGCCATGGTATTCTTTATTGCCATGACTATGGATTCTAAAGAGAAATTATATTGGTCATGATATTCTCTTATCACTATGTTGTGTTCCATAGAGGATTCAAATTATTGATATAGTCACAAGCTCAGCTTTAAGTCACAACGTCTAGCTTGAAAATTCACATAGTAGCTCGATGAAACCCATATAATATTTAAGTGAGACTAATAGGTTTTCATAAAAGAAAGTAGAGTAAATTCAAAATTTGAGGCTAAGAACAAGCAAACCTTAAGGAGAAGTGATTTCCAACCATATTAGATACAATTTAAGAAAAATGCAATAAAAGATTGATTAGGAACAAGGTTTGAGACCTAGATCATCATAATGATGATCATTAGAAATTCTCAATTTAAAGAGATGAAGCACCAAATATCTCACATAATTTTTTTCCTAATGTTAACCTAAATAGGGATCTAGAGTTAATTGGTATGCATGTGTGTGTGTGTGTGTGTGTGTCTTTATTTGTGTATGAATTGTGTTTGTATAATTTTTTATTGTGGAAATGTTATGTTTTGAATGTTAATGGATAATAATTTTAATTAGAATAGAGATTTGAGATTACACTATAAAATAGATTTATGTGTGTTAGTCTTGGTAGTTAGTGATAGGTAGGTCACGAGATATGTTTATGAGATTTGATCCAAAAAAAAGAGTACACATCTACTCTTATCCCATGAGATGAACCTATGTGTGGAATTCCTAAATTTATGTAAGTTTAATTGATATGAGCATAGTGCTTATGAAACCAAAATTAGAAATAAATTTATGATCATTTCATCTTATATATTTTAGAAGAATTAGCCTTCAAATGATGTAGGTTTATTTGGTATGCTAAATGCCAAATAATACTAACTATTTAGTATAATTTTTACAATGTGTTTTTCCTAAAAGAGAAGTTTATTTATAATAATTTCACAAAAACTTTATTTTGTAGAATTTCTATGGTTGTGAAATCATTAGTTTTTAGTGTGAAATATACAGCTTGATGGAATTGGTGACTAGAAGGGGAGTGCAAAATCATGCAAGGTATATCATTTGACATGCTATGACTTGATTACATATTTGAGTATTTATATATTAGTTTCTTTATCAAATCTTGACCGAAACTCTACTCATATAGTCATAGCAATCTTCATATGTCACGATGCTACCACAATATTGACATAATCATTTTATTATACAACATATTCTTTTGACTATGAAGATTTTAGAGTCACATCCAAATTAGCTTGAAATAACTTCATAACTATGATATTAATTTTTTATTGTGGCAGCCAAAGTACCTCACTAATACTAAAAGTTGTAACATCCTCTAGGTATCACAACTTTTTCTTTATTAAACCATATAATACTTAAGCCAAAGTTATAATATTGATCTAGAGTCATAACTCTTGGTAATAAAATATTATAGAGAGCCAAAATTGAGTCATAGCCAATAAAATACTATGAATCTTAGCTCAAGAAAGAAACCAATGCTATGGTCATTCTTTAACACTATGACTTTCGGTTATAGAAGTTAAATACTCAAGATGTATCCACACTCAGCACCATGACTTTCAGTTATAGAGGATAATTATATCATCATGACTTTTCCCAGCATCAAGACCATCAATCAAAGGAAAATGATCAAAGTCATGACTTATATTAAGTGCTATGACTTTGTGTTATAGAGGCTACATGAATCATCATGACTAATCCTAGTTTTGTGGCCATTAAGTAAGGGAAAGAGAACAAAGACATTACTTATATCCAATGCCATGACTTTGTATTACATAATTAAAAGATAAATATCCATGACTTTTATTCAGTTTCATGAATTTCAATTAAAGAAACATGCATTAGATACATGGGTATATAAAAAAAACTTTACATAGTTAAAAATGATTTATAAGATGCACAAGAAAGATTTTCTAAAATGCTTAACTCAACCTTTGGGGTGATTTATGAGTAATAAGGGCAATACAAGGCAATTGCACAAACCCTAGAAGGTGGGCACACACACCAGCCCTCTTCTAGAGGCAAATCAAAGTGAAATTGAGTGAGTTTTGAAGGATTTATATTTTGAAGCCTATATTTTCCTAAAGGGCTAAAATTGAGCACTCAGATTTATACAGGATATATTTCCACTTATTTTGTATGTTATTCTCTATAATTTCAGGCTAAAGAGAGAATCTATGGATTGCATGATAAATCCTTTGAGATGGATGTTATGTTTAGTGCTTTAATATGATGTTTAATTATGAAATTAATTGATTATAAATGATTTGATAATTATACAGAACTAAGATTAAGGCTTGGGCTATTGGTGGATTCGTATGTGATTAGAGTAGTAGACAGTAATAAGTAAGCCTTGAAACAAACTAAATATTAAGGTATGAAAGAAGTAACAACCATTTCCAACCATGATATGAGAAACAAACTCATTTGTCAAAATTCAAAATTGAGATATATTTAATTATTACAAGTATGATACTTATGAAATTAAAAGAACGAATGCTTTTATTGGCCACTCTATTATATATGTCTTTGAGGAAATGATCCTTAATTGATATTATATGGTAAATATAATATTTATCTAAGAGGTTCATCTTTAGTATGAGAGTTTGAGTTGTTTATCATAGTGTGGATGGTACACATATAAGTCTTAGCCATGTGATAGGCATGGAAGGATGTGATTCATAGGGTGAAATTAGTCCTATGAATTATATTCGATTATAGAGTTACCATTAATGAAATAAGAAGGAAAGAATTTGTTAATTATGTGAGAATACTACTAATGAATCTTAAAGTATAAATATTTATATTACCATAATAATTCTCATCAAAAAAATACTATAAGTTGGAGGATAAGAATCTATATACAAATAAACCATTAAGTACTATTAACAAGTTAATATGTGATAACTAATGAATAACTTCAAAGAAGAGATGATGAGATGTCTCAATGGTAAAAGATAAAAAAGATAACTACAAGGGGATCATCATTAGAAATACTTAATAGTTGATAACCATCTTGTATCTTGGTAGGGTAATTGGTCATTCCACAATTATCCAACCATCATTCTATGAATGAGTATAATCACAACAAGACTATTTATAAATTTTAACTAATAAAAATATGAATTATTTATAGAATCTAGAATTTATGAATTGAATCATGTTTATTGTGCCTACTAGAAAAGTTATTAATTATCATTGATTAATCTAATATTATGTATGCAATCCCAATGTAATCGATATCTAGCCTAAAAGTCCACTTTATTCTATATACTTTTAGAATGATTTCTGATGAGAAATTCTCATTCAACTAGTTTTGGAATAAAACTAACCATAAATTTAGGTATTGTAATAGAGTTACAATAAGTTTTTGGTATTACTATTAAGGATTACTTTTTTTCTAGTTTAATTGGTTAACTTTCATTAACATAACTACCCTTGAAAAGGGGTAGTTCTATTTTTAGTAGTTTTAATAATATTATCTTATTTTATTTTGATGAGATTTGTATTTAATGTCTTATATCTTATCTTATACTTATAGTGATTTTATCTTCATTTTTTTAGTCACTACCCTTATATGAGCAAAACTCTTAGACTAAGTTTTAACACATTAGGACCTAGAGAAAGGAGTTGATTATGTATGAATTAAATTTCACTATGATGAAGTATATTCTTACCCCTATGGTGACTTTTATCTCATGTCTAATGATGGTGAACACATTTATTTTCAGACTGATACTCAGTTTGGAGATTTTGAACATGGCAGCTATGAAGAAAGGCCTCACCAAAATGGGCTTCCTAAGAAATCACTTTTAAAAATCAATTACTTCTTGAGTATGTTACTTGTGGAGAAGAAACAAAATAATGATTTTGAAAAATCTAATAATAGAAGGCTTGGTAGATCATATCCAAAAACTTCACTTGAAGGCTTCATTATAGAGCTTTTATTTGAGACTAGAAAAAAAAATGAAAGGAAAAAAGAGCATATATGACAACCTGACATGGGGGTGACACTAACTTGAGTATAATATAGATAAATGCTACATTAGAATTTCATTTGAAAGTATTAACATAAGTGTGAGTGAAAAAAAATACTAAACATAAGTATAGTGGGAGATATAAGTAACAAGACGAAAGATAAGGAGCAAAGATCTAACATCATCGAGTAGTTTCCTAAAGCTATGACATCCATGATAAATTTTTACTTGGAGGTATGCAGAAGATGGATGAATATAGCTCTTGTCAAAGGGCTTTATTGTAGAGCTTCAATGAATATATACCACTTTTCTAGCAAATATTTGAAAAGAAAGTTGGTTAGTATTTTGTGTGCATAAATAAAAGGTGAATGCCTCAATTATTAGAAAATTCTACACCAATTTGAAGAAATTAGAGAAAATAAAAAATGTTATGTACATAGATGTTTGGTATATTTTGATAGGATAATTTTTAATGAATTACTTGAATTGCTAGATAATGATAGAGCATTATTTAAGTCCCTAAAAGAACAACCCAACTACCAATCAATTACAAAAGATTTGACAAATTGAAAGTGAGAATGAAAGGTGACTTCAAAAACGTGCATATGGATTTTTTATGTGTTAAAACTCATGGAGGTAAGTAAAGTATAGTTATATTTTTTGTGTTCTTTTTTATAACTTACACTCCATGTCTCAACTATCACACAAGAGAAAAGTAAAATTTGCTTTATGCCCTCTTGATAAGTTATACTTTTGATGTGGGTAAAATAATTAAGAAATTCAATTTTAATTATTAAGAGGATAAATTTTTTGGTCATTTGACTCACTTTGCCTTGATTACCCTACTATGAAGAGTCAATTGAGTCATTATAAATGATAACAAAGATGAATTGTATCCAAGAGTGTCTGTCAGACATTGTCGAGCATCAAAATATGGCTTGAAATAGAAAAAAAAAGAAGTTATTTCTTGAAGGGGGAAGAATCAACTTATTGTGGGAAAAATAAAGGTAATCTTTTAGTGAAGCCAAAATAGAAGTATATGAAAGAAGTGAGAGAAGACACAAAGAGATGGAGAGAGACCCATAGTGAGCATTCTTTGGGTGAACAAAAAGGTATGATGGCCGATATTATTCTTATTTTATGGAATATATAGTTGGTTGGAAATTAGAAATAGATAAGTATGACTTACATTTGAGATATATAGTTTCCATACAATAATGGTTGTGGATGTTGAAAGATGAGATGCATTTTATGAAATACAACTCTAATAAAAAAAGTTTGTTTGTAGTGGCACAAGAAAAGTTTAAAGATTATAAATTTTTAACTCTTGGAATGTGAGATAAAACATGTTGAGGCCACTATAAAAAAGTTTAAAGTTTAGAGATTACAACTCTACAAGTCTAATGTAATGAAATGCTAGGTAAGTATGGCTAATAGTGACGAAAAGCTTCAAAATGACTTACTCTACCAAGATAATTAGCAGATTGGAGAATTGAGGCAATATAATAGATATATTACAGAATTGTATTAATTATGCAATGAAATCTTTTGAAGCCACACTAAATTTTATTTTTAGAAGATAAGATGCATTGTGTGATATAATTACAAAGATTTTGGATTGGGCATTAAGTTATAGAGGAGATTCAGAGAGATCATCCACTTCATTGCCACCATTTAGAGTTCTCATATGGGCAGGGCCAGCATGACTTGACCTATTTTTTGGTGTGTCATGTCAGGTATGTCACGACTTGAGAACTGTTGGCCTAGTATGGCCCGTTGGTCCAGTTTGTACTCGAGTCATGCTAGGCTGGACCTGGACTTTTCGGGTTGGGCCAGGTCATACCCAGTTTTTCCAACTATATTTTAGAAAAATTTAGCTAGGTCCATGGGCTAGTTTATTATGTTGTCAAGCCAATCACATTAGCCGTGCCTAGCCCAGCACGGCATGAACTATGTCAAAGAGCGGGCCAGCCTGGCTCGAAGCATGGTTCCAAATTATGTCATGTCAAGCTAGGCATGGCTAAACCAGACCGTGTCTAGGCCGTCTGACCCATTTGACACCTCTACCTCTATTTGTCTACTCCAATTCAAATTTTGACTTTAAAGAGTATCATCCAAAGGATAAATCATAGTGAAGATCACCTTGAATATATAGATAAGTATTAGCTTGTTGTTTGTTTTTTATGTACTTAAAAGTATTTGGATGTGCTAGTAACAATTTGGAAGTTGGGTAAGATATACTTTTTTTATAAGTGGGAGATGAATTTCTCGGGGATGAGCAATGATTTTAATATGTGAGTGATGAGATAAAAAGTCATATACGTTCTAGTTAATTTTTTAGCATATTTTCATATTAAGTAGATTGATTTTATGGTTGAAAGATATAAATTCATACTTTTTATGGTTTTGCAAGTTTCAGTTAAAAGAAATGAAATTGTAGCAGAAATCTAGGAAATTAGTTAAGTCAAATTTTTCACGAAAAAACAACTCTATTGCAATAAGAACTTAAGCATAATTGAAAATCAAGTCACAACTAATAAATGATGTCATAACTAACAACATGGGGAGATGAAGATAAAGTTGTTGTCACTTAGGTCTCTAAAAGGAAAATGATAGTCACGATAGCAAACATGGGTGAAGATAGTACTATGCATTATGACACATAAAAATAATTCATATCTCGACAAACAACAAGTTACGCCCAATAGAGCAAGGCAAGGCCACAATTAGAGGTGTTAAACATGCCGGGCCGGCCCGTCCAGTTTTTTTTGGGCATGAGCGTGCCTTCGTGCTGGGCCAGGCACGGTTTAAAAAAGCTGAGCCCGGCATGGCCCGTAGGCACGGCAAGCCGTGCTGTGCCCGCTCGGGCCAGACCAGGGTGTACAGGCCAAACTAGGCCGTATGGGCCAGTAAAAATTTTTTTAAATTTTTTTTTTATTTTTTTTATATAAATTATTAAATTATATATAAAATTTTAGATAATGTATAATATTATATATTTATAATATGAAAAATGTTAAAATTTATTAAAATTTATTAAAATAACAAAGTTTAAATTTTTTTTTATAATATAATATAAAATTAGTTTAAAATTTATTAGATTTATATAATATAGTTATAAATTTTTAAATGAAAAATTAAAACAAAAAAAAATAAATAAATCAATATATTTTGTTAAAAAAAATAAAAATTAAAAAAACATAAGCAACTCAAATGAAAAATGACCAATCAGCCATTTGATACCGAATGTCCGAACCAAACAAATTACAGTTTTAACATAACGTATAAATAAAGCGTACAATCAATAAAAAACAAAACATCAAAATCAAAAAACAGTAGATCATCATAAATCATCGATCGGCATATCATGAGTATTATCAGCCGCATCATCAAGATCAGTATCATATGGATCATCATCATCAGCAATCAACTCATCCGCTATCGCAGTGGATGCGGCTGCAGTCTATGTCTTAGTCCCAGCTCTAGCACGATCATGGATGCTAAACCTCGAATCCTCTCAATCCTTCAAACAAGCCAATACCTCAACAATATCTGGACGTGATCTCGATCTCCTACCCGAAATCACATTTACTGCAACAGAAAAAGCAGACTCCGATGCTATGCTTGACACCGGAGGAGTCAGTAGATCTCGTGCCATCCTCGATAGCATGGGAAATGTGGACTCATATGATTTCAACCACTGTAATATATCAAGATTCTTAGTATCAGAATATGATAGGATTGAGCAGTAATCGGTATCTAAGTACCGAGAAAGCTCGCTCCTGTGTGATGGTCCACCCCCACGTTTCCCCCTCTCTAGCTGAATGGAAAAAACATCATCTCCGAACAAGGTATCAATATCTGTAATCACGGTCTCACTACTACCACCACCATACCTAGTATCGTAGTATGTGAACAGGTCAATCAACTTCTCGTGAATGAATACTTCAGGTGACTCTTCCAGGTTCATGCACGAGGAAATGTAGGTCATGGTGTTTTTTTACCCCTTCCACCTTAACCCTAGGGTCCATGCAACAGCGAGACAATAAAGAGATGAAACGGTGGAACAGTATTTCAAATACTTGGTTTTCATCTATGCAACCATATGGCTAAGTGTCGGGTCAGCTCGATATTTCCTAAACATGCCACTAATGTTGCATATACACCGAAGTGCAATGCAAGTCGTGGGCATATAAACCGACGAACACATGTTCGTCGTGTCATAAAAAATCTTCAGGAATTTCATAAATGAAATTCCTGAAGCTCAATCAGTGTCGTCAATAATAAGTTTGTCACTCTTAATATTGACGTAGTCGGATATCACGTGTTTGTATCCAACACATGATTCTAACATCAGGTACGTGTAATTTCAACGATGTCTCACATTCGATTGAAATTTCTTCGTCTTAAGATTCGCAGACAAACAGAAAATACCAAACTCTTTTTGTCTACGAGGAGTGCGAATATATTTTAGTACATTACGTATATTATCCAATGCGGGGGAACATACCTTCATACTCACTTGAACAATCAGGTTAATCACGTGACATATGCATCTGACATGAAAGATCTCTCCTAATGGTGCGTCTAATATTCCTAACAAACATATTGATCGCTACTCCATTATTAGATGCGTTATCAAATGTGACACTAAAAATTTTATTTTAAATTTTATATTCCCTAAAGATTTTCATCATACAGTCAAAAATGGCTGGGCCATCATGAGGATGAAGAATCTCAGAGAATCCTAAATTTTTTTTATTCATAGTCCAGTTAGAATCTACATAGTGGCTAGTGAGACATGCATAAGATGATTCATCGTGACTTGTCCAGATATTGGACGTCACGAACACCACTCCACTATATGCCATAAATTCATTAATTATTTTTTGTTTTTCTAACTTATATATCTTTAGTATGTCATTCCTAGATGTGAACCTAGGAATCCTATGATAAGCAGGCTGAAAATATGTCTGCATGATGTGCACTACTCTTGGATCTTCCGAAAATCTGATAAGAAGACCCATCAATGTGATCAGTCTGGTCATGTCGTCCCTACCCAACTCCCTGGAGTATATGAAGTGAGTAAACTTTGAGACTGAACTCGATTCAGTCTCAAAAAATGCAGTGCCAAGTTGGGTTTACCCAGGATCTAATGGACCATATTTTTTGGTGCATAATTCGGCATGCCTCTTAAGCTGTCAGTCTCAAACAAACTCTTACATGTTAAAAGTCTCATACAATATTTATACTGTGTCATTTCTTGTTTCTCACCCCAAACATTTTTTTGTTTTATTATATTAAAATAAATCCAAACTATTGAAGTCCTCCTAGTTTTTTGTTTTTTAGAAGTTTGAGTTGAGACGACTGGAGAAACCAAAATTTCAACATCCTCAGACTTCTGTGTAATATTTTCATTTTCTAAATTTAAATATGTTTCAGTTGTATTTGTCATATTTTTAGGATTTTTGTTATTCAGAATAGTTTTTTAGAGACTAGAAGACTGATTTTAATTTTTTCTATTTTTGGTCTAAAGAGAGAAACTAGAGAGAGAAACTAGAGAGAGAAAGAAAGTTAAAAAAACTTAAAATAAATTGCCCGGTAAAAGCAGTGGGGTCGTCACGTGCACGGTGCACAACAGTCAAGCTCTAAGTTCAAAACTCAAGTTGAAATTCCCGAAAATCCAAGCTGAATGCCGAAATCCCGAGTCCCGAGAGAGAGAAGCAAGATTTTTGAGAGAGAAATTGAATGAAAAACATAAATGTTAAAGAGATGGGGTGGAATTTATAGATTAAAGATAATAATTTTTAAAATTTTTTTTAAAATTTTTAGGGGGCAGAATCATGAGGGCCGTTGGATTCTGCCCCCTAGCCGTTGGAGGCGAGATCCGATGGCTGAAAATTAAATTTTTTATTAATTTTTTTTTCCTGTTGGGGGGGGAGGGGGGGAATTGGGTCGGTTCGAGCCTCGTGGGACTCGGGTCGGGTCCAATCATACCCGACCCGTGGTCTTTTTTGCGGGAGGGGCGTGGGGCGCTCGCAGGGTCGGGCTCGGGGGACACTCGACACGGGACGAACCCATGCCGGTGTGCCGTGCCACGGGCCAAACCGTGCCGGGTCAAGCATTTTCCAATCATACCCGGGCACGGCATTTTCCTGTGCCGGGCTGGCCCGGCCCAGTTGACATATCTATTACCACCTCTAATTTGTAGATATATTTTTTATGCACTTCAAAAGTGCATCACAATGAGATTAGCCGCAATTGTCAGGTGTGACCTAATTCTCTTTTAACTTGCAATAGGGAGAGATTACCAGACAAAGTTCTTTTGAGTTAGTTACGAGGCAAAGACTATGCACACCTAGCTTAATTGCATTAGGATATACAAGTTCAAATCCAATTGCATACCAATTTTTGAGGGAGTTGCGATAACACCTAAACTTGACTAGAATTTGTCAAAACAAAATAGTCAAATAATTCAAGAAGTAGACCGACACCAAGAGACATGATCTACAATATACCCTCACATACCAGATACAATATGCCATAGTTGCATTTTGCGTACATGACACGCACAAACTGTAACATTTCAAAAAACAAGCACAAAAAATATCATCACTATAATGACAATGTATAAACCCATCACACCACAGTTTTGAGGAGACAATTCTAGCCCAGCTCAAGCAGGCCACCAGACATGATCCGGAGAGGACGCCCTGACCCAACCCATTTCCCACTGCACCTCAACCACGGCAAGGCCTGCAACAGCCTGCAACACCCATTATGGCAGAACCACAAAACGCCCATTATTACACGCGCTTTTATGTTTTATCCCAGGGAGCAGATTGATTCGTGATTACACTAGGTGCGCATTCTTTTGCATGCGCACACATCATATTCATACGCAGCAAGCATACTTTACGAAACTGAGGTGTTATAATCATTCAGATGTCGATATACTGCACATATCAAAAAAAAAAAGGGCCATTTACATCTCTCATTCATTCTGTAGCAGAACAAAATGTCTTCTGCGAGCCAAACACATGAAAGCGCCAAAATTTAAAATTTGTTATCATACTGAGGAGGGAACAGGTAGACCACCACAAAGAAAAACAACATGATGAGCACCACCACGAAAATGTGGCGAGGGCCAAGCAGCCCCACATCTATTCTCCTCACATTCTCCAGCTTCTTGACAGAGCCCATGACCCCTGCTTCTGCTTCATCCGCGCGCACTGGCTTGCCCAGCTGCAGAAGATCAACAAATAAAAAAGGGTTAATTGTGCAATTGGAGTGTTCAACTTGCATAAAAAGGGTTAATTGGGGCTGTTCTGCAGCGCGTGATGGTGCGCTATGCCCATTGATATGGAACATGATTGTGCACGAGACTGTGTGTGGTGTGCAGTGCGCACAGAAAGTGTGGTTCAGTGAGGCTATGGAAACTTAGCTGATGAGATGGCCTCTCATCAGCTGCATGATTGGGGCATTGGCCATTCAACCAGTGGCCAATGCCCAATGGCCAGTGCCATTGGATTGGAGCGGCCAGGCCAACCATTAGCCAGTGCCCAATGGCCGCTGCCAATGGCTAAAATTAAAATTTTATAGTTGGTGATCACTGAGCATCAAGCATGGAGTCGCGAGCATTGATTTATCAGACAAAATTTATCTTTAAAATAAATTTTTAATTTTTAAAAATTCAGATACTAAAAATAAATTATACTGCACTATAAATAAAAATGAATACAAAAAAAAAAAAAAAGATACATTCATTTTATGAGTTTGGTTTTATCATGATATTCCAAATAATAATAAATTAAAAAACTATAAAAATGTGACAATCAATGGTAGTTATTATCAATAACAAACCATTTCTCTTATATCTACGATCAGTCTATATAGTCTGAATCATCACATTTGAAGCTCATAGTTATAGTGGCACATCGAAATCCTCAATATCATGTGAGCCATCATTAACTAACAACTCTTCACTTGATCTTGATGATCAATCCATGAATCATCTCAATCCTCTCTAAGCATGACAGTGCTAGTAGGATATTTGATTGTGGTATCGATCTCTTAGTTTAAAAAATATTTATTATTACAAAAAAAAAAATTCCAATATTATGCTAGACACCAGAATGATCAATAGATCATGTGTCATCTTAAATAGTACAAGATAAATGAATTAATATGATTTCTAGTAATTTAATGTATTCAAATTTTTAATGCCATTATGTGATAAGAAAAATAATAATAAATATCTAAATATCGAGATAGCTTATTCCTATTTAAAGAACCACCCCATCATTTTTTTATTAGCTAACTGAATAAAAAAGTTATCATTTTCAAATATAATATTCATGTCTGTAATCAGAGACTCGCTAAAACTATTATACTCGGTATCATAATTTTAATATATTATTTAATTTTTCGGTAAATATATCTTATTTTTATTCTACTTGATCTATGAAGATGAATATATATTTTAATATATTTTTAATCTCTTATACCTTAATCCTAATATTAATGTGTATTTTCCAAAAATAAAAAAATAAAGAGATTGAATGAATGATCGATATTTTAAATATTTATTTTCTATCTCAATGATCATAATACTAAAACCAAAATGTCTCATATAATTGTTAAGCATACAACTAATATAAAAAAATATAACTAAGTACAATATATATTATGAGAGTATATACATATGAATATATGTTCGTCATATCATAAAAAATATTCTAATAATTCAAAAAAAAAAAGTGTCTCATAGTCTAAACCATTGATAATAATTTTATTATTTTTACTATTCACATAATCAAATATAACATATTATTATATTACATATGAATCTAGTGCAATTCTTGTTATCTGGCTTTCAATTATATATGAAACAATAAATAAAACACATTCCAATACTATAATAGATACTAGTAGAATCAAAAGATCACGTACTATTTCAAATAATACAACAAAAATGAATTCATGAGATATTCATCATTTTATAATATGGTACTTTTAAATTTCACTAGGAAATAAGTAGAGAAAGAGTAATTAATATTTACATATTTTGGAATATCATACTTAATTAAAGAACTAACTTGTCACTTTCACTAACTAATAACATAAAGAGATATTTTTAAAAATAAAATTATGTGGCACGACCAAGTCAAATTTCATAATATTTATGTAAATATATAATTATTTGTAAATTTTATTCGCTAACTTAGATAAATTATTGATACGAGTTGCAAAGAAACTTAAATTATTTTCTCAATCTTCAACTCTAATCCTTGCATCTAAACAAATAATAAGAGAAATAAGTAGTGACATATTATTATATTTAAAAATATTTATAAACATCATTATAAAAATATAATATCTATAGTATTGAGACAATCCGTGTAGATTTTAAGTCTCATAATAAAAGTCTCCTCTTCGCATATCATTATTTTTAAACACATCAAACAAAAAAAAAAGCATTCTTAATAATTTTAAAACACGTTGGAGATGTTTAAGGTAGTCTTTTTAATATATTTTTATTTTGGACACCCTATGATCAAATTAAGTGAATTGAACAATTGTCTTAAATGAAGGTGCTAACTAAAGACTTTTAAAGTAAAATGAAAATGACCACAAATTATTTAAACAATTAAATGTTCTTATCAATTCTTTCAAATCAAATTTCATATTAACTATTTCATTAGATAAAAATAATATTATTTATAATCATACGTATCTCGAAAAACTTATTCTGCTTCGGATCTTTCAATCTTATAAAAGAAGTTATTCAAGTATTCAAAAAATAATACAAATATTACTCCTCTCTCAACAAGAAAATAATTATTGATAATAAGAGCATCTCTAAGAGACTCAATAAACCAATCTTTTTAGCTAATATAGAAAGTTTTTGTCTAAAAATCCCCTACGACAAGCTAGCTATTTCACTAGCTATTTATCATAGCTTTGATTTTACTCACCACATGTGACGAGCCCATCCGCCTCGCTACAGCCCTTCGTCTCTCTCATTCTCTTTTCTTCTCTTTTAAGCACAGGTGTGGTCATTAATCACAAGGAAGCTCTCTAGGCTCACATTTCCTTCTCTCTATTGATACTTTTCTACAATCATATCGTGATTTGTATTACGTATGCAGCAAATGAATAATTTAGATAAGGTGATGACACAACTAGACCGTTTGTAATGAGTTAGACCATTGCAAATATTAGTTTATAAAATTACAAATGACATGGCATTATATGTAATATTTTAAATATTATTTTTGAGAATTAATTAAAGTTAGTTGAAGTAGATAACTAAAATAGATAATATTATTGGAATTACCTTTAAAAAATAATTAGTTAAAATAGATAATACAATATTTTATTATATTTTGAGTAGCTATTTTAGATAGCATTGTTGGAGATATTCTAATGCAACTTTTTTTTACTACATTTAAGATTATTAGATCTCATTTTTTAAAAAATATTTTTGCTCAAGTCCTCATTTGAATCCTCATGATTTTATGCGTAAGCTTTTCCACAAGCCCTTATTAGATCTCAAGTGTTACTTCCCTCTCAACTTTTCTTTTGAAACTTTTATATAGATAATGCAAATTCCAAGTAATCCTCAAAATGCATGCAATGATATAACTTACTAAATCTCATTATCCCTAAGAAAATCAGAATGGTCATGTTTCTTAGAATTTAAATTGATAAAAAATAAAATAAAACCTAAATAGTCAAATCTTGGTTTGAATGCCAACCATAAACGTACCTCACAATTAGTGATTGAAGCATATTTTATTTCAGAGAACCCATATTTTATCCGTCAATTTGGCTTCGGCTCTCTCCATCCTACTTTCAGCACTAGATATGTTCTTATTCAACTTATCTATCATCATTATTATGTCAGATTTGTTTAGCTTCTTTTCCAATAAACATACTCGAGCCCCAAGGCCAATGGTCTCTGAATTGGAAAGTATTAATTTATCTTTAGCTCCATCGATCACTAGGGGTGTAACCGAGCCAAGTCGAGCTGAGTATTAGGCAAGCTCGGCTCGGCTCGGCTCGGCTTTAAAGAAGTAGGCTCGAGCTTGTTCACGAGCCTGTTTGCGAGCTGACGAGCCGAGTTTGAGGGTGCTCGGCTCGTTTAACTTACGAGCCTGTTCACGAGCTTGGTTCACGAGCTTGTTTACGAGCCTGGTTAACGAGCTTGCTCACAAACCTATTCACGAGCCTGTTCACGAGCCTGTTCACGAGCTTGTTCACGAGCCTATTTATGAGCTGACGAGCTGAGTTTTAGGGTGCTCGGCTTGTTTAACTTACGAGCCTCAAAATGATGTTCGAAAATTAAAAAAAATATTCATAAATTAACTTGATTCAATTAATTCGATTCAATTAACTTGATTGAAGTTCAAGAGTTAAAATATTCATCATGTTCATTTGTAGGAAAAATTTGTTGTGCATCAAGCCTTCTCTATGTTCACGAGCCTGTTCACGAGCTGACGAGCCTAGTTTGAGGGTGCTCGAGCTCGGCTTATTTAACTTGATAAACGAGTTCGAGCGAGCTTCTAACGAGACGAACGCTGAGCAGCTCGCGAGCAGCTCGGTTTGGTTACAGCCCTATTGAGCACCCTAGCTGATTCTCGTAGATTAGATCCTTTGGCTTCCAACTGGTCCTCAAGCATTTCTAGCTCTGCCTTCAACTTAGCTATTCTTTCAATAAAACTAACCAAAATATCAAACTAACAAAAAAAACTAACTGATAATTAGTAAGGGACGAGGAGAAGAAAAGTCAAGTTCCTCCCTCAGAACAAAGAGATTGTTTCTTCATGTTGCTCCCTCAGAAATTTTCTCTGGATTAATTTTAAGATAACCGCAGGATCAAAACCACTATCTTTGTTTGTTTTGTTCCACATGAAGCAATACACAATAGGATATATTTGTACTCTGTTGTGTTGAACAAATCATATCAATATTCATTATATAGTAATGCTAGACCAATGGATAATGTTAAATATTTCACTAGTTTTAGAAATATTTTTTGATATTATATATAGGTTATATCGGTTTTAATAAATATTAGAAAATTTCTTTATATAATTTTATAAAAATGATAAAACTCAAAAGCTTATCTTGAGATAATTTAATATTATACATGAATGCTACTTGATTAATTCAATATTTTTACATAGAGGTATCCAACAAGCCATGGAGCCCACGACCTAGACACGTGCCCAAGCTCAGACCCATTCCTCAACTCACCTGGTTCCAAATCCTAGGCATGGGTCATTTCGATTTCCAAGCTACCTCCTTTATGAGTCATGGCAGGTCGTGTCAGCTCGACATTAGTCTATTATCTTAGACTATATACCTAATATGAAATTAAGGTTATTTTATTATTCAAAAGCTTTAATTGAACCAACAAAGCAGGCCAAACTCACGAAAAATACCCAACCCACTGCAAGATTATGTAAACCCATGAATGTAGGGGCATCAAATTGGGCTACGCAAACAAAACTTAACTATCATGTCTGACCCACCTGCTTAAAAATAAATAAAAAAAACTTAAAAATAAAAAATAAAAAATAATAAAAAAAATAAATTAAATTAACTTTCCAAGAGTGAGTGATAAGTGTTGCATTGCCTAAGTGATGATGCACTTTCCACCGGTGCTAGCCAAAGTGTGTACTAGCATTTAGTAGAGGTGATGGTAGCACCATCTTATAGTTGAGGCGAAAATCAATATTCAGTGATAATTTCCCTGAGATTCTTGGTGCCTTGTGGCCATTGTGTGTGCTGATATTTCAAAGTCTAACATAAAAATATAATGATTTGTGCAATTTGTGTCTATTTAATATTATTTTGAAAATTTATCATATTTTGTGATTTTATAAATAAAAAATAAAGAAATGACTAAAATTAGTCTGAGATTACTAGGAATAATTTAATTACGAGGAAATTGATTTGTGACCCAAGGTGATATGGGTCACCTACTAAAAAAACTCATCTCAAGTTGAAATTAATAAGTGAATAAATATACAACTATTATATATCTCTGACAATTATTCAATCCCAGTGTATTTAAAATATTTGGTTCTTTCAAAACATGCAAGAAAATGTAGGACCTAACCACATTAATATATTCTTCAAAAATGTTCCACTTGGATGATAATATTACCAAGGTGAAGCAACTTAGGCATGGTCATAATAATTGAGTTGAAGACTTTTAATAATCATAAATAAATAATCATATCTAAGAACAAATAATAGGACATTGTTATGGGAGCCAGATAACATAAATAATAGGACAAATAATCATATCATAAATAATCATAATAATAGGACGTTGTGGATACTAGGCCGAAAGCATATCTAAGAACAAATATTAATATCAAAAATAATCATACTCATTACATCTCCTTCCAGAGTTGAAGACTTTTAATATTATCACCTTTAATAACATTGTCATGGGAGCCAGATAACATAAAAATACTAATATTGAACTTTTTCTTACAACATATATCCCATATGAACAAAATTTTATTTTCTATTAATTATTTTACTAAATAACAAGAATGTAATTATCATCTTCGAATATCTCTATATAAGATCAATAAATCATATATATGACTTTCTTGGAGA
The DNA here is from genome assembly GCA_029783825.1 of Sapria himalayana. Classification (NCBI taxonomy): domain Eukaryota; kingdom Viridiplantae; phylum Streptophyta; class Magnoliopsida; order Malpighiales; family Rafflesiaceae; genus Sapria; species Sapria himalayana. The sequence continues at coordinate 2,510,523 of JAREIK010002991.1, forward strand.
TTGAGCGAGGTAAATTATACATATTTTTTATTCACCCACAAAAGTCTTTCTGAATTTTTGTCTATTATTGATCAACTAGTAATACAACTTATGCTGGAACATCTAAAATTGAGGAAGCAAAAAATTAAAGAATTGACATCAAGTGAAAAATATTTATTGATAATGAGACATGTCAATTAAGAAAATATACTATAATTCTTAATTCGTCATATCTTATAAATATTAGGAGAAACTCATTCAAAGTGCATCCTAGTAAGTCTACCACAAGAATGAGTTGGCATTTAGAGCCCTTCTAAGTAAATCGGACAATAGGTTCAGTATGAACTATTAAAAAAAAAAAAAAAAAGATCAACTACAAATGATTATACTCGATGTGCATGAATGACATTATTTAAAGAACAATCTCAAATTTTTTTTTAATTTTATTAAAAAATAAAAATTGAATTGCTTGTGACATTAAAATATTAGAATTTAATAATATTTAAATTCTAAGAATCATGGACAAGGAAATACGACAAAACATGATACAGTATATTTCAAAAACCTATGATATGAATATGACATAATAAGAATCAAGATAAAAAAATTAATGATCCTAATTTATTTAAATTATTTATATTATTTAGTTAAAAAAATTATGCATCCACAACCCAACTATTCCATGTTTTAAATCCCCCCCGCCCCCAATTTTAGCTTCAAAATCTCCCCCCGTGTTCATGTCATGTCGTCTCCAAGTCTTGTCAAACACATATTCAAAGTTTTGACCTACAATTTTGGTCAAAGATACGTCACATGACGTATCGAGCCAATGTCTAGCTGGTAACCACGTATCTAATGGTCTGACACACAGACACTCCTATCCATTGCCTTATGCATGTTTAATAGCTTAAATTTACTTCATTAAATTGAAATTGTATCTTTACAATCATACGTATCCTGATAAACTATTTCTGCTCCGGATCTTTCAATCATATAGAAGAAGTTATACAAGAATCTATTATTGATAGTATTAATTAAAATGATACAAATATTACTCTCCTTTCAATAAGAAAATAATTATTGATAGTAAGAGCATCTCTAAGAAGCTCAAATAATTTTAATCTTTTTACCTAATTTATAGAATTTCTATCTAAAACTCCCCTCCTACAAGCTAGATAATTTGCTAGCTATTTACCATAGTCACCACACGTGACGAGCCAATCTGCCTCTCTACAGCCCTCCATCTCTCTCATTCACTTTCCTCCTCTTTTAAGCACGGGTGTAGTCATTAATCACAAAGAAGCTCTCTGAACCCACATTTCCTTCTGAACCCACATTTCCAATTGAGTATGTTGAAGAAATTCGATTTCTTCAATTCCATGCATGAGCTTAATTTCGGCGAGTTCCGTAATCGATCAAAATACCATTGAATCCACTCATCTTCAAGAAAAAGCCCGATGTTCGAGCAATGGATTATGCCCTGTTAATTTGAGAAAGGGTTTAAACCCTAGCATGGGGGGGGGCACTCAATTCCTCCACCCTCAAAGAAAAACGAAACAACCACCCTACTACCGATACGTGTTGTCAATTGGAGTCTGGAGAAGAGCTTCCATATGTGGAATCCGTGCTCATTTCGCTAATCATCTCTCTTATCAGGCATGGCAGAGTAGCCGAAGTGGTGCGCATTCTGATTAATACCAATGGGATCGGTCCCAAGCCTTCGAATGTTGTATTTAATTATGTATTGGGAGCTCTCGTACACGAGAGGAGAAAATTTCAGGAGGCTGTCTTTGTGTACAAATAGATGGTTAATGTAGGAGTCCTACTAGTAGTTGACACTCTAGATTACCTCGCGGCAACTATGAGAAATAGCTAATCCATTGTGCGAGAAGATCTTTCACGAAATGAGAGATGTTCATGGCGCTCAACCTGATCTAGAGCACTGTGTTCATTGGTTGATCTATTGGGTTGATCAGGAAGAGTAAAAGAGGCAAAAGAATTCATCTATAGGTCACTTTTTTGAGCGAAACAATTCTATTGGGTTGCACTGCCAGGTGCTTCTTGGTTTGACGAGAGAAATACAGACACAGCTAGACGTGCAGCCAAAAGCTCGTTAAACTCCACCACAAGAACTCTCTCGCCCATATAGTGATTTGTAATGCGCATGCATCAAATGGGTAATTTAGATATGGTGAAGACACAGATAGACAATTTGTAGTGAGTTAGATCATTACAAATATTAGCTTATAAAATTTGTTGAAGTAGTTAGCTAAAATAGTTAGAATCGCTTGAGATACCCTTAAAAAGTAGTTAGTTAAAGAAATAATATAATAGTTTCTTATATTTTGAGTAGCTATTTTAGATATTATTGTTGGAGATAACTTTCTTTTACTACATTTAAGCTTATTAGATCTTTTTTTTTTTTTAATGTTTTTGCACAAGTCCTCTCTTTTGAATCCTCGAGATTTTATACTTACGCTTTTCCACGAGTCCTTATTAGATCTCGAGTGTAACTTCCCTCTCAAATTTTCCTTTGGAACTTCATATAAATAATGCAAATTTCAAGTAATCCTTAAGATGACTGCAAATGATAAAACTAACTAGATCTCATCATCCCTAAGAAAATCAGAATCATCATGTTTCTTAGGATTTAATTGGATAAAAAATAAAATAAAAACTAAGTGCTCAAATCTTGGCTCGAATACCAATCACAAACGTACCTCACAACTAGTGACCGGAGCATATTTTATTTCAGAGAACCCAGATGAAAGTTGCCCACTAAGTGACCTAGGGTCTGCTTGTTGTAGCTTTAGCACCAGAAGATTATTCTCAGATGATAATGTCAATATCTGCCAGCACCAAAAAAATTTAAAACATCAAAAACTTAGCAGTGGGAGCTGACCTCCCTTCCCCCATTATGGAAAATTGAGTCAGGCAAAAATAACCCATCGTTTAGTTAAGAGATGATAATCAAGTCTAATCTTTTTGCCACCCAAATGTGACAACTCCAAACCTGCTTGTGGAGACGATCTCTCTCAGCGGACAGCTGCATCACCATATCTGTCATTTTTCTAACTTGAGCATCAATAATTTGTGTGGCTTTTATTTTTTCTCTATCAGCTCGAATCCGAAATGCTTCCAAGGCTGCCACTTTGCCCTGCAGCATGGTACAGAACATAAATTTAGCTGTGTTAAGAGCACAAATCTACCCTTCAAGTTATCTGCTTGATTTTAAGAGCTCAAAAAGTTTCACCTGCAAGTACTCTATTAAATTCTCCTTGTCGCTAATTTGTGCATGCAGAAGAGCTTGCTTCTCCATGTCCCTATTTGCATTATCTGCTAATTTGGCTTCGGCTCTCTCCATCCTACTCTCAGCACTAGATATATTCTTATTCAACTCATCTACCATCGCGATCATGTCAGATTTGTTTAGCATCTTTTCCGATGAACATGCTCGAGCCCAGAGGCCAGTGGTCTCTGAATTGGAAAGCATTAATTTATCTTCAGCTCCATCGATCCCCCCGGCTGATTCTCGTAGATTAGATCCTTTGGCTTCCAGCTGTTCCTCGAGAATTTCTAGCTTCGACTTCAGCTTAGTTATTCTTTCAATAAAACTACCCAAAATGCCCTCGTGGACTATGGCAGCTATTTCTATTTCCAAAAATTTTCCATGAGCTCCCATTGCCTCTTCCCTAATGCTGCAAGCCTCCCGTTCTAAAGAGCATAGATTACCTCTCAGACAGTCGATGATCTTCTTCGACCCAGACAACCTCGTTCCAGGGCCAATCGCCCTTTTCGGATTTTGCTCGGCCAGCCTTAGATATTCAGTTAGTTGCTTTAATGAGCCTTTGATGATATTCGGATTCAATTTCGAAAATTGGCCATCTTCCGCAAAATTGGGATGAACCTCAACATTCACTGTCAGAGCGCACGAATTAAATCATAAACAACACAAACAGACAACAAGATCAATAAACAACCCAAAACAATTGGTTATTGTTTACTAAGTAACAAGATTGCAATATTTTTTTATCTTCTTCTAATATCTCTATGTAGGATCAATAAATGATATATATTTGACTTTTTTAAAGATTGAGCGAGGTAAATTATACTTATTTTTCACCACCTATATGAGCCTTTGTGAATTTTTGTCTAATATTGATCAACTAGTAATAAAATTTTAGCTGGAACATCTAAAAATTGGACAAGCAAGAAATTTTAGATTTAAAAAAATATACTAAAATTTTTTATTCGTCATATCTTGGAAATATTAGGAGAAATAAAAATTGAGTTGGAGTTTACCACAAGATTGAGTTGGAGTTTAGAGCCCTTCTAAGTAAATGGGACAATAGGTTCATCATCTACTATAAATAAAAAAAAAAAGATTAACTTCAAATGAACATACTCGATATGCATGAATGACTATAATTAAAAAACGATCTCAAATTTTCCTTTTATATTAAATTTTATTAAAAAATAAAAATTCAATTACTTATGACATTAAAATATTAGGATGTAATGATATTTAAATTCTAAGCAGGGATATGAGGATACGACACGATGAGATATAGTATATTTTAAAAAAATAAGATACGAAATACCGCATAATAAGATTAAAAAAAAATAATTATCCTTATTTATTTAAATAATTTAGATTATTTATTTAAAAAAAATAATGCATCCCTACCCTAACTATTCTAGGTTTTAAATCCCCCCCCCCCCCCCCCACCCCCCCAATGTCCATGTCCAGTCGTCTCTAAGTCGTGTCGAACACGTTTTCAAAGCTTAGACTTGTAATTTTGATCAACGAAATGCCACATAACGTATCGGGCATGTGTCTAGCTGGTATCCACATATCTAAGGGTCCAACACACAAACACTCTTATCCATGCTTCATAGCTTAAATTTACTTCTCATTAGTTTTTATATTTCTTTGAGGAACATCGAATAATTTATCAAATATCAAATTCTAATATGCATAGACGTAATGAATTGATGATAATATGAACTAATATTTGATTTAGATGACTAAAATACTCCTAATACAAAGTAGGGTGGCTAGATATTTTTCGAGAAAAGTAGTACCAATGGTTAACTTCCTAATCAATCAGGTATCATCTTTTGTTCTTTCATATCATATCTAATATCAACTTTAATAAAAAAAAACTTTTTTATTTTTTATCAAAGATTTTTGGATATAATTATTTTGTTTATAATCTCTTTCCAATAAGAGAGAAGATGATTATGTATGTCATCAAGTGTGTATTCACTATGTATCTAGTACTCATAAATAATATAAGAACTTACTCACTAAAGATCAAGATGATCATTATAATTGTCTATATAATATACTTCAAGGACAAATCCATTTTCAAGGACTCAATCAAAAAAAATACACATTAATAGCAGTTGGTGCATACCCATGTCTAGTTGTTAATTCTTAAATGAGAGTTACAACTAACCATGCTCATACAAATGTACCTGATATTAATAGCATAAACAACTTTAAAAAGAATAATAAAATGTGACATGGATGTGTCTTTAAAAGAATATCTCAATTTTTTTTTTTACAAAATACTATTAAAAAAACTCAATTTCATGGAAATATTAAAATATTGAGATATGACTACTTTAAAAAACATTTCTCATCAATTTTTATATTTCTTTAAAGAGCACGAAATCATGGTTGTTAAAGGTGTTCCTTAGGTGCGCCTAGGCCCAGACACAGGTGAAGCTCAGACATGGCGTCTCACCTTGGCCGAGGCGAGGCTCGTTCATTCAAGCACACAAAGGTGCACGCCTTCCCTGAGGCACAAAACTCTCCACAGGCAAGGCTCATTATATATGGTTATTTTAAAAAAATATATATATGTAAAATAGGATGTACCTTACATAAAAAAACTTGCACCTTAAGGCTACAAGAGTCCTTTGAGCCTTGGTGTGCCTTTCACAATTATGCATGGGATGATTAATTAGGCATCTTGCAATGACACCTTGGCACATAATAGATGACAGAAAGTAAGAATCAATATATAATTGAAATGACTAGGATACTCAAACTACAAAAGAAGATACTTAGACACTCTTAAGGAAAAGTGTTAACTAGAAACTTTTTAATTAGGCATCTTTTATTTTCTTATGTCATATATGTTATCAACTTTTATCTAAGAAAAATGTTTTTGACCTTTTATCATCAATTTTTAGGTATGCATTTTTTGTTTAGTATCTTTCTTTGATACTGACACTCATGCACATAATAAAAAACTGAAAAGAATTAATATTTGATTGAAATAACTAAGATGTTCATACTACAAAGAAAAATATTTTTGACCTTCCATCAAGAATTTTGAATTATACTTAATTTGTTTTAAATCTATCTCCAAATAAAAAGAAGATGGTCATACATGTCATCTTGTACATCTTTATTACATATTCTAATATTCAAAGAGAATACATATATTATTCATTAAAGACCAGGAGAATCACTATAAGTACAAATATAATATTCTTCGATGCCAAATAAATTTTTCAAGGACTTGATCCAAGAAAATGCACATTCAACTACCATTTTGGTAGATGCGTACCCTGTCCAGGTATTATTTCTCATAGAGGTGTAACAGCTAACCTTACTCAGAGACTAGCACTTGATACTACTAGCACAGGTGACTTTGAGAAAATTAGTGACAATTCTCCTAGAACAATGAGTCATGAAGATGAGCCTAGTGTAAATGTCCATTTGGACATTTACACTAGGTTCCATTTTGGAGACTGGACTATCCGATTACACTATGGAAGAAATCAAAGACGTGTTCTACTCAACACCCATTATCATCAATACTATTTTATTCTCATTTTAATGCTATATATTTTAATTTCTTATTCTCTTTTAATAATTATAGAATATTTGATACTTTTTCTAAAATACTTAATCATCTAGCACAATAACGAACTATGCTGAATGAAGTAAGTATAATCATATTTAATCATACTTTAGATTTCATTCTAAAATATTTAAGTTAATAATGAGATACAAATAGGTGTACACAATGAAGACATGACCTAAATGAATAATTGATCAACTCATTATCAAATTGTTAGCAAGAAGATTTATATAGGCTTGTAATATTAACTATTAAATACTTTTTTTCGCATGACCAAAATAATCAATATTAGATCATTACTTTCCATTATGGTATCCCACAAGTGAATTATATATTAGCTAGATATAAAAAATATATTCCTTTATAATAATTTCAAAAAATAAGTATTTTTATACAAAAATCATTATGATTCAATATTCCTATGAGTTTACATATGTGTGTAGATTATTGAAGGTCATTTATGATCTAAATCAATCGCTTAGGATATAGTTTAATAATATTTCTTTGGTATTTATCATCTTTGGTCTTAAAAGATTCATGATAAACTATCATGTCATTTTTAACGTGGATATTGAGAATTTGAGATAAGTATATGAAGTAAGTAGTATATATAGATGATATTCTAATTACAATAAATTATATCAATTAAATATATCTCAACTAGAATTATTTTTATAGATCAAATTTTAAACAATAAATTTGAAATGTCTTAGGTATTTCTTGGATATTGATATCGAATACTAAGATATATGATATTTTTTTCTTAAATGAGATATGCATTAGATACTTTGTATGACTTGATATGTCATGATATATACCTATTGACTCACTACAAGATCTAGATATAAACTTGTCTACATATATTATTTTCCCAATTGATTCAACTACATATTAGAATATCATAAAAAAACTTAATTGTCTAACAATAATCAAGTCGGATATCAACTATACTATTAATATAGTTAATTATTTCTTAAATTCTCTCATACATATTTATATAGATATAATTACATTGATTCTCATTTATAAAAAGAGAATTTAATAATGTGATATTTAATTTAAAAATCAGAGGTATAGCAAGTAAAGACATTCAAATTTCATTTGGAATTTAGTAATCACAGAGATGAGATCTATTATACATTTTTATATTTTTTATTCAAATAATATTGTCTCATAAAAATTAAAAAACTAACGGTTATTTCTAGGTCTAGTATAGAGACGAAATACATAACTATGATATCAATTACTTATAAATTTTAATATTCTAATCACTTCTCAGAGAAATTTTGTCTATCACTATAGAGTCTAATAATATTTTACTATGATAACAAGATAGCTCAACAAATTGATAATAAGACTATCAACTCAGTATTACACACGAGGATGAAATATAGAGGTTGATTGTCATTTAATACAAGAGAAAATCTATGAACATTCGATTGCCACTACATATGTCTATCAAAGAGCAAATTATAACTATTTTCACAAAAACTTTTAAAGAACCACAAGCTATATTTCTCTCTTCTAAGATTAATATTTGTGACATGTACGCATTACCTTGAAAAAAATATATTATTATTTAATTTAGTTTTTTTTTTATTTTTATTTTTTATTATTTTTTATGAATATCTGATATGTGAGTTGACCGCTTTCGATAAAACCATATAAACGTATATATGTGTGTGTGTGTTATATTTTCAAAATTAGTTTTTCATTTTAATAATTTTTTTTATTTTCTCATTGTCTTCCCTCTCTTTTCCATCTTCCCACCCTTCACCTAGAAATTAAATTACATAATATCAAATATTCACAACAATGAGATATCAGAATAAGTCAAATAAAAAGAATTAAACTAAATTTGAAAAGAATTCTCATGTATTACTACTACCAATGGAACGTGAACCCAATATCGAATTGCTCATTATAAAAAAAATGAGTAGTAAAATATCTTGGAGAACATAACTAAAAGAAATCTAACTTAAGTTCAACTTTGATAGTTTAGTAGGTACTTTTTTTATATGATCTCATTGTGGCTACAAGTTCTTTAGTCCATTTAATTGATTATATTGACTTACCTATTAATCTTTATGAAAAATAAATAAAATTTCATTTTATCCACTATTTTAAAAAGTTAGTAAAAATACTATTAACATGATTACTTATTATAATAAATTGTATATCATGATAAGTTTTGATTTCAACGGATAATTTATGTATCATGTTAATATCTAATTTTTGTGCCGACAGATCAAACCAAGACTATATTAGTATAATTTCACATTATAAATAGTCACAATAGATTTTATAAAAAAGAATGATTGATTAAAAATTTATTGAACTCATAATATTTCAAATAATACAAATTAATCAGTATTTTAAATAAATTCGATATTATTAATCACATTATCTCAATCACTCCGAATAATATTTTTGCCAACACAAAAACAATAATAAGTCTTAAACAAGAATTAAGTAGATTTGATATTAAAAAAATATTTATTGTATCATCAAACTTATCGTGAACAGAATTTTTAAAGGCAAAAACAAAATACAAGGTATTTTGTATTTGCAAGGCCAGGATAAACCTTGAGACATCGAGATATAAGCTTTTTCAACATCGTATTTTAAACATGAAAACAATTTGTTATATTCATATAAAAAGCATACTAATTCCCTATTTGCACAAAAAATTATAATAAACTCACAAATATAAAATAAATCTAACCATAATAACAAATCTAAATTTTTACCAAAAAAATTATACCAATACCATAAAATAATAATTAGAAAAAATTATTTTCAACTAAAATTTCTGCTCCAAGATCATTACCATCAACTAATATACTAATAGTACAAAAATATTCATTATCTCTCCACTTGTATCTATCAAAAACCAAAAGGTATTAATTAATTATAAATATACTAATTTTGAAAAAAGTAAAATAAAATTAATGATATTAATTTTTGAATACTTATTTGATACTTTATTATGTTTTTTTTGTAGGAATGTAAAAAAAAAAAATAATCCAATGATGCTTGAGTTACTTGAGAGTTGAATAATACAACTCTAATAATATCAACATTAAATAACACTTTATCTTAAAGTCAACAAAGATCAAATGAAGAGAAAATAAATCAATCCCCTCTATCAAATTCAAATCAACATTGAATAACATATTTGAAAGAGAAAATTCTTTCACAACAATCCATTCATTATCCAAATCAATCTCTTCTATTAAAATCAAATTAATAATTTATTTTATACCTTAAATATAATATAATATTCAATCTTTAATATTCATGTTTATTTCTTTTTTTTTTGGATGGATCTACAAATAATAAAACAAAAAAATTATGTTACAATAAAACAAAATTCTCTGATATTAAAATAAAAACATATGCATACAAAATTATAAAAATAAAAATATTACTAATTCAAATGAGCTTCGATTTATTTTACATCTCAAAACACTATAAATAACACTAAAAACTTGAATAACAAAAATTTGCAACTCCAATGTTAAACCCCAAAACACATCAACTAATTTTAAAACTTCTTAATATTCAAAAATTAATTATAATATAAAATTCACACATTATTTAGTCATAATCCAACATCTTAATGAGTCTAACTGAATGTTTACTTTCAAATATTTTTCATAAACTAATATTTTATCTATGCATTCAAAGAATCTCTTCATCACACTAATATTTCATAAACTAAATATTTTTCTTATAAAAATTTTTAAGAATAAAAAATGAAGTATCTAACTATATAATTACTATGTTGGACGAAAGAAATTCATGAATTTTTATAAATATTCTCATCACACTAAAAACACAGATATGCCCATATATATAAGCTTTATTACTAGCCTAGCTAGAGAGAGTGTAGTAGCATCAAATCAATAAAATGAACATCACAAAGAATTCATCGTAGTCTTATTTTTTTCATGTGCTTCATTCTAACATTCACATAATTAGAGATAACATCAGTAATATTTTACACAATATTCTCCGCTCCAATTTCTCCAACAAACATTAATTACACATTTTTTTATTGTATCTGAAACATCAATAGTCACAAAATAAATTGATAAGATGCATGCCCGCCATCTATCCAACCATTTAATATAATTGAATAGTAATATTATTTTTAATCTTTTTTATGAACTTCTATTATGCTACTTAGGTCATTCACCTCTTCCACGATTATAGCCTCAATTTTGGTTAATGCTTAAACATATGGCCCAAAACCTACAACAATATTCATAATAAAAATCCAATAAGAATCATTCATTATATCGATTGAAATATTTTTGAATACATAAATCTATCAATTTTTTAAAATATTTCCTTCATTTTTTCTTGTTTTCACTTTTAAATCAAAATACTTTATCCAGATTAAGAAATGATAAATTTATCCAAATATCTCCTAAATATAAGTTTAACACTCCCTCTTCTACTTACATCCGCTAGAGCTCCACAATGTCTCAATTGTTTTAGACTAATACACTCGCATGGATTGAAGTTAGACTCTTGTCAATTTCTTAGAATAATTCTTAATTTTTTTATTTTTTGATTCTTAAAATTAATCAATATTTCTTTATATTTCGGTACAACAATCAACATCTTTATTAACTTTCTTACATGATTTCATATTATGATTTCATATTAACAAACATCTTTAATTATAAAATTTACATTTTAAATATTGTTAGAAACTTTAAAATAAAAACTCACACAAAGTATTTTTTTTAAATTTTTTGAATCAAAAAAATTCATTCTACAAAAAAAATATTAATATTATTATGAAAATCTTTTTTTTTATAATATTTATAATTTATATGTATAATGTTTATATATATATATATATATAAACAAAAAATTATTAAATAATAAGAACACATAAATTAGAAAATAATTTTTTACATTGTCATTTTTGATTACTAAAATTTAAAAAATGCATAAAATAACAAAATATCATTTCATTGAATGTTATAATAAAATACATGTAGCAATAAAATTTATAAATATATTTACCAAATTTATAAATATATTTACCAAATTTATATTATTTATAAAATACATGTAGCAATAAAAAATGCACGACTTATAACTGAGAACGGCTGATGTAGCCAACTTATAATTTTCACCATGCAAATAAAAACAATGTTATATTATTTTATTTTACAACAAAAAAACATAAAATAGCTTACGAATTTGTTCTCTAACAAATAACAAGGCCTTCTGGAACTTCAATAAATGTTCTCTAATTTCTGACGCTTGATCTAAAGATTGCTCAAATAACCTTATCATCACCAAGAGCTTGTCTAAAGATTGTTGGAAGGGAGATGCCATTAAACTAACCTTAAGAAAATACATATACCAGTTCATCAGAATATTGTCCAATTCAATTACTTCAGAATGCAAAATCTCACACAGAAAGTTGAACTCCAGGGCCTCTAAAATTGAATCATTCGAAACATGTTTCTTCCCTACTTTATAGGCCTCGAGTTCGTTTTCTATCTGCGCCGCATGCAACATGAGAATGTGCAGGTTACCCAGCTTCTCGGAGGCACATTCAAAATATAATCCAACTCTGGTCAAAATCTCACCCACAGTTCCACACCCCGAACCCATTTCTCCAGCAGAAGAACGACCCGAATCCAAGCCAGTTTTACATGAACTTGCCTCCAAGCCACCCACCATGCCTTCGAAAATCATGCACATTTTTTGAGCATCATCATTATTCATATTGTGGCTCCCTGAAACAAAATACCGAATAGCCAAAGCCAAAAAAAAGAAGCTAAAAAAGACATGATCAGCAGAAAAATAAAAAGTAAGCATGAGAAAAAGAGCATTGTTCGATAGCAGCAATACATTTCCATGGCTTCAGCATCGTCCATGACACATTTTAATGACTAAAAAAGACCTCAGGGGTCGGGCACGGTCATGATAATGGCAGTGCCTCACCTCGGGTACGGTCATAAAGAAAAAGCACCTTGTCTCACGCATGGTTTGGAAATGGTGGTGCACCACCTCAAGTACAATCATGAAGACGGTGATGCCTAACCTCGGGCATGGCCCAGGAGATAAAAAGTGCCTCATCTTAAGCACAATCACGGAGACGACAACACCTCACCTCAAGCAAGATCACATGATTGGCAGCATCTTACTTCAGCAATGGTCACAGAGATGGTGTCGCCTTGCCTCGTGCAACCATCACAGAGATGGTGATGCCTCACCTCTGGCACAGTCACCACCTTGCCTCATGCACGATCACGGAGAAGACGACACCTCGTCTCAAGCATGATTCGGGTGATGGCAACGCCTCACCTCTAGCAAGATCACAGAGACGGCAATGCAGCACCTCAGGAACAAGCACGAAGATGCTGCGTCAAGCAGGGTCATTGAAACAGCAGCATCTTGAATCATGCAGGGTAACAAAGATGGTGCGTGGTGGTGCCCTACCTCAGGCAGGGTCGTGGGCAGTGGGCAGTGGCCACACTGAGCCACCATTGAAAAAAGGGTCATGCCATTTTTTTGGCCACACTGAGCCCGAGTACAACCTTAGTCAAGCTCTCATTCAACCAGGCATGCACCGAGTCCAGGCTAGCATAGGTCCAGTACAGGCTAGCCAGGACCATTGCTTGCTAGTTTGGTTGGGTGGTGTAGGCTAGCCCAGACCGTTGCTGGCTAGCTTGGGTGTGGTGCAGGCTAGCCTGGACCTAATCCAAACTAAACTAGGTCCATGAGACCAAGGTTAGATACAGTACAGGCCAAAACCCAAGGACTCCGGCAAGGATGGCATACAATGATACAATATGGATTAGCACACTGCATATATTATAATGTATTATATATATATAAAATATAAAATTTTAAAAAATAAATTAAATAACATTAAAAAAATATATTTAACATAAAAATAAAATATAAAATAATAAAAATAGAATATATACAAATTTCAAACTCAATTTGTTTGAATGTGAAAACAAAATAAAAGTAAAATTAATACTAATTACATATCAACTAATGCTTCTGTAATCTACATCCTAAAACATGATCATCATTTGTCACTCTTTTGATTTTAATCTTAATAACTTAAAATTTCAATAGCATAGTATTTGATATCATTTAGTTCAAGCATTTGAAAAGTCATATGTGGATCTTTACACTTAAGCATCTCAAATTTTTTATAATATTTGGTTGAAGATTTATTTTCTTATCTGAATAATATCCATAAAAATAAAAAAAAAATAAATATCGGATAAGTCAATAAATCATGTATAATTTTAGATAATATTTGTTTCAACAGTTTTTATATCATTATGTGATAAAATTGAATAATAATTAGTATCTAAAAATCTTAATCAAGGTTTTAAAATGCATTTTTCAGCCACGCCTTAAAACGCACTTCAAGATGGGGCAATCTAAAAAAAGTCTCGAGGTGTTAAAGAAAAAGCGTGGAGCTCGACAAAGCTCCTTCGAGAAGCTCGACGAAGCTCCTTCGTAGAGCTCCATGATGGAGCTCGTGGAGCTCCATGATAGAGCTCACTCGAGCTCAACGGAGCTCCAATGAGGACCTCCAAAAAGCTCCATAAAGCTTTCAGTGGAGCAGGTGAGAGGTGAGAGGGAAGAGGGGAAAAGGAGAGAGTGGCAATGGGAGAGGAGAGGTATATTATTAATTTAATTTTATAAATTTAATATATAATGATAAAATTATTATATATTTAAATTTATAATATGAAAATTATTATAAATTTGTAATGAAAAAATAAATTTAAATTTTTAATTTTATAATAATAAATTTATTTTAAATTTATTTAAATTTAATATATTATAAAATATTTGTTAAAGTATTCCATATTATTTTATTTTATTTTTAATATATTATAAACATTGAGTAATTATGTTTATAGTCATAAAAAACTTACGCCTTAGTGCTTCTAAACTTACGTCTCTCCTCACAAACATAAAAATCTCTCGTAAAATATTTTCTCCTTTCAAAACATTGATCTTGATAACTAACACTTATTTGATTTATCATAATCTCATTTATTCCTAACTAATTAAAAAAAATTAATACTTATGCATATGATATCAACCTCAATACTCAAAGACTTACAATAACTATTATATTTATTTTCATAATATTTAAATAAATTGTATAATTATTCATAAATTTATCTTCTATTTCTTGGATCGATTTAAACAATTGCACATAAATTTCATAACATTTTTTTTTCTTTTTCTAACTTTAACCTTATGATACATACAACAACAAAATAATAAATAGACAAAATGGTCATCTAATATTTTAACTATTTTTTTATCTCAATAATTATATCACTAAAATATAAATATTTTTTATATTATTGTAATATATTATCCATGTTATATATGTAACAAAGTGTAATGTATGATGTGAAATATATACTGACAAATACAAATTTATCGTATCATAAAAAATATTTATAAATTTTAAAAATAAAAAAAATTAAATATCTGACAGGTCAATAAATCATGTATAATTTTAGATAATATTGGATAGGTCAGCATATCATATATAATTTCTAACAACTTAAAGTTTCAATAATATTTATATCATTATGTGATAAAATTGAATAATAATGAATATCTAAAAATCTTGATCAAAGTTTTAAAACGTATTTTTCAAACATGCCTTAGGCACACTTCAAGGTGAGGCGTTCTAAAAAAGCCTAGAGGTATTAAAGAAAAAAATATAGAGCTCGACGGAGCTCTAACAAGGAACTCCAAGAAACTCCATATAGCTTTCCATGGAACAAGAGAAAGGGACGAGAGAAAAAAACAAAGGCACGAAAAAGGAGAGAGTGACAATGGGAGATGAGAGGTATATTATAAATTTAATTTTATAAATTTAATATATAATGATAAAATTATTATATATTTAAATTTATAATATGAAAATTATTATAAATTTGTAATGAAAAAAAAAATTTAAAATTTTAATTTTATAATATTAAAATTATTTTAAATTTATTTAAAATTAATATATAATAAAATATTGATTAATTATATTTATAGTTATGAAAAACTTACACCTCAACGCTTTGAGACTTGCATCTCGCCTCGCAAACATAAAAATGTCTCGCGAAATATTTTTGCCTTTCAAAATATTGATCTTGATAACTAACACTTATTTGATTTATAATATCCTCATTTATTCCTAGCTAATTAAAAAAAATTAATACTTCTGCATATGATATCAGTCTCAATACTCATCTTACAATAACTATTATATTTATTTTCATAATATTTAAATAAATTTTATCTTCCATTTCTTGCGATCGATTTATACAATTGCACATAAATTTCACAACATTTTTTTATTTCTCTAACTTTAACCTTATAATACATACAACAACAAAATAATAAATAAACAAAATGGTCATCTAGTATTTTAAATATTTTTTTATCTCAATAAATATACCAATATAACTATTTTTTATATTGTTATAATATATTATTCATGTTACATATGTAACAAAGTGTAAAGTAGAATGTGAGAGTATATACAGACAAATACAAATTTATCATATCATAAAAAATATTTATAAATTTTAAAAATAAAAATCTTACACCTAAATCTAATACTTAATTATGATTTTACCAATTTTACTACTCATTAAATCAAATTCATACATTGATATCCAACATATAAATTTAATATCAGTTATGTTGAATTCAAATGATATTTTATATCAAGTAGAATTTATTTCTTGTTTATTGCATATAATCATCATTATTAACAAGGTTTTATCTAGAGGTGTCAAACGTGCCGGGCCGGGCCAGCCTGGCACGAGGCACGGCACGGTTCGGCCGTGCCTGGGCTGGCCCGGCACGTTCAAAAACCGTGCCCGGGCCCATGCCGTGCCCGGGTGAAGATGGACCCGTGCCGTGCCGTGCCTGGCCCGGCACGGCTCGTGCCTTGGCACGGCACGCCGGCACGTGTCCATCCCGTGCCGGTTCACGCAGGCACGCGTGGCACTGGCGGCGTGCCACGCGTGCCGTGGCGTGAGTCGTGAGTCACGACTCACGAGTCACGACTCACTGAGTCGTGACCCAACCGGTCCAGGCGTCCAGGCTGGACGCCTGCCGTGCGCCCGTGCCCCGCCTGGCCAAGCCAGGCCGTGTCGTGCCCGACTTTAAAACACCGTGCCGTGCCCGGCACGGCACGGTAGCACGGCGGGGCCCGTGAAAAATGGGTCGTGCCGTGCTGGGCCAGCCCGTTTGACACCTCTAGTTTTATCCTAAGAGTGCAAAAACTGAGAATTACATGGCATGAAAGGTCGGGAGTGGTGACATATCATTTTGGCACAATAAATGAGTCAATGCAGAGAAACCTAGCTCGCTAAGGAGCTGGAGTAGCCCCAGGCGCTCTGGTCAAAGAGTTTTTTAGTAGTGATGGTTGGGACCTAGAGAAGCTTCAGAAAACACTCATCTAGATTGGTGATACATATTATTAAGATCAAGAGAGGTCTAATAGGAAAACTGGTCTAACTTTCTAATATGTGACCTTTCAACTTCAAGTCAGCCTGAGATATGGTACGTTACAAGGGTGACTTGATGTCAAATCATATAGAAATATGACACAAACATATTCCTATTAATATATCTTTTTTAGTAGTGATGGTTGTAGTCATTCTTAAGAAGAATGACTACAACCTGGCGTCTAAATACGATAACTGCCCAAAAGAGAAAATGAGTATTCACCTTATCTTTCAATGTAAGGATTCCCAACAAATATAGCAGAAATACTTTTATAGTGTGAATACTATAGACCATACGATAAAACAAGCAATGAAATTTGACAAACCTTCAAACTTAAAGATCCCAACTGATTTACCATGAATCATGAGGTACACAACTTTCATAATTATGTGGGAGATTTGGAAGGAGCGTAATGATATCAAATTTAAAAACTTATATTTCTCGACGGACATTATTATTTTTTTGGGTTGACAAGATTATCAAACAAATTCTACAGTCACACAAGCCGAAGATTAAGAGATCAAGAACACTGATATATATTTTCTCTTGTTATTGATGCTTTTGTGTTAAGTTTTTTCTATTTTATAATTTAGGTATTGCAGTAACATGGAGTTGATGTGACATAGCAGTACAAATCACTCAGGCACATTACACTTTTTATCATAGTATTGCGGTAACACAAATTAATGAAGGATGATGCTTGATCTTCTTGGGTTCTAATTGTGGTGTAGAGCGATGCGGCGCTAGCATTAGAGATTTTGATCAACAGAATTATATTTTTTATTTTCTATAAGCCAGCCTTGCCAAGAGGTGTCAAACGGGTTGGCCGAGCCAGCCCTTCCCAATTTTTGGTGACCCAATCGAACCACGTGTCATACCTAGCACAGCCATACTTGAGAAATTGTCGGCTCGACACAGTCCAACAGCAAAACTAGTTCTAGGTTTGGGCTAAGTTGTGCCTGCATATGCTAGGTCGGGCCTTGTTCGGACTGGATCAGGGCTAGTTCTGGCCATTTCGACACATTAGTAAATGTGTCATCTCAAAATTCACATATAAAAAAAATTATAAATTTTAATACAAAATTAAATAATTAATTATTTATTTAATTAAATTAATAAAACGAAAAAAACAAAAATTACTATCAGAAGACAAATCATAACTCACAACAAACAACTAAAAATACATACAAATTACTAAATAAGAATGCAATATTAAATCTTTAAAAGATAAAAATTAATATATCAATTCAAAAATAAACATAAACTCATAAATATTAAAATGAAAAATGAATTTCATGAGTAACTACCTAAATAAATAAAAAACATAATAACAAAAAAAAATAAAAAGCTTAACCCCAAAGTTAAAACACAAATGACAAAAATAATTTAAACAAAAAAAATTAAAAATTGATAAATCTCGATAGCATATGATTATATCAGTATCACTAGCGGTAGACCGTAAGCAGTATAGTGGATTTAATCTCTGTAGTCAATCATCATCAAAATATCATGAATCATCATCAGCAACCAACTGCTCCGCTTAGAGGTGTCAAACGGGCCGGCCCAGCACGGCACGGCCCGTTTTTCACGTGCCCCGCCGTGCTACCGTGTCGTGCCCGGCACGGCACGGTTTTTTAAAGTCGGGCACGACACGGCCCGTGGGCACGGCACGGCCCGTGGGCACGGCACGGCCCGTGGGCACGGCACGGCCCGTGGGCACGGCACGGCCCGTGGGCACGGTGAGGCCGTGCCGTGCCATGCCCGGCCCGCTCGGGCACGGTTGGCTTGGACCTGGTCTCCTGGACCGGCTCAACCGGGTTCCGGGTCCCGGGAGCCAACAGCCAAGCACGGGCACAGCCCGTGCTTGGCACTTGGCAGATTATAAAAAAATTTTTTTTTTTTAAATTTTTTTATTAAGTTTCTGTTTATCTGTATTTAAGTTTATGTAATAAATAAAAAATAAAATTTTTTGTAAAAAATATTACATTTAAAATTAAATGTAAGTATGTAAAAAAAAAATTAGAAAATTTATTTTTTTTTTCAATTAAGTTTAGCATATTTTAATATTATAATGTATTAATTAAATATTAAGATTTAAAGTTAATAAATTTTAAAAAAAAATTAAATCTTAAAATAATAAATAAATACATTAAGTTAGTAAAAATTTTAATTAAAAAAAATTTAAACTAGGCAAATAAAAATTACCATTCATGCTTTTGAAACCAATACTCCGAAAAAAAAAGTATAAGTTTCAACTTCAACACAACGTATAATACAAAGTACAAACAAAGCGTATAAATAAAAAAAATAAAAAAATATCGAAAAAAAAGAACAGATGAGCATCAATCGTCAAGTGGCATATAATGAGAATCATCAGCCGCAACATCAAGATCAGTATCATATGGGTCATCATCATCGGCTATCAGCTCCTCCGCCTTCGTAGTGGATGTGGATGCGACTGCAGTGTCTGTCACAGTCCCAGCTTCAACACTATCACTGATGCTAAATCTTGATTCCTCTCAATCCTTCAAACATGCCAAGGCCTCAACCATATCTGGACGTAATCTCGATCTCCTATCCGAAATCACGTTCACTGCAACAGAAAAAGTAGACTTCGATGCTACGCTCGACACCGGAGGAGTCAGTAGATCCCGTGTCATCCTAGATAGCATGGGATAGGCGGACTCATATGATTTCCACCACTGTAATAAATCAAGATTCTTATTGTCAGAAGGTAATAGGATTGAGTAGTAATCGGTATCTAAGTACCGAGACAGCTCGCTCCTATGTGAAGGTCCACCCCTACGTTTCCCCCTCGCTAGGTTAATGGAATAAGCGTCATCTCCGAACAAGGTATCAGAGTCCGTACTCACAGTCTCAACACCACCACCACCATACCTAGTATCGTAGTATGTGAACAGGTCTGTCAACTTCTCGTAAATGAACCCTTGAGGTGGCTCTTCCAGGTTCATGCACGAGGAAATGAAAGTCAGGGTGTTTTCAACCCCTTCCACCTTAGCCCTAGGGTCCATGCATGCTGCGAGACAATAAAGAGATGGAATGGTGGACCAGTACTTCAGGTACTTGGTCTCCATCTCTGCAACCATATGGCTGAGCGTCGGGTCCGCTCGATATATCCTAAACATGCTACTAATGTTGCATATGCAACAGAGTGCAATGCAAGTGGTGGGCGTATAAACCGACGAACACATGTTCGTCGTGTCATAAAATATCTTCAGGAATTTCATAAATGAAATTCTTGAATCCCAGTCAGTGTCGTCAACAATAAGTTCACCACTCTTACTATTGACGTAGTCGGATATCACGTGTTCGTATCCAACACATGATTCCAACATCAGGTACGTGTAATTCCAACGATGTCTCACATCAGATTGGAATTTCTTCTTCTTAAGATTCGCAGACAAACAGAGATTACCAAACTCTTGTAGTCTGCGAGGAGTGCGAATATACTTGAGTGCATTGCGTATATTTTCTAACGCGGGGGAACACACCTTCATACCCGCTTGAACTATCAGGTTAATAACATGACACATGCATCTGACATGAAATATCTCTCCTAAAGGTGCGTCTCTAATATTCCTAACAAACATATTGATCGCTACTCCATTATTCGCAGTATTATCGAAAGTGACACTAAAAATTTTATTTTGAATTTTATATTCCCTAAATATTTTCATCATACACTCAAAAATGGCCGGGCCATCATGAGGATGAAGAATCTCAGTGAATCCTAATATTTTTTTATTTATTGTCCAGTTTGAATCGACATAATGACTCGTGATACATGCATAAGAAGAATCATCGTGACATGTCCATATATCGGACGTCACGGACACCACTCCACTAAATGCCAAAAATTCCTTAATTATTTTTTGTTTTTCTAACTTATATATCTTTAGTATGTCACTCCTAGATGTGGACCTAGGAATCCTACGATAGGATGGCTGAAAATAAGTCTGCATGATCCGGACTACCCTCGGATCTTCCGAAAATCTGATCGGAAGACCCATCAATATGATGAGCCTGGCCATGCCGTCCCTACCCAACTCGCTGGAGTATACGAATGGAGTAAAATTTGAGACTGAACTCGATCCAGTCTCAAAAAATGTAGTGCCAAGTTGGGTTTGCCTAGGATCTAACGGTCCATGTTTTTTGGAGCATATTTCAGCATGCCTCTTTAGGTGCCCAGTCCCACATGTACTCTTGCATGTTAAAAGTCGCATACAATATTTATACTGTGCCATTTCATGTTCCTCACCCCTAACATCTAATTGTGTTATGATTTTAAATTGTGTCCAAACTACAGAAGTCCTCCTAGTTTTTTGTTTTTTAGAACTTTGGGCTGAGATGACAGGAGAAACCAAAGTTTCAGGAGCCACAGACGTTTGTGTAACACTAACATTTTCATTTTCCAAATTTAAATGTGTTAGGTGAATTTGTCATTTTTTATTTTTCGTACTTTTTTCTAGAGAGAGAAGCTTTAGAGAGAGAAAATAAAAAAAAAAGTAAATTATATTACCCGATAAAAGCAATGAGGTCACTCACGTGCAAGATGCACCACAGGAAGCTTTGATGTTCAAAACTCAAGTTGAGTTTCACGAAAATCCAAGCCGAAATCAAAATCACGAGGGCCGAGAGAGAGAAGCACGGTTTATGTGAGAGAGAGAAAAACATAAATTTTATAGGGAGGGGTAGATTTTATAGGCTAAATAAAGTTTTTTTTTTAAAAAAAAATTATTTTTTTATTATTTTTTTGAATTTTTTTATTATATTTAAGGGGCAGAATCACGAGGACCGTCGGATTCTGCCCCCTAGCCGTTGGAGTCGAATCCAAGGGCTGAAAATCGCTCAAAGTTTGAAAAAATTTTTTTTTCCGTTAGAAATTTCGAATTTCTCGGTTTTCGGCAGAAAAGACCGCGGGTCGGGTCTGTTTGGACCCGACCCGCGGTCTTTTTACCGGGGGGGCCCGGATGGGTCGAGTCACGACTCAGTGAGTCGTGACTCGTGACTCGTGACCGTGAGTCGCGACTCACGCCACGGCACGCGTGGCACGCCGCCAGTGCCACGCGTGCCTGCGGGACCGGCACGGGATGGACCCGTGCCGGCGTGCCGTGCCGGGCCAGGCACGGCACGGCTCATGCCGTGCACGGCAAGAAACGTGCCTTGCATCACCCGGGCACGGCACGGGCCCGGGCACAGTTTTTGAACGTGCCGGGCCGGCCCAGGCACGGCCGAACCGTGCGTGCCACGTGCTGGGCCGGGCCGGCCCGGCCCGTTTGACACCTCTAGCTCCGCTCTTGTTATAGTTGCAGCACGATCTTGGATGCGCTCAAGCTTGAATCCTCTCAATCTTTCATGCAAGCTTATGTCTCATTAATATCTGGTCATAATCTGTATCTCTTATCTAAAATTATATTCATTACAAAAAAAAAATAGACTCCAATACTATGCTCGACACCCTAAGGAGTTTGTAGATCCCGTATCATCTTAGACATCAAGGAAAAAGTAGACTCAAATAATTTTACTGCTGTAAAATATCAAAATTATTATTATCAATATATGATAAGATTGAGCAGTAATTGGTACATAAATACTGAGACAACTCACTCCTGTTCGATGATCCACCCCATTTCTTCCACGCTAACTGGATAAAAAATCATTATCTCTGAATATGATATTCATGTCCGTATTCAAAGCATCACTACTACTACAATCATACCTAGCATTGTATTATGTAAATAACTCAGTTACCTTCTCGTGAATGAACCCTTCAGAGTGGTCTTCCTGATTCATGCACGATGATATCTATGTCATGTCACCTCATAAACATGCTATTAATATTGCATAAGCACATGAGTGCAATGCAAATGGTAAGAGTAAGTTGACAAACATATGTTCATCATATCAAAAAATTTTTAGGAATTTCATAAATAAAATTCATGCAGTTCAATCAATATCATCAATATTAAGTTCATCACTTTTACTATTGACATGATCGGATATCACTTGTTCGTATCCAACACATGACTCCAACATTAGCTATGTATAATTTTAATAGTGTCTCACATCAAATTAAATTTTTTTTTTAAAACCTACAGACAAACATAGACTACCAAACTCTTTTTGTCTATGAAACGTATGAAAAAATTTTAGTAAATTACGTATATTTTTTAAAATAGGGAAAATAACTTTCATTTTCGCTTGTACAATGAGGTTAATAACATGACACTTGCATCTGAAGTAAAAAATTTCTCATAATGACTCGTCTCTAATTGTCCTAATTGACATATTAATCACTACTTCATTGTTAGAGACATTATCAAATGTGAAACTATATATTTTATTTTAAATATTATATTTTCTAAATATTTTCATCATACACTCATAAATAGTTGGGGCATCATACAAATAAAGAATCACTAAAAATCATAATATTATTTTTATTTAATATCCATTTTGAATCTACATAGTATGCAATGAGACATGTATAAAATGTATCATCACGACTAGTTCAAATATCAGACGTCATAAATATAACTCCACTATATTCACTAAAATTATTATTTATTATTTCTTTTTCTAAGTTATAATATTTTAATATGTAGTTCCTAGATATGAACTTAGGGATCCTACGATATGTAAGCTAAAAATAAGTTTGTATGATACTGACTATACTTAGATCATCCAAAAATCTAATTAAAAATACATCATAGTGATCAGTTTGGTCATATCTTTCCTCTCTAACTCATTGCGATATATGAAATGAGTTAACATTGAGATTTTATTGGATCTAGCCTCAAAGACTCCATCACTAAATTGGATTTACCTAGGATCTAATGTAGCATATTTTTTGATACATTATTCGACATGTCACTTAATGTACTCAATCTCACATAAACTCTTATAAGTTAATATATTTTTATAATATTTGTATTATGTTAATTCTTCATTAGTATTTCTATTATTTTTATGTTGTATTATATTAAAGTAAATCTAAATTATTAAAATTCTTTTAGTTTTTTATTTTTTAGATATTTGGGTCGAGACGATCAAAGAAACAAAAATTTTGACGGACTCAGACCTTTCGTAGGATTTTCATTATCCATTTTATAATTTTCTATGTTTACGTTTAAATTAATTTCATTATCGTAATTAAAATTATTATTATGTCATATAAATTTTTTATTAGCATATTTATTATATAGTATTTTTTTGTTTATAATTAATAAACTCAAAATTAATTTTAATTAGTATATTTATTAGCATTTTTTTTATTAGTATTTTTATTATATATTAATTAATATATTTATTACTAAATTTTTATTAGTATATTTTTTTATTAGCATATTTATTATATATTAATTAAACTAAAAATGTAAACTAAAATTAAAAATTAATAAATTAAACTAAACAAGAATTATAATGTAATACTTGTAATGCATAAAATCTCATTTGCTTTAAAACATTCACACAGCAATCAATAATCCATAATCCACACCCAAGTCTTAAAAATAAAATTTAAAACCCAAAATTAAAGACACACAGAGAGAGAGAGAGATAGAAAGAGACGAGAGCCAAGAACAAGATATAGATAGAAAAATAATTCAAAAAAAGAAAAAAAGATAAGATAAAAAATTATGAATGAGGGTTGAGAGAGAGTTATGCATAGGTTTAAAATATATAACTTTTTTTAAATCTTTTTTTTTCCAAATTTTTTGAATTTTTTTTGTCAATTGAAAGGGCAAAATCACGACAAACATCAGATTAGGCCCCCAGACATTGGGTTGCCGAATCCAACAGCTAAGATTAAAAATCAAAGTTTTTTTATTTTTTTTACTGTTGAGTCGGTTCGACTATCAAACCAACCCAATGGTCTCATATTCCAAAAGCTTCAGATTTTGGGTCAGGTTTTGGTTTTGGTCGGTTGAACTTCGGATTCTAGAAACCATGCTGAGATCCGGGTCCATCAATCAGAAATCCAGATTCGGGCCCAAGGAGCGAGGCTTGGTTCAAGCCGTGTCGAGGAACCGTGCTTTCAGGCCAAGGTACAGGACCATACTTGGCCCGGCAATAGGCCTAAGTTACCTCAACACGGCATGGCACGAGTCATGCCTCGAGCCATCCTAGCACAGTGCTGGACCATGCGTGCCAAGCTAGGCACAACTAACTCGGGTTGTGCCTCGGGCTAGGCCCGAGCTACGCGGCTTGTTAGACACCTATAGCCTTTACCTTATGTGTAACACTGTGTACATATATATATATTGAGGTGCATTTAAATTATAAAAAACAAGTTTTATCCTAACTAGTTAGAGACACATGTATGAATTATGTTTTTCAATCAACTATATTGAAAATCACGTAGAATCTCAACCCTTTAGTTATTAAATCCTTGTGTATAATTTTTATTTAATTCCTCATAAGCCTATATCTAGTTCATTTTTCTCCCTTCACTTGAATAATTTCATATTTTCAAACAAACACACTAAAAAGTCGGTAATAGATATAATCAAACTATAATAGATGATTCTCACTTATAATATCACCTATAAGAATTATTTTAATTTTTTTCTAATAATTTAATTATTTATTTTATTATTTTTAGTCTTATCATATGTTCAACAAATCATTATTTACATTATCCTCATCCTTTGAATATGTTACTTCTTGAACGCTCAGCATTTACTTCTAAATAATATTGTTGATCCGGTAATCATTCTATAAAATTTTCTTTTTGATATATTTAATACTTGTCTATAACAAAGAACATCTAATCGAATTATTCATTTGTTCTATTTAACCTTAATCCTATGTAGTTTTCCATAACATCAATCTCTTCATTTTTACTTAATATAAAGTTTATGTACTTGAAATTACTGACATTTGATATTACTTGATTTTTGATTTTAAAGTCTACTAACATAAACTATACAATTATGAGATAAGATAGAATAATAATTTGTATATAAGTATTTCGATAACTAATATTTATTCCTATTCAATACATCATCATCAATCTCTTCATCTATCTTCTCGTCTTTACTTAAAATAACATAATATCACAAGTTTGATTACAATGTCAATCGGTATAAGAATACAACTGATTATCATCACATAAGTGCCTGCAATATCACTAGTAGTGGGCTCAGCATCCTCAAAATCTCACGAGTCATCATCTATCAGTAATTCCTCCACTCTTGTTCTAGCATGATCCTGGACACCTAACCCCAAATCCTCTCAATCTTTCATACATACTAGTATCTTAATAATAACTAGCTTTAGCCACGGTCTCAGTCTCCCAACCAAAATCATATTTACTGCAACATAAAAAACGAACTCTAATGATATGCTAGAAGTGTCAAACAGGCAGAGGCAATCCAGCTAGTGCCTGACCCGACCCAGCACAGCACACTCTAGAATCATGCCTCGGACCAAGCTGGGCTGAGCCACCCCATGCCACAATTCGTGCCATGCATGACCAATATGAATTATGTCTAGTGTCGGGCCCGAGTGACTTCACGCCCCATCACAAGTCAATTTTTTTAAAAAAATAATTGACTGTGTGACCAATTATAATGTAATTGCCTGGCTCATAAGCCGAGCACCCATCGGCCATGCACTCAAGGTCATGACATCATTAGCCGTTCAACATGGTCGAGAAGAACAATTAGGCATAGTCGAGCATAGCCATTCGACATGGTCGGGCACGACCATGCCGCCGTTCACCATTCAGCATGGTCATGCATGCCCGTGCATTTGGCCATACCCACGGTGTCATGCTGGGCTGGTGGACCGCACACATGTATGAATTATGTTTTTCAATCAACTATATTGAAAATCACGTAGAATCTCAACCCTTTAGTTATTAAATCCTTGTGTATAATTTCTATTCAATTCCTCATAAGCCTATATCTAGTTCATTTTTCTCCCTTCACTTGAATAATTTCATATTTTCAAACAAACACACTAAAAAGTCGGTAATAGATATAATCAAACTATAATAGATGATTCTCACTTATAATATCACCTATAAGAATTATTTTAATTTTTTTCTAATAATTTAATTATTTATTTTATTATTTTTAGTCTTATCATATGTTCAACAAATCATTATTTACATTATCCTCATCCTTTGAATATGTTACTTCTTGAACGCTCAGCATTTACTTCTAAATAATATTGTTGATCCGGTAATCATTCTATAAAATTTTCTTTTTGATATATTTAATACTTGTCTATAACAAAGAACATCTAATCGAATTATTCATTTGTTCTATTTAACCTTAATCCTATGTAGTTTTCCATAACATCAATCTCTTCATTTTTACTTAATATAAAGTTTATGTACTTGAAATTACTGACATTTGATATTACTTGATTTTTGATTTTTAAGTCTACTAACATAAACTATACAATTATGAGATAAGATAGAATAATAATTTGTATATAAGTATTTCGATAACTAATATTTATTCCTATTCAATACATCATCATCAATCTCTTCATCTATCTTCTAGTCTTTACTTAAAATAACATAATATCACAAGTTTGATTACAATGTCAATCAGTATAAGAATACAACTGATTATCATCACATAAGTGCCTGTAATATCACTAGTAGTGGGCTCAGCATCCTCAAAATCTCACGAGTCATCATCTATCAGTAATTCCTCCACTCTTGTTCTAGCATGATCCTGGACACCTAACCCCAAATCTTCTCAATCTTTCATACATACTAGTATCTTAATAATAACTAGCTTTAGCCACGGTCTCAGTCTCCTAACCAAAATCATATTTACTGCAACATAAAAAACGAACTCTAATGATATGCTAGAAGTGTCAAACAGGCCAGGCGATCCAGCTAGTGCCTGACCCGACCCAGCACAGCACACTCTAGAATCATGCCTCGGACCAAGCTGGGCTGAGCCACCCCATGCCACAATTCGTGCCATGCATGACCAATATGAATTATGTCTAGTGTCGGGCCTGAGTGACTTCACGCCCCATCACAAGTCAATTTTTTTAAAAAAATAATTGACTGTGTGACCAATTATAATGTAATTGCCTGGCTCATAAGCCGAGCACCCATCGGCCATGCACTCAAGGTCATGACATCATTAGCCGTTCAACATGGTCGAGACTCGAGCAGAACAATTAGGCATAGTCGAGCATAGCCATTCAACATGGTCGGGCACGACCATGCCGCCGTTCACCATTCAGCATGGTCATGCATGCCCGTGCATTTGGCCATACCCACGGTGTCATGCTGGGCTGGTGGACCGCACACATCATACTATGCCTGGCATTGACTAGAATTTAACCATATCACACATGACACGACACCGCACGGCAAGATGGCATAGTTGTGCCTTGAATAAATGCGTCGTGTCAGCACGGCATTGCCTATTTGAAACATCTATACTACTTCGACATATATTGAGTCAGTAGTTCTCATGTCATCTTAGACAGCGCAAAATAAGTGAACTTATATGATTTTTACCATTATAAAATATTAAAATTTTTATTATAATTATATAATATGATTGAGTAATAATTAATATCTAAATACTAAGACAGTCCTCTCTTATTCGATTGTCTATCTCATTATTTTTCCCTCGCTAACTCAATTGAAAAGTCATAATCTCTAAATATTGTATCCGTATTCATATTCAGAGCATGAATACCACTACTACCATACCTAATATCATATTGTATAAATAACTCAATCGACTTTCTGTGAATGAAGCATTCAAGATGGTAAATCTAATTCATACACGTAGATATGTATATCAAAATATTATCAACCTATTTTATCTTGACCCTAGAATCCATGTAAAAAACTAGACAATAAATAGAAGAAATAGTAAACCAGCACTATAAGTACTTGATTTTCAACTCGATAATCGTGTCACTAAATATCAAGCTAAACATGTCACTAATATTACATATACACCTAAATGCAATACAAGTGATAAAAATGTAAACAGATAAATACATATTTGTCATGGTGTCATAAAAAAACTTTAGGAATTTTATAAATAAAATTTTTATATTCTAGTATATGTCGTCAATAATAAGTTCATCACAATTACTATTGAAGTAGTCGAATATCATGTGTTCATATCCAATACATTACTCCAATAGCAGATAAGTATAATTTCAACAATATATCATATTCATTTGAAATTTCTTCTTTAGACCACAAATAAACAAATACTACCAAATTTCTGTTGTCTGCTAAGTAATCGAAAATATTTTAGTGAGTTATGTATTTTTTTAAAGTGGGTAGAAACAACCTTCATCCCAGCTCATACTATCAAGTTAATAATGTGATACATATATTTAACATAAAAAATTTTTCCTAATTATCGGTCTCTAATGATCCTAATAAATATGTTAATTGCTACTCCATTATTAGAAGTATTATCAAATATAATACTAAATATTTTCTTCTAGATATTATAATCTATAAAGATTATCATCATACACTCATATACGGTAGGACCAATATAGAGATAAAAAATCTCTAAAAATCATAAAATCTTTTTATTATGTATTCATTTAGAAATCTATATAGTTAATAGTGAGGCATACAAAAAAAGAATCGTTGTGACTAGTCCAAATATCAAACATCACGGATATCACGTCACCATATTGCCTAAATTCATTAATTATTATTTAATATTTTAACTTATAATTTTTTAGTATGTCATTCCTACATATTAAGTTTTTCAAATATTTTAATATTTTTTAAAATATAATACGAGGCGGGCGTGATTTGATACCCAATTTGAGGTCCAGTGCACGATACTCATGTCGCTAAACCATGCTAACTAGCCAAACACCCAGGACATGCCTGGCCCAACATATACCCAGGTCCATGCATGATTCTGGATCGTGTCATGGCGGGCCATGAAAAGGCTACCCAACCCACTTGCCAGCATTATGGTAGGCATAGCATGATACTTATCACGAGTCATGTCATCCCTACATGGTTCAAAAAAGAAGCAACCCGACATGGCCCATTGGCATGACTTTTGGGTGTATCATGCTGAGTCGTGCCAAGTCGAGCCAAACCATGCTAGGCTAATTCGAATCATGCAAGGCTTGTTTCAGACCGAGCTAGTCTGGGTTAAGGTCGGGATTTCATGGGTCTAGGCTGGGCTTTTCTGGTTCAGACCAAGCTAGTCTGGGTCATGGCTGACCTTGCCCGGGTCAAGGCATGGCTTACCCAGGTCAAGACCAAGCTTGCCTAGGTCAAGACTGAGCTTGCATGGGTAGGACTAGGCTAGCCAATTTGGCCATCTAAGCCAAAACTAGCCCACATGAGCCATCATGCTAGAGAGTACCATGTCAAGCCTCCCATCCAAAAAGATTGGCTTGGCCCCCAAGCCGTGCTACAACCTAGCCCATAGCACTTCTAGGCATGTGCCCTGTTGACACATCTAGCTTGCAACAACTAACTATTATAATTTTTTTGTAATATTATAATAAATTTTGTATTATTCATAAATTGTATTCTATATTACTTATGATTGATTCATACAATAGCATTTAAATTTCATAGTATTTTTGAATCATACGACTTTAACTTTATGATACATACAATATTTAAATAATAAAGAGATAAAATAGTTATCTCGTATTTTAAATATTTTTTTCTATCTCAATAGTTATGCTACAAAAATATGAATGTTTTTGATATTATTATAACATACTATTCATGTTATATATGCATCAAAGTGTGAAGTAAGATGTGTGAGTATATACATACAAACACATAAATTCAATATTAAGTATATTAAATTTTACAAATATTTTATCACCAACACATAAATCCAATATTAAATATATTAAATTCTAATAATATTTTTTTTCTTTTTTTAGTCCCACTAACTTACAACATTATTATCATCAACTAAAATTTACCCCAACTACTTAGAGTTGGTAGTATGGATTATGCTTTTTCAATCAATTATATTAAAATAATATATATTCGCAACTATTTAGTTATTAAATCTATATTTATAATTTTCATTTAATTCCTCATTAAAATGGTATCATATAATTTAGTTAATTTTTTAATTCCTCATATAATTTCAAATCAATCAAACAAATTTGATCATTGACCAAACTTTAATTCATTTTTCTCCCTCCACTCAAATAATTTCCCATTTCATAACTTGTGCACTAGGAGGCATGCATTGAATTTTAAATGTAACCAAACTACCTCAAGCAATTCTTCCTTAACATATCATCTATATGAATTATTTTAAGTTTTATCTAATAATTTCATTTCTAATTTTATCATTTCTAATCTTACCAAACATCCATTATATCATCCTCATTTATGTTGTCATCATCCTTTGAATATGTTACTTCTTGGTTGTCTAGCATTCACTTCCATGAAACATAGCTAGTTTTACAGTCATTTTATAAAATTTTTCTTTTAATTTATTTGATATTCGTCTATCACAAAGAACCTCTAATGTAGTTCTTTATTTGTTCCATCTAACCTTAATTATATTAAAAACATTCTCATCAATCTCTTCATGTTTACTTAGCATAAAGTTTAGATACTTGAAATTACTAATATGTGAAGCTTATTACCATAAGCTATAAAATTATGATAATTTATTAGGCATCCTAAAATAGCTTAATCAATTTCAAATTGATTATAATAAGTGAAATATTATTTTTAAGCTAATTTATATTATTAAGTTTATTATGTGACACATACATTTATATTAGAAAATCTTATTATGGGACTCTCTCTATTAATTTTTATGAATAAACTTATTATGATACTTCTATTTGTTAGCTTATCAAATATTATATTATATATTTTAAATTTGTATTTCATATCCCCTAAAGATCCTCGTCAAACTGACATATATGACAAAGTCATCATGATAATGCAATATCTCACGAAGTCTTAATATTTTTCTATTTAGTTTCTTGATGAAATCAATATAATAGACAATAATAGATACGAAAAGAATATCATAATAATTAGTCAATATATTAAACTTTATAAATATCACTCTATTATATTTTCTAAAATCTAAAATTATTATTTATTTATCAAATTTATTATTTTTTATAATATCAATTCTACATGTCAACATAGAAAAGCTACAATATACAAGTTGAATGTATTTTTATATACAATGAACTCTAGAATTTTCCACAAATTTAAGCTGAATACTCACACTAACAATCATCCTAGCAATCATTTATCTTCAAACTAATAGTTATAAATAAATATAATCATTGAAGCTAAAAATACATCCAAATTCAATGACTTCACGACTAAGTCAAGTTTGTCTAAGATCTAATATAATATAATTTTATTGTATTATTCAGCGTGTCTTATTAGGTGTTCAATCTCATCACAAATACTTCAAATCCTTCATGCACAATAATTTTTGTCACTCGTCATCTTATTCATGGCTTCTTAGTACTAGACTTTGGAGCAACTAAAGATAACATAAATAATTGTTCTTGTTGAGATTTATCAATTTTTTTTAAAGTACTATTTTTTAAAACTTTGATTGAAACACCAAACATGTGGGCTTCTCCAACCCTAGCCATATAAGATGGCTTATTTTAATTCTTTCCTAAAATAATGAACTATTTTCTCATTTTGTTTTTAACATGGAATCAAAGAAAGATTTTTCTAGGGTAATGATTTCTCGACAAAATTAGAGTCCATATGTACCATAAGAAAATCCCTAGCAATACTAACCACCTTGACCTGACCAGATAAAGGCAATGATAGTGATGCACATAGCAGCAATAAATGTAAGGATTTCTCTAACTCTTTGAAAAATGTAGTTCTCTATGTCAGCACATGAAAAATACTACAATACATGACAAAAAAAATTTTTAGAATGTTGCAAGTGTATTTATCAATTGTTAATGTATGGATTGAATGATCAAGATGAAGCTACTCACTATATAATTAACACATAGTTGTCACAATAATGATGAATTTTACTGTGCTAAGATATTAGATAATTAGATTCTCAATATTCTTTACTTGTATTTATTTAAAAAATAATATATTATCTTGTAGACATGATTCCTTATAAAGAGAGTGAACCCATTTTTTTTCAAAAATTTTTAAAAAATTAATCAAGACATCTATCGTAATACACAAATCTAATAGAATTGTATTTGGTCAGTCAGATTAATAAAGTCTCCCTTTCGCATGATGTCAGTGAGAGCCAAGAAGTATGCTTCTAGAGGAAAAAAAAATCAAATGTGAAGTGCTTTTTTTTTGTGGGAGATCAAAAATTATGTTGGACTTTACATCCTGAATTACAAGAAATGCTTTAGAGTTCAGAATTTTTACATCAAATTGTCAAAACTGATCAAGCTAAATCTTCCACAAATACATCAACCATTCTCATTATACTTGCTCAAAATGAGCATCCCAAACTTTTTTTCCAAATGAGCTCCCAACTGTAGTGGAGAGGTGCTTCAACTGGTACTTTAATTGTTCATTTTTCACTCGTTATGAACTTAGATCATAGATTCATGAGCTAATACTCATGCTACAATTAATTGAATTCTATTTTTATCTTTTATTGACTTAGGAATCAATATCAATGTATAAGTAAAGGAGCATGTCAACATCAATATTCGATTTGTTCTTTTAAAATGAGTCCCTTTTATTAAAATTTATTTTTAATTCGTTATTTTACTAAAAAACAAAAATATAATATTATTTTTTTTTCTCATTTTGATGTTTATTTGTAATGAACGATAAACCATGAAAATAACCTTGAGAATTTAGCAAGAGAAAATCTTGCTAAGAATTTTTTTTTACTCTAAAAAATCTCTTTATTTGTTTTTTTTTCTCTCAAAAATTCAATATTGAGCTGTGAGAGAAAATCTTCCAAGAGTCTAGATGACTTGATCATCCATGAGTCCATTATAATTCTAGCTAAGAATGAGTTAAAAACTAAAAGACTTTGTAATTTAGGATATAGAGTCTATACTAAAAGTGACATATGCAAACTATTAAGAGTGGATAAGTATCCTGAGAATTTAGATGATTCTACAGCACTCTTCCATAGAAACATATTTTCAATTTTACATGTGTTAAAGCATAAACCCACATTTAAAAAAAAAAAAATCAGATAACCTCAAACAAATAGATAAATTACTATCTAAAATAAAAATGTAAATATACAATGAATATATAACTTAACATTGGATTGAGACAGTCTGCATATTGAGTGCTCATATTCATACACAAAAAGGTAAAGGATAATAACAAACTAAAAAAATCACATAAACCATAATATTGACAAGCTTATGTCTAAATATCAATAATATTTTGGAGAAAAAAAAAATAAGTTTATTCATCTTAAAAAACTTTGCAAAATATATCGATAGGTTAATTTATTATATGAATGTAGATTATAATTATATTAATAGTGATATTATTTATTTTTTTAATATAAAAAAATAATTCATTTTTATATATTATGTCAACTCATTAAATATTGAATTATGAGACCAACTTTTATTGCATGTCCTTAAGTTCTCCTCGATACAAGCTCATGTTGAGCCAAAAACTATGAGACTTGATCACTCGTCACCTATAGTTAATACTAGGTAAAGTGGACATATCCAAGTCCAACATACTTAAAATAAAGATGAGCTTACTAAGGAGTCGCATAATTTTGTAACCAATTTTACAGATATCAACATTCAAATCACTCTTAAAAAGAGAAAGATGAGATGTGTTCAACTTCAACCCTTAATTTCACAAATTTTATTATGCTCTTATTTTATTACTTCTTTTATTTTTTTTATTACTTCGCTTGACGGTGGTATAATACTCAAGTATCCTAAGATATTATATCATATTGGATGAGATAATATAAGGAAGTAAGAAATGAATAACCTTTGAAAAGATTTATTATTGATTAAAGATGAGAATTCATTGTGAACACACATTCACAGGAGAATGTAGAGTATATTAAAGTAAGACTTGTAGTGAGGAGAGAGACACTCTTATGTTTAACATGGACTACCAAAATGTTCTCTCCCCAATGACAAAAATGACTTTAGTACAAATAAACATCAATAATACATTTTTTCATTGTA
The DNA here is from genome assembly GCA_029783825.1 of Sapria himalayana. Classification (NCBI taxonomy): domain Eukaryota; kingdom Viridiplantae; phylum Streptophyta; class Magnoliopsida; order Malpighiales; family Rafflesiaceae; genus Sapria; species Sapria himalayana. The sequence goes on from JAREIK010002991.1 coordinate 2,546,063, forward strand.
ACCTTAATAAGAATATATATATATATGAAATAGTCACATGAATTATGAGCAACACAATCAAATACTATTTGCAGATTTTAAAAGATGTAATATCCTAAAATAGCTATCAAGAGTCCTTTATGAGATTTTTATTAGTAGTCATCATATTTACGTTACACATATTTTAGAGACTTTTCTTTGTGTTTCCAAATGAATCCTTATGAAAATATAATTTTATAGATTGCCTACATGGATAACATTTTAATTATGAGACAAAGAATTAAAGATCAATCAACTCAAAGAATATCTTAAGATAATTTTTAACGAAAGCCTTCAGGACACTCAAATTTTCTTAGTTGATCTTTTGGGTTGTGCTCAACCAGATATTCCTATTGATCCTAGGAACTAACTTCACTTCTGACATGGCTCTTATAATTGACTTTAATACTTACATGAAAATCATAAAGAATATTAATTATCTTACTATGATCAGACCATATATAGCACATGCAATCAGTAAAATTAATCATTCATAGATTCAACTCGGCAAATTCACATTGATACATATAAAAAATTTGATGGCGTGTCGCACGGACTATCATTCATTGAAACTCTTATCTTGTGGCATGTGCACTAGTCATTGTCATGCACTTTCCCATTGATTTTGGACACATGGATGTGCAACAAAAGACCAGGCACTAGTTGCACCCACTTTCTCCATTGTTCACCTCTACACGTGCACTAATTGACATCGTGCACCTCTCCCCTATATGATAAAAATGTTCTAAGATATTTTAAGAAAGATACAAACATACGATTTTAATCATCACTTACATGATAACTAAATATCTTTATTTATTATTTTTTTATTGTCTTTTCAAATCTTATATTTTACATAAAAATTATTTAATTTATCTCAAGATTTTTGAAAATACTTGATTTATTCAAAATCTATTTCTAGAAAATAATAAGATGACACTCAAGACAATAAAAGATATTTTTACTGATTACTTGAAAACTCAAAAGAGAATATAAATATTATTCTTATGAAAGAAAGTGAGTTATAAGTGATAATATTACCTTTGTTGAGCATGATAATTTTTTATGAGTTTAGATCATATAATGACTCCCCTCTAGAGCATGAAACAAAAGTGACATTTGATCTCTTACTTTTTCACACTCCTTTGGAGTCTCATTCAACCTCCAACCAAGGAGTGTCACCTCTTAGCTATTTTTAAATTGTTGAATTACAATATAATAACTCCCCTATGAAGCCACCATTATATTTGTTGGGGAGTCACCCAAGCAAATATAGAATAAATTGATTCTGGAGAGACTAAAAATTTCATGAAAAAAAAATTCTCATTATAATCCATTTGAGATAGTACCCCTGAGCTTATTCCAATTTCAAATCTAAATGAGTTAGGAATTAGAAAATTTGATCACGTTGGACTAATAATTCATTCTAGTATAAGAGAACATGCACAAATTATTTAGGATGAATAAAAATCTTCTCAGAAATCAAAAAATCATGTTGCTCACTATTTTGATCTTGATTTTTATATTATTCACCTAAAGAAATAAATAATTTGTATTTTGCATCTTATTTTGTAATTTTTATCATACTCATGTGTTTCTCTTAATAATACTAAGATATATATTTTATCTCATTCAGGATAACATCAAATCAAACTAAAAGAGATAATATGAATTCTAATAAAACTTGCAAATTGATACCTTACATTTAAGAATATCTATTATTTATTATAATTAGGTGTCTGTTGTAAAGGTTGATCATGATGATAAAATAAATCACCTGAAAATTAAATTTTACAATAAAATTTACTATAATATTTAAAATTGAATATCATGATATTTTTCTCTAGTGATCAATATTATCTCAATTCAAATACTCATATCATTTGTCTCTCAAATAAAAAATATATTAGTTGGACATCATAAATATATTAGTCTGTAATGATTATGAGAATGTGTATAGAATAGTCATCTAGTTTTCAAACAAAGACAAAACATTCAACTCTAGTTTGTAGATTGTGAAAATATTATTTAACATAAAATAATTACTAAAAACTTAGTTTATGAGATTTTCATCTATAATTATTCATTTCAATTGTACGAATATGTTACAGATTATTTTTTTCAAAAAAATTAAAATGGTAGGTTTATTTTATAGTTTGTATATAAGAACATCTTTATATGAGATTATAAATTAAAAATTACAAATACAAGGAGTACCTTGGAAAAATATTAAATTAACAAAAGTAAGATATGCTTTGGATATTATATCTTTGACAAGCTAATATTTTATGTTGTATCCTAGTATATATGCCTATTGAGTCTAATAATGATATTTTGATTGATGTGGGCACTCTAATTGACTAAATTATATATATACTAATTATAAGAAAAACTAATTATCTAATTATTATCAGACCAAATATAATACATACAATCAATATAATTATTAAAATTTTTATATTCATTATCATACGCTCATCTTGACAGAGCTCTTAGCATATTTGGATATATGAAAAATTTTTCATAACTTAGTTTTCATTTGAGGATCATATGCATCTTCAATTAGTCAAACATCTTGACTCCAATTGATCATCAACTTGTGCAAAGAAGAAGTCTACCATAAATTATTATATTTTTCTTAGAGACAATATTGTTTCCTAAAAAAATAATAGACAAATAATTATTAGCGATAATATTATTTCCTAGAAAAATAATAGACAAATGATAGTGTATAGATAATCTTGTTTGCTAGAAAAAAAATTCATAACTTAGTTTTCCTTCAAAGATCATGGGCATCTTCAAATAGTCAGACATCTAGACTCCAGTTGATCACCAACTTGTGCAAAGAGAAAGTCACGACTACATGTCAGATTCTTTAGATCATGCGTCTACTAGAAGAGATAATTTTTCCTATTACTTTTCACATGTCTATTTAGTGTGAAAGTCAAGCAATATAATATATAATATTGAATCTAGTATTTCATGAGCAGACAAAACAAATAAATAAATTATTTCTTTCACAATAAAAAGATTTAGAATAAAATAAATTGCCTGAAGATAAAATTTTTATGAGAAAATTTACTCTAATATTTAAGATTGATTATCATGATATTTTCTGTAGTGATCAATATTATCTCAATTGAATATTCAAGTCGTGTGTTATCTCTCACAGATAAATAATATATTAATTAACATAATGAATATATTTCTTCGTGATTATTATGAGGATGTGTATGGAAAAATCATCTGATTTTCAAACACTAACAAAGTATTCAAATCTAGTTTGTATATTATGAAAATATTATATAATAAAAAATAATCATAAAAAACTTAGTTTGAGAGATTTTCATCCATAATTTCTCATTTTAATTGTATAAACATGTTACACATTATTTCATGTTTTTCATAAAAATTAACATGATAAATTTATTTTATAGTTTGTATATGTGGAGATATTTATTATGAGAGATTATGAATTATGAATCCCTAAAACAAAAAGTACCTTTGAAAACTCAAATTTCCTTCGGATTGAGATGATATATAACATCAAATACATGTCTTGGATATGTTGTAAGATATGTCTTGGATACTATATCTTTTAAAGGTTGGTCTTTATGTTGTATTCAAGTATATATGTTTATTGAGTCCAATACTAATATTTTGATTGATGTGAATCATCTAGTTAACTCGACTATATACTATAGAATTATATAAAATTAATTATCTAACTATCAGAATAGATATGATACATACAATCAATATAATTACAATATTTCTATATTTATCATCATATGCTCATCTTGATCGAGCTCTTAGCATATTTGGATTGGATATGTGAAAAAAAATTTCATAAATTAGTTTTCATGTGAGGATCATTGTCGACTTGAAATTCAAACTTCAATTGAGCATAAGCTTATGCAAAGAATTCTATATTTTTCTTGGAGATGATCATCTCCTAGAAAAGTAATAGACAAACCATTATCTCTAGATCTAGTACTAAGATAGAGTACATTACAACTATGATAGCATCCTATCAAATTCTAAAAATTGAGCATATAGAGATCGAATTTCTTATCACCCCCCACATGGCTATTTATTGTCAAAATCAAACAACAATAACTTTGAATTCAATATTCCACTAGCAAACAAAACACAAAAAAAAAATTATTTCTTTATCAATAAAAATACCTAGAATGAGATAAATTGCCAGAAGATAAAACTTTTGAAACAAAATTTACTCTAACATTTAGGATTGGTTTTCATAATATTTTTCTTTAGTAATCAATATGACCTCAATTTAAATACTCATGCACTTATTTTTTTTTCACAAATAAATAATATATCAATGAAACATAATGAATATATTTTTTCATGGTGCTTATAAGGATATACATATGAAGCATTCATCTGATTTTGATCACTAACAAAATATTCAAATCTAGTTTGTAGAATATGAAAATATTATATATCATAAAATAGTCATCAAAAATTTAGTTTGCAATATTTTTATCCATAACTATCTCAATTGAATTGCACAAATATGTTAAATATTATTTCTTATTTTTTAAAAAAATTAAAATGATCATTTAATTTTATTGTTTGTACATGTGGACATCTTGATTATGAAAAATTATAAATAAAGAATCATCAACATAGAATATCTGGAAAAATCCAAAAATTTTCCTTTAGATTGAGATGACTAGATTATATCTATAAAATTTATTTAAAAAAAATTAAACATATAATTATTACTAGACCATATATAATATATATAATCAATATAATTAAAAGTTTTCTATATTTATCATAATATGCTCATCTCGACAAACCTCTTAGCATTTTTAGACATGTGAAAGAATTTTCATAACTTTGTTTTCATTCGAGGATCATAAGCATTTTCAGAGAAAGAATAACAACTATTTGTTAAATTCTTTAGATCGGGCATTTACTAGGGGAGATTGAATTTCTATCGCTTTTCTCATGGCTATTTACTATGAAAATCAAGTAGCAAGGCATATAAATTTCAAATCCAGTATTCAACAAGCAGATAAAATACATAGAGATACATTTCCTATTACTCTTGTAAAGCTGGTAAACAAATCTATTACTCTTGTAAAGCTTGTAAAACTGGTAAATTTCAAATCCATTATTCAACAAGTAGTAAGGCATATAAATTTTCATAACTTTTATCTATTACTCTTGTAAAGTGTCATAAAATTATCTCTACTCAATTGAATAATGAAATGCCTACTGACAAACCAATCTTTTTTTCTTCTTTTACTCACTATAATTAAAATCTTAATTATGTAATAGCCAAGTATAATTGGAGTATCAAGCCTTTAAAAAGGTTTATAATATTTTGAATAGATAAAAGAAATGCAAAGAAAAATATAAGCAATAAAAATTTTAAACTTAACAAAATATAAAATAAAAAATAACATTAAATGATAAATAATGTACAACTCATTGGATTTATATAATAGTCGAATATAATTGGAGTATCTCACAGGTCAGGTGCTCTCATCAAAAAGAAAAAAAAATTATATAAAAACCACAAGATCTTCATGAAGATATTTGCTGAGCCTTTTTCAAGATCACCAACGGGCCTTTTTCAAGATCATTGGAGTATCTCATAGGTGATTGCATTTATATAATATTCAACTTTGAGGAAACAAATGTAAGCTAAGCCTTTTTCAAAATCTTCATGAAAACATCTATTAGCTACTATGTTGTATGAATATATAGTATAGAAATTAAATAAAAGTAATTCACAATTCGCTCAAAAAAAACTAAATTAAAAATTATATATCACACTATCTGATTATCACAACAAATGATAGTGAGATAAGAAAATATATATTTGATTTCTTCAAATAGATATCGCATCCAAAGTATCCCACAAACAATTGTCTTCATCACTCTGACCTTTGCCTTTAAATAAAATCTCAAAAAACTATTTACTTTTTCAGAAAATAATATTATCACAAAAAAAGTGCAAAACCTTTTCATAAATCTTCTCTTGAACCATATGTGTGTTCAACTTGAATTTGAATATCTAACTAACTAAGTCAAGGTGAACTTGCCAAGAAAAAATTAAAAAATAAATATTAATACCGACTATATATAGTATATCTAATCTCTTTATAGTTAGATAGTTAATTTTTCTTATAATTTTCGTATAACTACTAGAGCACAACCCATAAGATCAACATCTACCAGAATATCAAGTATATATCTTAAATATAACAAAATGATATTACTCATATAATAAGTCATATCTATGCTAAAAAATTATTTAAGCCTCAAATTCTTTCATCTGAAAATTATATTTAAAAAAACTTCTTGAGATTATTAATTCTTAACTTGTTTTTTTTATAATTAAAATATCATACATATAGACAATCAACAACATCACTTTACCATTAAAATTTCTCCAAAAAATTAAAAAAAAACAGTAACACAGATATTTAAAAAAAATCATTAAATCTCACAAACAAAGATTTTGATGATTGCTTCAAAAAAAATGTCTTTTGTAATCTACTAACTATACCTAACTATACTACTCAAAACTAAAGTAGTTACTCCATATACACTTTCTCATCATGATCACAATAAAAAAATTTATTCTTCACTTCTAGTTGGTGTATTATCCAACTATGAGATATTATAAAAGAAATAAAAATATACACTTAAATTATTTTGACTACTAGAGAGTAAGAATCATGATAATCCAAATCAAATATCCAAGTGTACCTCTTCGAATACAAGCCTCACCTCAAGGTGATCTATCTTCCCAACTAGATATATCTCAACAATGAATACCCATCTAAAATAAACAATAAATGTTCTTAGAAATCATGGTATTAATTCCCATGTCCCAAAGGGAATGCATCTTTCTCATTATGATCTAATATCATCTAATATGAGATAATATCTTAGAAGAAGACTTAAAATATTCAAATACCACCAAAATAAAAAATTAAAAATTTAAAAAATAAACAAATAGAGTATACCAAAGCTTATAAAATTAAGTAATAACTATTAAATACAACTTATATATCTCTTCTAGAGAGCAATCAGAATATCAAGATAAAAAATTTTGATATAGAATCATATGACTCCTTAATAGTCTTTGGTCTGAAAAGATTTAGCATATCTCTATCTCCTACTATAAATTATAAGTCCTAAATTATAGAGTTTCTTAGTTACCAACTTTATATAAGTCTTTACTGATAAACACTTGTAGTGTACTACCACATCATCTAGATCTTAATAAGATATCCATACTCATGACAACTTACTCCATTCAAGCTTAACATAATCTGAAATTATTAATATGTATGATAATTTCAAGAGTCATTATAATGAATAACAACATACTTAGATGTAACCAATAAATAATTATGAATTCACATTCCTCCTAAACTCATTAAAAAACATGTCAAATAATATATCATTTATACTCATTAAAATTCTACTAATCTCTTTGAGCATCTCAAAGAGAGTACAAGTAGAATATCCAAGAAAAGTACATCGATGTCTTGCATGTCAGTTTATCACATCTTGAAGAACAATTGAGAACAAAAAAAGAACATCCACAAATTATGACAAACAAGTTAAATAGCTTCTTTCCATAATATAAGATATAAAAGGATATATAAATAAATTATAAGATATAAAAATTTACAAAATATAAAATATAAAAATTGAGACAATTAGAATATCTAATTAATAAATTAGATTATAGTTAAAATTATATCTCCTCAAAGATATTTAGAACACTCATTCTAAGTAGAGGTATTCAAATTATCTCAATCAAAAGTCTTTTTTTCCTTTCAACAACTCAATTTTGTTAGAGCATGTCAATATAAAAAATATGATATATAATCTTATGAATCATATAATATGAGATAAATAAATATGATGTATATTCTAATATACAAACACTTAATTTTTTTAGCAATTGAATTTTTAACATTTTATAGAAAATCTAAAAAATAAAAAATATATACATGTACATCTCGAACATTCATCAAAAAAAATAATTATATACCTAAATACTTATCTAGTCGCATATCTAATAGATCCTCGTGCATCTAAATATATCAGATCAAATGGATTTCTATCTACTCAAATAAAACTAATATATATGATAGAAAATATCTAAGAAGTACAGACACATACGAACATGAAAATACAACACAACAGGATATGAAAATACGATAAATTTTAAAATATTAAGATACAGATACAACTAAGACACGGCATAATAAAATAAAATAAAAATAATTATATTTATAAATATTATTCTTAAAAAATATTAATAAAATAAAATTTATAATTATTTTTATATATATTAGATTTTTTATAAAATACAAATATTTTATTTTATTTTATAAAATAATATTTATAATTATCTTATTATATGAAATAATATTTTATAACTATCAAATTCACCCATGCCCTATAGTATCAAATTTGCCCCCACCCTACATAATCGAAATCGTGCCCCTCATGTCTGAAACGTATCCATAACTTTGACCTACCATTTGGTCAACAATACACTACATAATATATCAGATATGTATCCTACGTGTATCTAGAGTGTATCAGCATATCTACGTATCCAACACATGGACACTCCATGCCACTGTCATATCCATGCTTCTTTGGAAAATACTATTAAACTTTTCTAATTAATATATCTCATAGTATATAATAAAAATACTTTTAAGACTAATTAAATATTCTTAAATTTATCAATAATGAGTAATCGAGTTAAGAATACACGAGTAACAATTCCAAAACACTCATATATTTAGATTAATATATTATAATTGAAGAAAAATATATATATGATTCAATCTGCTCAATTCCAAATTGAGTTTTTCTTAAAGTCTTCAATTCCAACAAATAAATTTCAATAAAAATAAAAATAAAGTTAAAATTACATTGGTTGAAAAATAACTCATAAAAAATAAACTAACAAAATAGTTAAGAACAAGTATGACATAAAAATAATAAGAATTCATGTTGAACAATATCATATCTAATGACTTTCAAGTATTTTTTATTAGCTATGATAAAATTCTCAAAGAAAAAAAACATAAAAATTATAATATAATTATCAATTATATAATATTTATTTATGTGTCAATAATCTAAGAATTTGAAATAAGAGTGAGTAAATAATCTCTTACATGCACCACCATGCACATCACTTTACACTAAATATAAGCATGTGCACAATGTTATTCACATACATTGGGTGTGTGATTCCTACAAAATAGTGATGATGCACCTCACCATTTGTGTGTACCTACTACAAAAGAAAAAAATAAGAAAAAAACACACTATAGGTTGAGTGTTAAATTTAAAAAATATAAAATAAAAAATAAAAATACTCAAATGATAAAATGATATATAACTCATACCATTATATAATGAACAAATATGATTAAAATATCCTATAGGTTGAGTGCTCACATAAAAAATAAAAAAAATTAAAATAAATAAAAATCACAACAAAAAATAATCATATGTGAACACTATTGATTAAAACTTAGAATATGAAATTTGTAAGAATGAAGTGAATTTTCAAGTTTAAAAAAAAACTATAATGAAAATAAACTCACCATTAGAGCTAGACTAGTACCCAAATTCTACTCCCAACTACATGATACAAACATATAAAACTATTTGCTCATATAGCTAGACTTGAAATTATTATAATAATAATTACATTGACAACAAAATAAGAATGATTACTATACTCGCTTGAGTCCTTGACATGAAGCCTAATTTTCTAAATGAAAAAATAAAATAAGAAATTTATATAGGTTAGCCACCTTATTTTATTGTTACTGAGCAAGAAACCTAGGTTTACAAACTTAATAAGGCTCTATATGAATTAAAACAAATACCTAATTTGTAGTATACAAAGATAAACTATTATCTATTACAACAAAAGTTGATTAAAAACCTCATTAAACTTATCTAATATATAAAGACCAATTATAATTAATGAATATTAATTATTGTATTATCATATGAATGATTTGGTTTTCATGAATAATAACATATATATGATTACTCATTTTAAAAGAAATATTAATTATTGGGGAGCATTCATCACCCATAACTATGACATACAAAATATCCTAAAAAGATTTGGAATAGTTAATTATAAATTATGATCCACTTATTCAATTACAAAAAAAAATTAAAAATCTTAGTGATAAATATATCAATGAGAACTAATATAAAAGTCTTCATGGTATATTTAATATCTTAATTTATGCATTCTTTAAATCACTACCATTTGGGAGTTTCAAGTAAGGTTTTGAGATATCTTAATGAAATTATAAATCTTAACTTAAGATTTTCCAATATGATAAATATTAAACTATATGAATATTATAATATTATGATAATAATTAAGAAGATGACATGAAAGACTCTTAAAATACTTCTAGTTATGTATTTTTCATTGAATATATTGTTAATTTTTGCATTGACAAGAAACAAACTTCCATCAGCTTATCTACTATAGAGACAATAATTTTTGCCTCGCTACCTATTGCACAAATTATTTGGCACAAAAAAATAATATTAAATATTAATAAAAAATAGACTAAAGAAACTCTCATTTACATGCTAACTATGACAATCATAGTAAAGATAAGTAAGTCCAAACTAAAGATATATCTTTTAAATATCACTTCATTAGAGAAATACAAACAATCATAGATAAAGAAATATAATTAGATTATTATACCATAAAAGATCAGGTAATTGATATTCTAATTATTGTACCATGTAATTTGATTAATATAATGTGATATTTTTCTTTATTAATTTAAGATTGTAACCGTGTGTGCATGTATATAAGGCATAACATTTTATGTGTGTGTATTTATTTAATTTCTTTTATTTATTTATGTTTTTCATTTACTTTAATGAAAAGAGTGCTGGACAGAAAAAAAAATAATTAGTTGTTTTTAAATTTCGAATTATTCACAGGATATATGGCACTCAAGGGAATTCAGCAAATTCAAACTTACAAATGAAATAGTAAACTATCAATTATAACACCAGCTCAATGCAATAAAAATAAATCATGGAACAAACTTTAACAAAGATGAACTATGAAACTGACCACGCACTCTTGAACATGTTTCACAGATGCCCAGTTCCTCTCTTTGAAACAAGAGTCACCCTCTTCGCCCACCTGTAGCTTCGATATCTTTATCCCTGATAAACTAGAATACCGTGCCACTCTAGCCAAATACTTCAAGAGAGAAGGATCACCTTCGAGAACAAAAACTGGGAAAGCGCAAAACTGCAAGCAGTGAGACACAATCTCACTTGTTGAACAGCAAACTAAAATTAGCAGCATTATCAGATATAGGGATGAGAGCAAACCTTCGAGAAAAGAGAATGATGCGGAAGAAGGTGAGGTTTGTAGACATGGAACCCGACCGGGGTCTCTTGTTGAATGATCAGGATCAGTATTAATGGTCCATGGCAACCTGCTTATCGCGAAGAAAATCGGGTACTTCGTGGAGTATAAGTTCAGTAAATCCCAATAGTTACCTCCCACACCCAGAAACAACGGATAGCATGGGAAAGAGCACACCCGATTCGAAATTTGTAAAGAACAAGTCATGGGGATAAGGAGGGACGAACGCGTGAAAGATGCACAGAAGCGGCGGGGGACACGTACATCGGTTGCATGTTTAGCCTCCAAGCTAGTTTTCCTGCCTAGAGAGTACACCACGTGTTTTTTTTTTTTTTTTTTTTGGGCACACCTTGATAAAAATATATAAACTCACACATTGTCTCACATAAGTATCTCAAAACTCTAAAATAGGGTTGCAAAAAAAAAATTATACGGCACTAACAAAAACTATTGGGATTTACTCTAAAATATATAAACTCTAAAATAGGGATTTTCAAAATAGGGTTGTAAACAAAAACTAAAAAAAAAAAAAAAATAGGGTTGCAAAACTCTAAAATATATAAACTCTTGAACATGGTTCACATAAGTATCTCAAAATGATACGGAGCTAGTTTTGAAGATTTTGATCTGCAGAGTTATATTTTTTATTTTCTATTAGACATCTCGAGGTTGTATGTTAGCCGTATATTTATTACTGCACTCAATTTGTTTTTGTTATTTTAAACTCTAAAATGAAAAAAAAAAAATAACAAAAACAAATTGAGTGCAGTAATAAATATACGGCTAACATACAACCTCGAGATGTCTAATAGAAAATAAAAAATATAACTCTGCAGATCAAAATCTTCAAAACTAGCTTCGTATCATTTTGCACCGCAATCTAAACCCAAGAAAATCCAGTATCATCCAACAACAATCGTGCTAGCAATGCCACATTAAAAGCTAATAAGTATTAGTAATGATAAAAAGTATATTGTAATTGGGTGATCTATACTGCTCTGCCGCATCAACTTTATGCTACCGTGATACCTAACCTGTAAAACAAAAAAAAACTCATTTAAAAGCATCAATAACAAGAGAAAATATGTATGAGTGTTCCTAATCTCTTAACCTTCAGTCTACGAGACTGTAGAATTATCTCAATAAGTTCGTCGACCCAAAAAAAAAAACTTTATATGCCGAGAAGTGAAAGTTCCTAATCTCTCACATAATCAGGAGAGCTGTGTACCTCATGATACATGATAAATTAGTCAGAATTATCAAGTTCGGAGGTTTGTAAAGCTCATGATTTGTTTTATCGTATAGTCTAGATTATTCATACTAGGAAAGTATTCTCGCTATACTTGCTGAAAATCCTCATAGTGAAGCATAAGGTGAATACCCGTCTCCTCCTCCAGACAGTTATCACATTTAGATATCAGGCTGTAGCCCTACTTCCTAAGAATTTTATTCATCGAGATAAATCAATTAAATCATCCGAAAATATAAATACATATTCAATTTTATTTTTACAAATTGTGTGATTTATTTTCATTTTGTATTATTTCCTTTGATATTGTTACTCTCTATTTTCTCTTTTCTACTAGTCTCAAGCTTTATGGATGTCTTTAACAACTTTAGAAATTGGTATCACAGAATATTGATCTTATTTTATGTCTAAAATGTTTGTTCATCTTTTTTTTTTTTTTTTGGTTTTATTTTCTTGTTTCGGATTACTCTTAAATTTAAATAAAAATTGTACAAGTCTTTTCGATCTAGTACAGATCCATGTGGATTTAAAAGTTATTTTTGATACTCAACACATATTAACCAAGATCGTAAATTTTTTTGAATAAGAGTTTTTAATTTTTTTTAGAAAAATATGATACTTACAAATAACGTCTCTTCAAACTCATGGGCTTTACTTATAACTCTATTTAATGGAGAGGACTGTGATTATTAGAATATAAAAATAAATATTGTATTTATGTCTCAAGGTATATGGTAATTAATTGATGAAGAATTCTCTAAACCTAAAGATATCTCTACTCTTAATGAAAAACAAAAACATCAGTATTTTTTTTAAAATATTATTGTTCATCCAAAAATGTGTTAGTAATATCATCTTTCCTATAATAATATCATATCCTATCAAAACTTACTCAGCCTTGTGTATTGACATAATAAACCAAATAAAAATTTATGGTGAAAATATCTCTGAAATAAAGTTAGTAGAGAAGATACTTATAAGGCTAATTGATAATTGTGTTCAATCTCATAATGATAGTTATTGAGGAGACCAAATATCTCACAAAACTTAGCCTGCAAGAACTACTCAACTCTTTTAAATCAAATGAGGAAAGATAGCTCAAAAGAGTAGGAGCCTCAACTGGGGCACTTATTCAAATAAAAATCATGTCAAGCTTACTAGAGATAAGAAAAATCGAAGAAACAAGACATAACTCAAGAATACCATCCAAAAATGCTAACCCAAGTAAGTATAAAGAAAAAAATAAAAAATATTCTTCATTTTCTATAAGAAACAACTCCTTTACTGAGGGGATATTTTCTTACATGCATAATGTTGTAAAAAAAATAATCACTCAAAAAATATTGTTTGTTCAAGTCCAAAGTTCAATGTCACTACTATAAATGGTTTGGACACTCATCTAAGGACTATAGGAAGAAGCACGCTCAACAAACTAATTTTGTAGAAGAAACATCATCGGAAGGAAATCTATTTTATATTTTGAGTGATAATAATATCCAATCAAAAATTTGTAATTCCTAGTTAATAATTGTTCAAACCATATGTCAAGAAACAAATAATTATTCATGAACTTAAAACTTTCAATAAGTTTACAAATTAAAATAGGTAATTGATCTTGTTCTAGTATATGGAAAAGGTAAAGCCAAAATACCCACATCACATGGAACTAGGATCATTGCAGGTGTATTAATAGTGCTTGAATCAGACCAGAATCTTCAAAATGTGAGACAACCCATTTAAAAAGGGTATATATTAGTATTTGGCTAATATTATTGTCATATTTATAGTAAAGACTCTAAAAATGTACTTCAAAAAGTTAAATAAGCAAGAGTAGAAGCATCCCATCAAATCTAGACTATAAGATAGATAATGCATTAACCATGCACATTATCCAACATTCAAGTATTTGGTATAGGAGAATGAGTCATCTGAATTATAGAAGCCTATAACTACTTCGTATGAAGAAATTAGCCAGTGGAATTCCTTTTGACTAAAAATACTAATCAATGTATGTGACAAGTGTGCATTATCAAAACTATCGAGACAACCCTTTCAAAGGGATACCGCCTAAAGATCTTGATTACAACTTGAGTTGATCCACATTGACATTTGTGAACCTATGTCAATACTATCATTAGCAAATAATCAATACTTTATATTATTTATGGGTGGCCATACTTGAATGATGAGTGTTTATTCTATGCAATCCAAATTTGATGCTTTAAAATTTTTGTAAACTTTCAAATTTTCGTTGAAAATGAATTGAGCAGGACTATAAAAACTTTTAGAAGTAATAGGGGTGCTGAATTCCTCTTATACAAGTTCATTAACTTCTATGAAAATTAGAAAATTCTAAAGCAAAAAATTATAGCCTATTCACCACAACAAATACAAGCCTTATTACTTCTAAAAGTTGAAAATTAATGAATATAATTATAGTAGAAATAGCAAGGGTGTTAATTGGGCTAAAGTAGTAAACAACTCAATTTACTTGATAAATATAATTACTATTATAGCAATAAGTAACCTCACTCCAATATAGACTTGGAGTGGTAGAAAGCCTTGTATTCACCACCTAAAAGTCTTTGTAAGTCTATGTTATGCTCGAATTACAATATAAAAAGGAAAAAACTAGATAACATTGCTACTAAATGTGTCCTTGTTGGATATAGCTTAGTCTCTACAGGATATAAGTTATACTCCTTAGATATCAAGACCTTCCTTATAAGTATAGATACACTCGTCGATGAAAATTTAACCTAGAATAATGAGGTACAAAATAAAAAACCATAGACTTAATACATCGAGGTAAATCAGCTTGAAAAGGTCATTTATTCTGCATGGCTAGAAAATTCAATAGCCTGCAACTCATCCAGATATTAAATAATTACTTAACTTGTATTCTTGTAAAGCCTCTCAACTTTAATGAAGTTATACTATATAAAGAAATGATCCAAGATATAGAAAATAAGCTAGAAATTACAAAGAATATCAATACTTGGACTCTAGTATAATTGCCCCAAAACAAGAATAGTGAAGGGGTTAAGTGGTTGTATAAAATTAAGAACCCAACCAATAGTATGAAACCAATATTTAAGGCTCTATTAGTATCCAAAGGCTACTTACAAAATGTAGAACTTGGTTACTTTGAGACATTTTCTTCAGTTGCCAGAATTTAAACTATAATGCTTATAGTTGCTCTAGCTAAATAGAAATAATGGCCTCTATACTTGTTGGATATAAAATCAACTTTTTTAAATGATAACCTAGAAGAGGTCTATGTCGACCAACCCCTTGGATTTGAAATAAAATGGTTTGAACATTGTGTATGTATATTAAACAAAGCCCTATATAAGTTGTAACAAGCACGATGTGCTTGATACACACAAATCAGTTGATATCTGTTGAATTAAGGTTTCAACAGAAGTATAAGTGAGCTAATATTAAATATTATAAAAATAAATATTGGATTGTTGGTTATTATTATCTATGTGGATATAATATTCATATGGAATAATTCTAAATTGATTGATCACTTTAAAAATGACATGGTAGAAAATTATTAAATATCTAACACGAATCTTTTCCATAGCTTCCTATGATTGGATATATTCCAAGAACCAAATAGAGTATCAATTAACCAATCTAGATACATTCAAAATATTTTTAGAAAACATGGAATAAAAAATTGTAACTCGATATCCACTATATTAATTATAAATCAAAAACTTAAATCTATTAGAGATAGATTAAAAGATTATATACTATACAGATTTCTAAAGTTTGGTTGGAAGCCTTTTGTATGATTCTACAATAGACCTGGCACAACATATTCAATGAACATTATATCTCACTTTATGCACTCACCTAACCACTTGCATCTTGGTGTTGCAAAAATATTTCATTTTGAGATACTTCAAACTCTATATGTCAAACTACTAGGATATTGTGATAGTGACTAGGGTAGATTTCCAAATGACTGTAAAGTATATTTATATATGTATTATTTCTTAGTACTACTAACATGTATTGGACCTCAATAACAACCAATTGTGGCGCCATCAATAGCCGAGGTATAATATATCTCTATTTTACTAGCTACATCCCAAGCAATATGGTTCGGAAGCTGATGGCTGATCTAAATGAAAATGTCTCTCATCCTACAATCATTCAATATGACAACAAGTCAGCTATTGTTATTGCAAGTTATGTTGGCCTACATAGCAAAACAAAATATAAAGCTCTTAAGTACCACTTTATTAAAGATAAAATCAAGAAAGAAGATGTTATGATGGCATATTGTAACACTAAAGAACTAGCCACGAGTTTTTTTACAAAGTCATTATTTAAATTGAAGCACACTCATCTTTGAGTCTTATTGGATTATCAGACACTTCATCAAAAGGAAAAGATTGCCAAGGTTTAGTAAAGGTGTATTCGTGTCTATTTAAAAATCTCGATTATTTGAATTCTCAATTTAAATTCCATTCATCAAGCATGTGTATCCATGTGTATTTATTTACATTATTATTTTGCCATTAATAAATATTATAAATATAAATATATATTTTGGTATTACCAATGGTACAAATCTCAATTTCATTTTGTATTCTTTCCCTTGATTTGGTCGTTCTTCTCTTTTATCTCTTTTGATCGGCTCAAGCTTTTAAAAGCTCAATGAAGAAAAAGATAACCTCTGAATATTTGAGGTTAGAGGTGAAAATTGGGCTATGTGACCCGAGCACGACACAGTCAATCATGTTTAGCCATGGCATAGCCAAAGTTTATTGCACTTAAAATTGGAATTAGCATAACTATGAATGATGGCCAATGTAGACGAGTTTTAGCCCGGCTAGCCAATGAAGCTAGGTTGGTCATGACTCAAGCTAGCCCAGAATAGAATGGGCTAGCCTAGCCAGGCCTGACCCAACTTGGCATGACTCATGCCTTGGCATGACATGGCATGACCCGACCAAAAGGCATGCCAATAGATCATGTCAGGAATGACATTGTGGAATGAATGGACCTAAAAAATGAAAAATAATAGCATGACACATCCCATTTGACACCTCTATTTGATATTAACTTTAACAACTTCAATATTTACAAAAGCATAGTTTACTTTTTTAAGTGTTGTAATAAAATAAAAAAATTTATGTATAGTATAAGCAACACAAAACTAAAATATTAATTTTTTGTTTTATATTTTAAAAAAATTATTTATGTTAAATTATGAAAATATCCAAAAAAATTTAATTATCAATTTATAAAAATACTATTTACATTATATGTATATATATGTAATGATATCAATATATATGTGTGTGTGTGTGTGTGTGTGTGTGTGTAAATACAACATTTAATGTTTATGTATCAACTTATGTATATATATGTGTCTGTGTGAAAATAAATCGATATTATTATATATTTGTGTACTGACATATATATATGAAAATAAATTGATATTATATATATGTTATACATATATATATAGCATATATAACATGACATGTGTGTGTGTGTGTGTATAATGATATATATGGTAAACCATATATACATATATATATATATATACATATAACATTACGTATATATATTGTTTATATAAACACACACACACACACATATATATATATATCAAAATTTGTATATATATATATATGTGATGCATTTAACACTACAAGAAATCCTTAAATTAGGAATGACCGAATCCATTTTTTGATTTCGTCACCGTGGGTGAATAGCAAAGGATTTAGAAAAGGAGTAATTTTGCTTTTATAATTCATTATGCTGAATTTTTAAAAATGAATCACACAATAACGTTTCTATAAATAGTGATAGAGAAAAATTTGTTGCTAAATATTATGATGGCAAATAAATCTTGGATTACGTCACTTATTTTGTGACAGAATCATTATAAACATAGTATCTATTTCTAAAAGAGCGACAGTTCAATAAAGACTTCGTTTCTATTTTGAAATGGATTTAGAAATGGAAAATCTATTTCTATTATCTACAATAGATACAAGTAGTATTTATGTTGTTTTTGAATGTTGTATATAATATACAATTACATATAGAAACTATATGACATGCAATCAAATAAACACATTCACGTATTATTTATCAAATGACATTCACATAATATCCACCATAAGTTAAAATATCAGATAACAAAAATAAATGTCCATAAATTTAAATACACAATTTATCACAAAATTTAAAAAAAAATCAACACAAAAACCATTTATTCGGATCAAAAACATACATTGTAAAAAATTAATAATACATAACAAACAATTACGAGTCCTTCTCCCAAAGAGTATTTTCCTCTAAAGATTTGGATGTATCTTCTTCAGGATGATAAAAAATAGATAATGTCTCAGTCAACTTGCACATTATTTTCTCCATCTTCAAAATCTTTTGTTGCATTTCTTCATCTCTTTTCAATATTTCAGTCTCTCTTTTTTTCAATTCTTCAATTTTCTTTTGTATCTCTTTATTCTTTTAGTGCATCTCCTTTTTTTTTCCTTTGCAATGTATCATGAATATCTTGCATCTCCTCGCACAACCTCTTATCAAATATATTATTATAATTAGAAGATTATGAACAAGAACTCCAAATAGACCATGGATAAAATATAGATGCATGGGTACCTAGACCATACACTCACCATTTTTTCAGCTCCACTCAAACAACCTAAAAATAAATATGTGCAATATCAATCTCTTATGCATCTGTAGAAGGATTTGTTAATTGTGAAGTAATTGTAGCTATATATTCTATAGCTTCCTATAATTATTAAAATACAACATAACGTATCAATTGCAATTGAAATATTAAAAGAAACCATCATCTTACTACTAAAAAATATTTAAAAAATGATTTTATTAATTATATTTAACGAGTTAATAAAAAATAAATCATTAGTTATTGGTAAAAAAAATATATTTGAGTTTGCATTTTATTTACATTTAATGCAAAATAATAAATCTTAAATTTTTTTTATTTAATTATTTTCAATTATAAATTTAAACTGCAAGTACAAAAAGTGAACCTCACATTAAAATCATTTAAGCGATTGTCCATAGATGATCAATCATTCTTCTTGTGCATTTGCTTTAATATATTAAATGGTGTTCGTGGACGTCTCAATTTAGCCTCCTACAAATAAATATTATTTACTATTAAGGTACATCATTCATTATGATATAGATATTATCCTTTTGATTATACAAATATAAATAATAATAATAAATAAATGATAGTTATACTAGATCTACCGAATGTCGGTAAGTCATCTTTGAATCTCCAATATGTTTTTAAGGTCTTAATCCCTCACCTACTTTTTCTGATCGATGATTGTGTGAGGTCACCTCGAACAATGCCTTAAAATCCTCATCATTTTACTAATCTCACCACTTTATCCAAACACTAAGGGGACAAGACCTTGAACTCCTTCACCTACTTCACCTACATAATTTTAAAAATTGTGATATATTTATTATTTGCATTCGCATATCATTTTATATTTAATTTAAATGAAAAAAAAGAAATATGAAAAAAAATGAATATAGTAATTTAAGAATATTATATATTATTTATTGTCAATTATGGTCTGAATGAAGATTTTCTCATTACTTAGCATGTAAATTAAGGATTGAAAATATTTTGTGGGTGTCGTTGCTGTAGTACCAATGAATGTCCCTCCTAAGATAGGTCGACTGGAACTATCATCATATTCTGGTAAAGAATGAGAGGAATATGGAATATCTATGGTAGTAAATCTGTGTATGTCACGATGAGGTAATGCCAAAGTTTTCTCCGTATGTATATGAGAATATAGAAATACATTTATAGTGTTATAGTCATTGAATACATGAAGATTTCTTCCTCCACAAACTATTTGTTGACTTCCTCTGCTCCTCCCTACACTTGGGATCCTCGGCCACTTGAATGATTACCTCTCATACCTAAATCAAGTTACATAAATATTGAAATATAAAGAGGTAATACAAATATTATATGAAGTATCATAATAACATAATTTAATGATACATACATTGACATTAGAAAAAGTAATTAAAATAATTTAATTTAACATTCACTTTTTAACAATTACAAAATAAGAATGAGAAAATAACATGACAATCAATAAATTTCTAGTCATCATCAAAACTTTCTAATAAATCATCTCTATCTATATAATCATTGTCATTTGATTCTGCAATTAATTGCTCCTCATTATTTAATTTAACATTGTCATCATCAATGTTCAAATAATTTTCACATTCACCAAGTAAAGTTTGAAGGCCATCATATGCCCCAAAAATGACTGAATGAACTTCCACATTATTTTCTTGAAATACTCATACACGTGATGAAGTGACCATAATATCCTTTTCAATAATTTCAATAATTGATCTAGGTTTTATTTTATAAATTACCCACCAGTGAAACATATTTTTTTTGTGGTTTGATAAATGGTGTAATATACTTGTTCAGCTTGTACTACAAAAATAAATAGCTTGTACTTACAATAAAATTTATTATAGTGCACATTAAAAAAGTTGTATTGATGATAAATTATAGTACCCATATTTGGAATTGGAATAAACTATTCATACTTAAATAGAATAGTCCTCTTAATTTGTAATGCAGGATACTTCACGTATAGAATATTAAACAAGCAACCATGAAAATCAATAGTACATATAGTATAGTTATACTCCTTAATGCAATTATCACAGTTCATTGCAGCTCTATTTGAACTAGGTTTCAAAGTGTAAAATTTATATCTATTATTATAATATATAAGATACATCTGTAAACTTCATAATGGTCCTTTTGTAAGATTCTTCATTTGTTTGTAACATATATTTGATAAAGAAAATTATACCAATAAATTAACAAAGGACAAAATTATACATAGATGATGTTGCACGCAATTGTTTTGAACCATAAATGATAAAATATATACTGACATATTTTTCAAATCAATTTGCAAAATTTTTTTCAAGCTTTAAACCAATTGATTCATCATCAATATGAGGTTATCTTTGCCATAATTCATGAGAAAATATTCTTCAAAAACAAAATTGAAGATATTTTGATTAATTAAAATGTTATATCACATACAATGACAAAAAAATGAGAATATAAAATTATGATAAATCTTGCTCAGTATAAAGTGTAGCTTCCTCATAATTCAACAAAATATATGTGTACACAGCACGATACTCTAAGTCATCCAAAAAATATCTTTATATTACTTTACCATACAATCTGCCCCCTTGACTAAAAATAGAAAACATATCATTTTTATTTGATCCATCTCCCTACCATATATATTATTTGGTGACAATATTTTATGCCAATTATATAATTATGGCAGAAAGTTATATAAAGTCATATTATTTCTCATTTTATGACTTAATTACACATTTTAAGGACATATAGATTAGTTTTGGCATCCATTCTTGAATGAAATTCTACATAATTAGTTATAAAAATCTTCATATGTAATATATTATATCACCTTGTTGATATAATTATTTTACCATACAATATATTTTTCTTTATAAAACTTTTTTTGAGTTTCAGCCACACTAGCTCATTGACACTTTAATATCTTTGATATTAATTTTTAATCATAGTAGTCAAATATCTCACTTGTACTAAAAGCTGAGATATTCTTTAGTGCCATGATATTTTCTAGCGCCATGATATTCTTTTTCTGAATCCATAGATAATATGGAAAAAGTTATAATGATTCTCTAGTGATATAACTTTTGGCTAGATAGAGTTATAAAGACCATTTACTTGAGCCATTACTATTTCCATCACCATTACTTTTTGCTTTAGAGATAAGGCCAAATCCATGGTTATTCTCAACTTTGCAACATTAGTTATAGAAGATAAATACATGAGTTGGGGTCAATCTCAGTAGTACAACTTTGTGTTATATAAAGTTATAAATATATTAGTCATGATTATTCTCAGCACTGTGATTTTGGATTATATAAGAAAAATGTACGAGTGATTATCATTCATAGTATATTGGTAGTCTAATAAAAGATAGAGACTGAATCTTTAGTCATCTATAATACCAATACTTTGTATTAAAGAGATGTGAGGCTAAAGCTGTGATTATTTCTCAATGATGTAACTTCCCACTAGAAAACTCACCTACACATTAGAGTATAAAAGTTGGATATGAAAAATATAAAGAGGGAGATAGAAAGAAAATTGAAAAAGCAAGAATACCACCATAGAGAAGTCATGAAGCCAAAAAAAAATAGGATGGATCCAAGAGCAAGGAGGAATGCAATGCATAAGCATAAACTCCTAAAAAGGTGGGCATGAATTCTAACCCCCTTAGAAGCAAATATGAGGCATACTAAACAAGAATTATAGGTTTAGGATTTAAAATTTTAGATTATCCTGAGGGCTATCATTGGGAATCTAAAATTTTACCAGATAAATTTTGAATTAACTAATGTGAATTCTTTATCAATGTCAGACTAAATTGCATTCTATAATCAATATATTTTGTTATGTGTAAATGATATAAAATTGATGAATATCATGTTTGGTTTGTATTATAGTCTAGTTATTGATAAATATGATGTTTATTTAGAACTAAAATTAGAGTTTTACTATTATTAGGTTTATGTGTGTTATCATTGTGGATGATGATGGGTAAGCCACAAGGCATATTCATGCATAATGGTATGAATGAAATGAAACCCCTTTTAATCATGATGTGAAAGATAAACCTATATTTCAAACCCTAAAATTGAGGTAAGTTGAATTATTGTGAGTTTCGTGTTTATGAAGTCAAATGTATAAATATTTTTATAAGTTTATCCAATGTATATATATTAGATGAACTACCTCTTAATTGATATGAGTATCGTATAGAATATTTTTTTAAGAGTTTTATCTTAGGTGCGTGAGTCATGTATTATTGTCATGTTTGGTGATAAGTAAATCATGAGATATATATGAGAGGAGGCCAC
The DNA here is from genome assembly GCA_029783825.1 of Sapria himalayana. NCBI lineage: Eukaryota > Viridiplantae > Streptophyta > Magnoliopsida > Malpighiales > Rafflesiaceae > Sapria > Sapria himalayana. Next base: position 2,569,813 of record JAREIK010002991.1, read on the forward strand.
TCTTAAGATAGTGATAGCCTTATGAACTACTTTCTATCATATGATTGCCACCAAAAAGATTTGAGAGAAGATATATATTAATTGTCATGAGTATGACACTTATAAAGTCAAAAATATAAATACTTTTAATATATTATTAGTTCATGTTTTTATGATATATGAGATCAGATAATATGAATGCATATATGAAACAACCATTAAGGATAGTTGATGAGTTGCCTAAAAGGTATGAACTTGAGACAGACCCTCAAAAAGAGATAATTTATTATTTTGATAATAAAGTACCAAGATGATAACTATGAGTAGACTATAATTAGGGATAACTTAATAGGTCATAACCATCTTATATACTAGTAGAGTATTATGCAATTTATATAATAGTTTGGTCTTGAATGTTTAACAAAGCATAATAACAATTATATAATTTAGACATGTCATTATGCATAATAAAATAGACTAACCCTAGAATCTAAAAGTCATACCAAAAACTCTATTTCATTTTTATGACTAGAGTATAAGTTGACCAACTATTGGTCAATAAAATTGTCTACACAATCCTTATAAAATTGATATCTAGTTGAAAGTCTATTTTATTACTTGTTTAACCTACTATATGCTTGTTGAAGTATTGGATGAAACACCATTGCTTAATCATAAATATTGAGCATCATAACAAAGTCACAACGATTAATATACCTCAACTTAGGATATTCAAATATTTATTAATCTCACGTATAGAGATTAGAAGAGCTATTACTTTTATTCAAAATATATGAGTATTTCTTATGACATAGCTATCACCATCTATTAAGATTGACACCCATGTATCAATATTTTCATGAAAATCTTATATTACTAAATTATTATTATTGACATATCTCACGTATTTAAATTTCATGCAAAATATGTGAAAAGTTATCTTCTAGATTTTTTAATTCTTAATGAACAAACTAATTTCTAAGAACAAAACCTTAATTCTAGTCAATTTTACTTATTATTTGCCTTATATTGGCCCCTAATTAAGGTTGATTCCATGACACATATGTTTTGAATGCATAACAATCTTTTTTTGCCCTTCTTTTTTCTTTATCTTTAAGTGTAGCTTATGTGCTTCAAGAATCCAAGCACTACTTAAAGTTGAATGTCATAGTATAAAGTTGAAATCATGACTCTAGCATCTCTATGAATCCTCTTTGGAACAAAATATTTCAATCATTATGAATGATCATGACAAATGCTTATCTTTATATAATACAATTGTCATGATGTCGATGAGTAGTCACATCTTTGGTATTGGTTTATTTATGTAACATACCACAAAGATAAGATTGATAAAACTAAGTCTATTAGCTCTACAATATAATGTCATGATATTTAGATTTTTGTCCGTGAATTTGGTATTGGCTTAATAGAAGAAATTTCATTGCACTGTAAATACTATGTCTAAATTATTACTTTATAAAACAATCATTTATGGCAAAAAATAAAACTACAACCTATATATGTTGATGTTTTGATTTTATTTGAATAAATCGAGACTATAATATGTCTCATGACTATTTGGACCATTGAGATACATAGTTATTATGGTGTAAAAAAAATATCACACCATCAAATGGTTTATAGCTAGTATGGCTATATAACTCCAAGAAATTATAATGCCCTTGATGATTGTATTTCATACCATTACTATTTTGATAGTTTTATGGGCAACAAATAAAGTTACAACTACTCAAGGCTATTATGAAGGATATATATAAATCATGATAAAAGAATTATCACAAATCTATATGAAATCTCTCTTCTATAAGTGTTTCTCCATTGATTCCAATAATTTCACTAAAATTCTCTATGATTTCATAAATTTATATATACGAGTCACTAATATTCATCGTTTCCATATTTTAATGCCAAAATCATACCATTAATTTGGTATTTTGAATACCAAATAAAGATAAAGAATAAAAAAATAAAATAAGAAGAACAAAAAGATGGACAAGAAGAGGAAAGAAGAAGAAAAAAAAGAAAAATAATAATAATAAATATGATAAAAAGAGAAAAAAAAAGAAGAGGAAAAAAAAGGGGAAAAAGATAAAAGAATAAAGAAGAATAAAAACAAGTAGAAAAAATATAAAAAAAATAATAAAAAGTAGAAGAAAAAAGAGAAGAATGAGGATAAGAAGCTAAAGAAAATGATGATGATGATGATTATGATTATGATTGAGAAGAATAAAAAGAAGAACATAATGGAGGAAGATGAGTAAATGAAGAAGAAGAATTTGAAGAAAATAATTAACAAGATGAATAAGAAGAAGTGGTTGATGAATAAAAAAAGAAGTAATAAAAGTACTGGTAACAATAGTAGTAAATGAATAAGTTGAAGAGGAGGAGAAATATGAAGTCGAATAAAAATTAAAAAAAAATAATTAGAATAAGAAGAAGAAGAACAATAAGAAGAACATATAGAAAATTAGGGGATAAGGAAGAGGATTAGAAGAAGAAATAGCAAAAGCAAAAGCAAAAGCAATGGTAGAAAAAGAAGAAGAAGACTAATAACATGAAGAAGAAGAAAAATATGAATTTATTCACTAAAACTCAAGTTCAATATAACAAATTATTTATTTATTTAAATCATGAATTTAAACTTTCCCAAAATTAAATTCGAATTTAAATAATAACTAATTATTATTTTTAATTTAAAATAATCTCATCATTTTAAAGTACTACAGATAGTGAAAAACCATAATCGTTATTATTCATTCTTAATATGCGAATTAACATTGGCAGTAGTCCTAAATCATATTTTAATCGTACAAGTCATAAGTGGCATCTAGCAAGATATTATGACTACCCAAGTTAAATGAAAAGATAATGATTTGAGACAACCTTAATAAAGCTAATGACATATAATCTTTTTGTCTCATGATATCTTGATAGAATATAATGCATGAACAAAGTGAACATTATATCATTCTATCTTTGATTACTTGAAACCCAATTAGATTGACTAAACAAATGATATTGATCTACATCAATTCATTTGAGCATGACCATGCATTTCTCAGTCTCAATTATCGAGGGGACCCAAAGATATTTATCTTATAATAAGAGGGATAAATTTCATCTTAATCGCTCATATCTCATTACATAATTCTTATTATGTTCATGTATTACCTTTATAGTCATCTGATTAAATACAATATTTGATTATATCAAAATATAATATTCCTTATATTGAGAACTATAGTGATCTCATGTCAAAGGATATAATAACATAAATACTAGAGATTAACTTATGATTTTGATCCATATATTAATCTAAGTAAATGGGACAATAGGTTCAAAATCTATTAAAATAAAAAAAAGTTCACCTTCAAATGAATATACTCGATATGCATGAATGACAATATTTAAAAAAAAAATCTCAAATTTTTTAATTAAATTTTATTTAAAAATAAAAATTCAATTGTTTGTAACATTAAAACATTAGGATGTAATAATATTTAAATTCTAAGAATCTTATAGACACGAAGATACGACACGATATGATATGGTGTATTTCAAAAAGTCATGATACGGATATGAAATAATAAGAATTAAGATAAAAAATTAATTATCCTTATTTATTTATATTATTTAGATTATTTATTTAAAAAAAATGCATCCCCACACCAACTATTCCAGGTTTTAAATCACCCCCCCCCCCCCAACTAGCTTCGAAATCTTCTCACCCCCATGTCCGTGTTCAATCTTCTCAAAGTTGTGTTAGACACGTATTCAAAGCTTTGACATGCAATTTAGGGCAACGATACGTCACATGGCATATTGGGCCCGTGTCTAGCTGGTATCCATGTATCCAAGGGTCCGACACACAAACACTCCTATTCATTGTAGTATCCATGCTTCATAGCTTAAATTTATTTCATTAAATTGAAATTGTCTCTTTACGATCATACCTTTTCCGATAAACCTATTCTACTCCAGATCTTTCAATCTTATAGAAGAAGTTATTCAAGTATCCAAAAAATGATACAAATATTACTCTCCTCTCAACAAGAAAATAATTATTGATAGTAAGAGCATCTATAAAAGGCTCAATAAACCCATTTTTTCGCTAATTTAAAGAGTTTATATCTAAAAATCCCCTCCAACGAGCTAGCGAATTGGATATGCCGAAGAGTTTCAAATTGGATATGCCGAAGAGTTTCGATTTCTTCAATTCCATGCATGAGCATAATTTTAGTGGTTTTCGTAATCGATCAAAATACCACTGGATCCACTTGTATTCAAGATAAAGCCCAATGTCCGAGCAATAGATTATGCCATGTTAATTTGAGTAAGGGTTTAAACCCTAGCACGGGGGCATTCAAATCCTCCACCCTCGAAGAAAAATGAAACAACCACCCAGCCGGATATACGTGTTGTCGTTTGATATTGAACCAGGGTGAGAGAGGAGATGTCAAGGAAATGGCCAGAGTTTGTCAATTGAAGTCAGGAGAAGAGTTTCCATATGTGGAATCCACGCTCATTTCGCTAATCAACTCTCTTATTAGACATGGCAGAGTAGTTGAAGCGGTGCGCATTCTGATTAACACCAATGGGGTCGGTCCCAAGCCTTTGATTGCTGTATTTAATTATGTATTGGGAGCTCATGTACACTAGAGAAGAAAATTTCAGGAGGATGTCTTTGTGTTCAAAGAGATGATTAAAGTAGGAGTCATACCAGTAGTTGGCACTCTGAATTATCTAGTGGCAACTGTGAGAAATAGCTAATTCAATGTGCGAGAAGATCTTTCACGAAATAAAAGATGTTCATGGCGTTCACCCTGGTCTAGAGCACTGTTTTTCAATGGTTGATCTGTTGGGTCTATAAGAAAGAATAAGAGAGACAAAAGAATTCATCTATATGTCACCTATTGAGCGAAACAATTCTATTTGTGTTGCACTACTAGGTACTTATTGTTTTGACGAAAGAAGTACATACATAGCTAGACATGAATCCAAAAGCTCCTTGAACTTACCACGATAACTCTTTTGCCCATATAGTGATTTGTAATGCGTATGCAGCAAATGGGTAATTTAGATATGGTGATGACACAGCTAGACAATTTGTAGTGAGTTAGACTATTGCAAATATTAGTTTATAAAATTGCAAATGACATGGGCATTATATGTAGCACTTTAAATATTAATTTTGAAAATTTATTAAAGTTAGTTGAAGTGGATAGCTAAAATAGATAGTATATTTGGAGTTACCTTTAAAAAGTAGGTTAGTTAAAATAAATAATACACTATTTTATTATATTTTGAGTAGCTATTGTTGGAGATGCTCTAACGCATCTTTCTTTTACTATATTTGGAGTAATTATTTTTTATGCAGATAATTTATAACTTTCATAAGTGAGCCAACTTTATCTTGGTTTCAAAATCTCTAACAAAAACCAAATAATTGTTTTAATGGTATGGTATGACAAAAACTAAACATCAACCAGCATTACTCTTGAACAAGTATTTATGCACAGTATGGAAAAACTAAACATTATCTCCCTCCAAAATGCTAAAATCAATGAATGGGGAATCAATATAAAGTAAAATATTCTGGTAGGCCATGCAATAGACTAAGTCTTATGATGCGGTTGACATTCTTTAAATCTTTGAAAACCCCCTTTAGCCTAGCACCAATTTCTTTGAATTTGTATCCCAAGTTGTCAACCAATTTGGGGCAATTTTAAGGAGGGAAAATATTTTTAAATTTCTAGAAACAATGTCCAGGTAGATAAGAAGTCATGATAACTAGTACTGTAGTATATCAAAGAGGGAAATAGTTAGAATAATTGATATTGATAAGCCTAGCAAGGGAAATGAACAAATGTGTCACAGTCATCGAACACAATGAGGAGAAGATCATCCTCAAATGACTCCCCTCAACATAAATTTAGTTTTATTAAAATTTTCTCATTGATCCAGTGGGTATTAGGGTTCTGGTAGCTGGATCCCATCCATTTGCATCCCCAAGGCAATACATCAGAAACCTCATAATCCATATTGAAAAGCTTATTCAAGATAAGACACCTACGATAATACATTGTAGATAATTGCAAAGTAATGGTCCTCATCTTGAAAATTTAAATAATCTTGTCAAATGATACATTTATACTAATAGAGTCTTGCTCAATATTAAAATATACACATTAGAGATTTGTTACCATTACTTGTGGCAGGGGGTTTGACGCGAGCAACTACCACAAGATCTTGAACATATGCCATATAAAATACTATTTTATAGATGAAGATAAAAGATTTAACATCCAAATGATCTAACACTAACAAATTAGGTAGATAGCCAACTGTAAGATGTTCTTATACTCATTGTGTTAGCGAGTTTGATATAAGTTAGGTGATCATTGCTTAGAGTAATGTCAGAAACTTATTATAATTGTTCGTATTTAGACAAATGAAACACTCTATGAAGATACTAACAACCCCAATAAAAATTCTCATAGGATTCAATATAACTATAACTATAACTTGGGAGATGTCTTTTTTCCTGTATTGATCAACCCAACCTCATGGTCATCAAGCTTCGCACTGGTGCTGAACCTTGATGCATATGATTTCATAATAGGTAAGGATAGTTACATAGATGGAGGGCATGTGAGAAGCAACAAACTAGAAGTGGTTGAAATACGTTATCTTAGTGCCAAAGAACATGATAAAATGGAGGGCATGTGTTGATTACAGAAATTTAAGCAAAACATGTCCTAATATGCTCCTTTATCTCGTGCACATTTAAATTTGTGGGTGCCATTACTAGTCACGATAGATTATCCTTCCATGATATCTTCTTTGGCTACCATCAAATCCTCATATTTTTTTATTTTTTTTTTGATATAGAGAAAAATTCTTTCATTACATCCATTGGATTGTTAGCTTATAATGTAATTCCATTTGGCTTATTAGACATTGCTTCCATCTATGGACAGTTTGGTTATGAAAATATCCAAGCCAGCTCCAAATAAAATCCATAGAAATACATTTAGGCAACATACTTGCGAAAAGAATTCACTCATAAAGCATTACAATCTAGGGTTTTATCTACTTAAGTGTAGAATCTAAAGACAAATCTACCACCTATATTAACAACCAACAATAAGATAGTTCTAATGGCAAAGAATAAAAATACTCTTATCTTGGGGTCACAAGTTTGATCCTCATGAATGTCAGAATATGCTTTCCCAGTGTAGATATCATTTGATCCCTAATGAAATCATCATTTTCATGTTTTACTGATACATATCAATCTCATGGGAGTCAACGTTCAAAGCCATGCATGATAATGATTTTACTTTTTAAAAATATCATAATGTTTATGTCTCACTTAATCAATTTTATTATAATTTGGCATTGCTACATAATATTAAATAACAAAGCAAATTCATGTTCAATTAATTTTCTTATTATTTTAATTGATGGCATAATTTTATTATTATTTATGGGTCAATACTATATATATATATATATATATTATTTTTAGGTAAAGATTGAGTGAATAATATAATAAAAATTAGTAATATGTATTTCACGTCTATCTATAAAAATGAAAATAGGAAATGGCACGAAGGGTTTGATCGGAACATGGTTGGTGTTTCGTTTCTCCTTCGTGGTTGATGAAATTAGAAGAAAGATTCCAGTTCTGAAACAAATCGGCACTAGAAGAGAAACCAATTAACCAGCTAATCAAACCAAGCCCACGTTGTAGCTATACGTCGTGGACAAGATGCGAGCCTTCTTCGTCGGCGAGAGGTTATCGACGACAAGAGAGCAATTAACATAAACCACAACTTCCCTCAACGGGAAATCCCGAACCACCACGGAGACGGGAGCCCTCACCATGACGAGAAGGGGAACCCGACCTGTATCCTGGTTCTGCAATAGCGCCTCCTGGAGGCCAGACCCGAACTCGCTCTTCCCCTTTAATACAATGCTCATTACAGTCGTGTTCTTCCGGGGCTGGTGGTACGCTGGAAGCTCGCCGGAGCAGAGAGTCGAGTCTGAGTACGTCACCACGATCGCGCTGTCCTTGCCATACGTGAACCCAATGTTCTCGTTTGGGTTTTCAGATTTGACCGTCACGACGAACTCGGAATAGAGACTGAAATCGGAATCGACGTTGAACGAGTTCACTTTGAAATCATTGACGTTGTACACCGGTAATTGTGGTTGAAGAATGGAGTAGAGGAGAACGAGGAGGCTGGCAAGGAGAATGGTGAGCACCACCCAGAAGCAGAAGCAGAAGCACACGCATCGGCGATAGCGACCACGGCTGTCAGATTGGCGGGTCGGGTGGTACATCGCAATGGAGCTCCGGTGAGGTGGAGGCCGCAGGGGCCCAGAATTGCCTGTGTTGTTCAGCATCACATATTTCGATTGATGCTGATGCGATGGTGGCGCCGGTGACGGTGGCTCTGTGGGATGGACTCTGTGGTTAGCATAGTCCATCACAGAACGCTCCCCCTTTTCTATTCTCTTCTGTGGGAGAAAAATTTGGAGAATTTAGCATGGATGTGATGGCGAAGAGCAGAATGCTGTTACGTGGGAGTGGACGGGAATCGAGGAAGATGGATTTGTCCGTTGGTTTGCCTTGCCGTTTTCCATCACAGACTGTATCCGCGGGTCCAATCCAACTTGGGATGCAGTAACTCTTTACGGCCTGTTTGCTAATTATAGACAAGTGGTTTTGGATGTCAAATCACAATCTCTCTCGGTCATTAAAAAATAAATAAATAAATAAATAAATAAATATTATATTACATACATCCAAATTAAAAATATTTGGGTTCTAGCAACCCAAAAATTTATGTTTTAAAATGATATGAATGAGAACAAAAATAAAAAAAAAAATATTTGACATGCCACATAAGAAAAATTTAAAAAAAAATTTTTAAATATAAAACATAAAAACTTATATATGTGTGTGTGTGTGTGTGTGTGTGGGATGAGTTTGGTACCATCAATATACTCTTATAGATTATAACTAATATTGAAAAGTACATAAAATTGCTGAAAAATTAAGTGTTGAATTTTATAAGTGTTGAATTTGTATTGAAAAAGTGTTTGATAAATTACTATTAATTAAATACTGAAAATAAATATATTGTTTGATAACTATAAATATTGAATGCTGAAAATGATGTATAAAGATAAAAATTAAGTGTGGAAAAATATTATGCTGAAAAATATTATGATGTATAAACATAAATATTATGTGTGTGTATAAACATAAAAATTAAGTGTTGAATTTTAAGTACTGAAAAATTAAGTGCTGAATTTTATAAGTGTTGAATTTGTATCGAAAAATTGTTTGCTAAATTACAATTAATTGAATACTGAAAATAAATATATTGTTTGATAACTATAAATATTGAATACTGAAAATGATATATTTTATATATTTATACTTATTATCATTATGTTATATATTATCCAACATAAATAGAATTTCTAAAGAAATTTTGTTCACTATAATTATTAATTATTATAAAAAATAAAATTCCTAAAAACATATCCATAAATAAATCATAAATAAAAAAAATATTTAAAAAATAACTAATAAAATCTAAACTCTTTAAAATTATTCAAATTTTTAATATAAAAATAAAAATTAATGAACAACTAGTTGATTTGTTATTTACTCTCTTAAATTAATCATGAAAGAAAGTTAGGGTTAAGGTTTGTGGTGGAGGAGAAAGGTGGAGGAGAAAGGTGGAGGAGAAAAGAGGAGGAGAAAACAGATTCACAAACTAAACTGTAGCGTGAAAGAGAAAACGAAAAAAAAGGAAAAAAAAAAGGCAAAATGATAACTTTAAAAAAAAGTGGTTGAAAATTTTCTCCATTAAACATTAATTAGATCTCTACCTACTTAATATTTTCATTGTTATTTTACTTAAAATTTTTAATTAATAGCTCCCAAACAAATTTTTAAAATTTTTTAAAAAATTTTTATTTTCAATGATTTGAAAAAATTAATTAGTTTATCAAACATCCCTTAAGTTAGGATTGAAAATCTCTCACGAGAAAAATGAACACAAGTCACAAAATGTTGTGTTGGATGGGAAGCACAAACTTCCTTTTTATACCATAGAATTTGACTTAAAATTGGCTCAACTCTTTCATTAATCAATGATATATATTCATACGACCTTGTAGGCCATTATTGGTTCAACCCAGGAGATAAAAATAACCATAGAAAAAAATACTTACCTATGATAATAACACCTTAGATATATAAATTATAAATACATTTAAATCATTACTAATTTATTGGATCTCATTAGAACTCCAAAGTTAAATATGTTTTGTCGTGATCACTACTAAGACGATTGTCCAGTATGAAAGTTTGTCATATGCATATTGGAAAAACATATCTAGTATCCCTGCAGATCAAATTTGTGTCCTCAAGATTAGAGAGTTATTTATCTTTTATAAATCTCACTACTACATGGTTTGGTGATTCTTTCCATGACTCTGAGCTTGAATTATAATCACCTCATAGTTTTTTTTAATATCCAAAGGTCAATATATGAGCCATAGTATCCTGTGATCTAGAGCAGGTAAGACTCATATCCAAGTAGTATAGTGACCCAGTTCAATAAGGGGGAACTTATTACACTTTGAGGAGTGCATCCAATATCCTTGTGGATCAAACTCATGATTTTCTGGGCATTGATGAATGCATTCAATCGTTGCCAATATACTAATATTGTTGTTCCCATTATCTAATTTCATATGTTTAAGTATAAAATTAATCTCATGATAAGATACATTTAAATATTTATTAATGTTAGATCTCATAAGAACATCAAAGGTAAATATGTTTAAGTATTAAAATTTGTCATGTTCAAAGTTACATATAATGTATATGGCGCATGGTTGTTGACCGTGTGCCAAAGTCATGCTTACAAATTGTAAAAAAAAATTTGGCCGCAAACTATAATCGAGGAGAAAATATTTTTGAAAATAGACTCTTTCTTTAATTCTTGTTGTTTTACAATCAATACAATGATTTATTTATAGGCATTAGTTTGCCCTAATAAAACCGAAAATTAAAAATCATTATCACTATTGACTCTTGACATTTCATCTTCTCTATTGAAAACAAACATTTAATGTCTAAAAAAAACTCTCCATTAGAAATTGACATTTAATGTTTATTTAACAAAACTCCCCCATAAACTTAAATGCTCCTGCCATCCTTTATGCCGAGTAATCTTTTGCAGTTATCGAGTAGTATCGTAGGTAGTGGTTTGGTGAAGATATCTGCGACTTGGTCCCGACTTGCCACGTACACTAATTTTATATTTCCTTCCTTTACTTGATCTCGGATGAAGTGAAAACGAACGTCAATATGTTTGCTTCTCTCATGATTCACCGGGTTCTTACTCAATTCAATTGCTGATTTGTTGTCAACTCGTATCTCAGTTGCAGCGAGTTGTTGTTGCTCCATCTTGCCCAATAAATTTATGAGTCATATCGCATGACGTACACACAAAGATGCTGCCACATATTCAGCTTCACATGTTGAGAGTGTCACGATTGGTTGCTTCTTTGAAAGCCAAGTAAATGCCGTGTCACCCATAAAAAACACATAACCCGATGTGCTTTTCCAATCATCCAAGTCTCTGCACCAATCACTGTCGGAGTACCCGACCAACTTGTAATCTGCAGCATTTGTATAAAATAACCCGAGTGACATTGTTCCTTTGATGTATCGAAGGATTCGCTTTAACGCCTTCCAATGTGAATAGACTGGCTCCTCCATGAATTGACTTATAATGCCGACACTTAATGCAAGGTTCGATCTTGTACATGTGAGATAGTGAAGGCTTCCCACTAAACTCTGATATTTGCTTGCATCGATTCGTTCTCTTCCATCAAAATTAGAGAGTTTTGCACCTGGTTCCATTGGTGTTGAAACCGGATTGCAAGACTCTATCATGTACTTCTTCAAAATCTCCTTTATATATGCCTCCTGGGATACAAAAATACCTGTCTTTTCTTGCCTTACCTCTCCACTCTTCTTCACATAAAGGGCATGTTCATTAGGACATTGCTCGAACCCGTTCTCTTTGAAGTATGTATCGATATGAGTATTCCACGCCCGCGATGCTTGCTTCAACCCATAAAGTGCCTTCTTCAATTTCAATACCTTTTTTCTTCTCCAATTTTCATGTACCTGGGTGGTTGTTTAATATAAACTTCTTCTTCAAGCACACCATTTAGGAATGCTGATTTGACATTCATTTGTAATATCGGCCAATTGAGCTAAGCCGCTTGTGAAATGAGCAATCTGATTGTCTCCATTCTTGCAACTGGAGCAAACACCTCATCATAGTCAATTCCCGCCTTTTGCTTGTATCCCTTTGCTACAAGTCTCGCCTTATACCGTTCTATCTCTCCTTGAGCATTCATCTTTCTCTTAAATACCCACTTAACATCAATGGGCTGAGTTCCTTTTGGAAATTCTGCTAACTCCCATGTGTTGTTGCGATCTATTGCTTTAATCTCCTCGTCCATGGTAGTTTGCCACTTCTTGTCTTGCACCGTCTGTTCAAAGCTTAAATTTTTAGAATCTACCAAAAGACATACAAGGTGTACCTCATTTGTTGAATCATACAAATCTTGTAAGCTTCGCATCTTGGGTTGTCGTGGTTCATCTTCATCATCAATGGTTTCAGAATTTTTCGGTATAGTTGTTGGCATAGCAATTGATGATTCTCCAACATCAATGATATCCTCTATTACTTTATTACAATCCCATTCATTTGCTTCATGGACTCGTACATCACGGCTCACTAGAATCTTCTTGCTTATTGGGTCAAATAGTTTGTATCCTTTTGTTTTCTCATCATACCCAATGAAAATATATCTTTTGCTTTTGTCTTCGAGCTTTGTTCTTCGCTGATCCAGCACATGTGCGTATGCCAAACTGTCGAATACTTTGAGATGAGAGACTGTTGGTTTTTGTCCACTCCATGTCTCTTGTGGTGTTTGATCATACAACTTTACATGTGGACACCTATTTTGAACATAGACGGCACATTGCACAGCTTCCGCCCAAAACTCCTTCGGCATTTTCTTGCTTTTGAGCATTGACCGAACCATGTCAAGAATGGTTCGGTTCTTCCTCTCGGCTACACCATTTTGCTGTGGAGAGTATGGTACAGTTAAAAATCACCTTATGCCTTGGTCCTCACAATACTCCATGAAAATCATCGAAGTGTATTCGCCACCTCTATCGGATCGTACAGATTTAATATATATACCGGTCCCCTTTTATACCAGCACTTTGAATTTTTTGAACACCTCAAATACCTCGGATTTTTCTTTCAGAAAATAAACCCAAGTTTTTCGTGAGAAATCATCAATAAAAGAAATGAAATACCTTTTTCCGCTGAAAGATTCAGGGGTGATTGGTCCACATATATCGGAATGAATCAATTCGAGAGGTTGCTTAGCCCGATACTCTGCCTTCTTTTGAAATGACATTTTTGCATGCTTTCCGAGCACACATTCTTCACAAAATTTTCCCTCGTATTCCATGTCTAATAGTCCGTGCACCATGTTCTTCTTTGCCAACTTGTTTAGGTCATCATAAAGTAGGTGACCAAAACGAAGATGCCACACCGACACCTTGTTTTCCACATTGACTTGCAAATATTTTCCTCGTACACTTTTCAAATTCAGCTTGTACATCTGATTTCTTCTCATTTCAACTTGTGCAACTAAACGCCCTTGCTTGTCTTTCAATAGTAATATTCGGTCTTTCATAAAAACCGAATATCCTTTCTCCAAGAGTTGCCCCATACTTAAAATGTTGCTCTTGAGGTCTGGTACGTAATACACATCTTGGATTGACCCAATTAAATCATCATTTTGTACATAATAAATCGTACCTTGGCCTTTTACCTCAACCTTTGAGCCATCTCCAAACGACACAGATACAGCTTCAACCTTTCGTATTTCTTGAAACAATGCTCGTGCCCACACATGTGGTTGCTTGCAGCTGTGTCAAGGTACCACATCGTGTCATTGTCGGTGTTGACTTTGTTATATGCCATTAAGAGAAAACATTCTTCCGCCTCGTCATCCATGGCTAGATTGGTTGTCTCTTCCATCCTTTTTTCAACTCGACATTCTATTTCAAAGTGCCCAACCTTTCCACAATTGTAACATTTATCAGAATTACAATCCTTCGCATAGTGACCATATTTGTCACACTTGTAGCACTCGAAATTGGAATAATTTGACCGACCACCTATTCCACGACCACGTCCTCTTCTACGCCAATTCTGTTTGTTTGATTGCCCCTTCTCCTCATGATACCCTTCTTGACTGCGGCTTTTCCCACTGCGAATATTTCCTCGACCACCACGGCCTCACCATTTACCTCGAAAGTTTTGAGAATAGAATACCTTTTCGTCATTGAACGATACTTTAGTTTGAAGTGCTTGCTCAATTATCTTCTCATTTTTCTTCTTCTTACGATATTCATGTGCCATTAGGGAACTTGCAAGCTCGTCGACTGTGAACGTTGCTAGATCCTTTGACTTTTCTATGGCACATACCATATTCTCGAAACTGTCAGTTAATGACCTTAGAATCTTTTCCACGACTCGCGCATCAGATAACTTTTCTCCGTCTCGATTGAGTTGATTTACCACGGTTTGAACACGCGTGATATAACCGGACACACCTTCTGACTCCTTCATTTTCATGCTTTCAAACTCGTTGCGAATAGTTTGAAGACGAACTTGTTTAACTCGGTCGGCTCCTTTGTACGTGGTCTCCAAGATGCCTCATGCTTCTTTTGAAGTTTTTGCACTCGCAATCTTCTCAAAACCTGATTCATCAACAGCTCGGAACATGATATACAATGCCGTCTTATCTTTTGATCGCGTCTCTTTCAATGCCTTATTTTGAGCCATCGTATATCCTTCGGTAGATTCAGATTCTTCAAAACCTTCTTGAACCACCTCCCAACAATCCACATAATCGAGAAGAGTTTTCATTTGGATGCTCTAATTCTCGTAATTCATCTTCGTTAATCGGGGCAGTAGGACATTATTGATTATACTCCCCATCTCTCCAATACCAAATTATAAAAAAAAATTTGGCCGCAAACTATAATTAAGGAGAAAATATTTCTGAAAATAGACTCTTTCTTTAATTCTTGTTGTTTTACAATCAATACAATGATTTATTTATAGGCATTAGTTTGCCCTAATAAAACCGAAAATATTTCTGAAAATAGACTCTTTATTTGACATTTCATATTCTTTATTGAAAACAAACATTTAATGTATAAAAAAAAAACTATACATTAAAAATTGACATTTAATGTTTATTTAACACAAATTAATCAAAACTTTGAGCTCCTCCGATCTAGGAACTGTACCTCCGTGATAGAAACTAAAAATGTCTATCCTGTGATTTCTATAATGAGACTATCTGGTTCACCCATTTTCATGTGAACTCTATCATCGTACTCCATAATCAGGCGCTTTGGATTTCCCCTGTGATCTGCTTCAATACCGTCTGGTCTGGTCTCTGTCGTCTCTGATCCGCTCCCCTCCACAACAGTTACTCTTCCCATCATCTCCACACGTTCTTTCTAACCATTTATCAATTGCTTGAATATGTAAGACACCATGCTTTCCGAGCCATGCGTATATAAGTATGACACGAGCTGTTGAAGAGAAACAACTGGAAAATTGGTATTAGATATATCAAAATGATGACGAATTACATTGCTAGTTCGATGCTTCTCACCGGTCTTCTCTCTGTTGCTGCCGTCATCTCCGCCAGAAACCAGATAGGCAGTCCTCCGCCCAGTACGTGCCAGCTTGTGACTCACATTCAATTGGTTTTCAAAGCGAGTGTGTTTAGATTGATACGTGCTCGCTCTGTTTTCAAGTTACTATTAAGATACTGATTTCAATCTGAATGCTTTCCATCACAGATGGCTGGAACGTGGGTTTAGAATCCAAGGCTATGGCGATGAACATTGGCCAGGATGCGAAAGCGAGTTCCCACACGGAGAAATTACTGGTGACAACGAAGAGAAAGAACGTTGATGGTGTTCGAATCGCAGGATCGAGCTTTCCGGATTGTACTCATGCCTGTGGTTCATGTTTTCCTTGTAAGCTAGTGATGATCGGCTTTGCTTGTGCGGCATTAGAGGAGTCTGAAACTTGTCCCGTTGCATACAAGTGCTTGTGCCATGACAAGGCTTTTCCTGTTCCGTAATTACAATGGAAATTGCGGGAGATATTTTTGTCCATGCACAACTTCGAATATTCTAAAGAACATTACATGGATTTTTTGGAAATAAAAAAACATTCGATCAAAAATAAAATTTTTTAAAAATGAAAATAAATATTACAATACAACTCATACTTTTGTATTTTATTTTTCTACCTTTTATTTTTGATGATAAAATAAATTAGAAGATAAATATTTATATTAATCATAGGTAAATTTTTATAACACAACGTATAAACACATATCATATATCAAGATGATAATTAATGATATTTATATCAATTTTATGCTTTAGTTTTGACTTCAAATTAATTTTATGCTTTCATCACAGAGCCTCCTAAACTTGATTTTGTGACTCAACAAATTTTTTTAATATTAGGAATACTTTTTTTAGTAATTCAATTTGTTGTGTATGCTATTTACGGAGTTTTGGACATAAATAGTACTTTTAAAATAAAAAATCTAAAATTTAAGGTTAGTTTCAAAAATATGCTCATACTAATGCGTCTGAAAACAGAGTGGCAATGGCCCTCGTTATGAACAACGGTCATTGTCATGTTGTTGAATTTTAAAAATAAAAGGCCAGCATTGTGAATGCGAGATATTGAAAATATTGTGGAAATTCCGTTATCAATATCTCAGCTCACCCTCGCCCGTCTCCCCTCGTCCGTCTCCCCTCGCCCTCCTCCCCTCGCCCGTCTCCCCTCACCTCTCATCTAGCCGGCCCGGCACGAGGCACGGCACAGTTCGGCTGTGCCTGGGCCGGCCCGGCACGTTTTTAAACCGTGCCCGGGTTAGGAACAGCTCATGCCGTGGCATGGCACGCCGGCAAGGGTTCGTCCCGTGTCAGTTCACGCAGGCACGCGTGGGGCGTGGGCGTGAGCCGTGAGCCGTGAGCCGTGAGTGCGTGAGCGTGACCCGTCCCCTCACCCCCGCCCCCCCCCCCCCCCCCGGTAAAAAGACCGCGGGTCGGGTCCAATCAGACCCGACCCGCGGTCCCGACTGCCGAGCCCCGACGGGCTTAGACCCGACCAATCCCAACGGCCAAAAAAAAATTCAATCATTACAGATTTTCAGCCGTTGGATTCGCCTCCAACGGCTAGGGGGCAGAATCCAACGGTCCTCGTGATTCTGCCCCTTAAAAATATATTAAAAATTCAAAAAAATAATAAAAAAATTTCTTTTTTTATAAAAAATTAATTTCTTTAGCCTATAAATTCTACCCCCCCCCCCCTCCTTATAACATTTATGTTTTTCATAAACATATCTCCTCTCAAAACTTTCTATCTCTCACATAAACCGTGCATCTCTCTCGGGCCTCGGGATTTTGATTTCGGCATAGATTTTCGTGAAACTCTACTTGAGTCTTGAACATCAGAGATTCCTGCGGTGCACCTTGCACGTGACTAACCTCATTGCTTTTACCGGGTAATTTATTTTACGTTTTTATTTACTTTCTCTATCTAAAGCTTATCTCTCTAGAAAAACATAGGAAAAAAAAACATAAAAAATGACAAATACACCTGACATGTATTTAAATTTGGAAAATGAAAATGTTAGTATTACACAGACATCTGCGGCTGCTGAAACTTTGGTTTCTCCAGTCGTCTCAACCCAAAGTTCTAAAAAACAAAAAACTAGGAGGACTTCTGTAGTTTGGACTCATTTTAAAATCATAACACAAGTAAATGTTAGGGGTGAGGAACTTGAAATGACACAGTGCAAATATTATATGATACTTTTAACATGCAAGAGTTCATGTGGGACTGGGCACCTTAAGAGGCATGCCGAATTATGCATCAAAAAACATGGACCCTTAAATCCTAGGCAAACCTAACTTGGCACTACATTTTTTGAGACTGGATCGAGTTCAGTCTCAAAGTTTACTCCCTTCATATACTCCAGCGAGTTGGGTATGGACGGCATGGCCAGGCTCATCACATTGATGGGTCTTCCGATCAAATTTTCGGAAGATCCGAGGGTAGTGCGCATCATGCAGACTTATTTTCAGCCTTCCTATCGTAGGATTCATAGGTCCACATCTAGGAGTGACATACTAAAGATATATAAGTTAGAAATACAAAAAATAATTAAGGAATTTATGGCATATAGTGGAGTGGTGTCCGTGACGTCCGATATATGGACATGTCACGATGATAATTCTTATGCATGTCTCACGAGTCACTATGTAGATTCTAACTGGACAATCAATAAAAAAATATTAGGATTCACTGAGATTCTTCATCCTCATGATGGCCCTGTCATTTTTGAGTGTATGATGAAAATATTTAGGGAATATAAAATTCAAAATAAAATTTTTAATGTCACTTTCGATAATGCTGCTAATAATGGAGTAGTGATCAATATGTTTGTTAGGAATATTAGAGACGCATCATTAGGAGAGATCTTTCATGTCACATGCATGTGTCATGTGATTAACCTGATAGTTCAAGCGGGTATGAAGGTGTGTTCCCCCGCGTTGGAAAATATACGCAATGCACTCAAGTATATTCGCACTCCTCGGAGACTACAAGAGTTTGGTAATCTCTGTTTATCTGCGAATCTTAAGATGAAGAAATTTCAATCGGATGTGAGACATCGTTGGAATTACATGTACCTGATGTTAGAATCATGTGTTGGATACGAACATGTGATATCCGACTACGTCAATAGTAAGAGTGACGAACTTATTATTGACGACACTGACTGAGCTTCAGGAATTTCATTTATGAAATTCCTGAAGATATTTTATGACACGACGAACATTTGTTCGTCGGTTTATACGCCCACCACTTGCATTGCACTCCAGTGTATATGCAACATTAGTAGCATGTTTAGGAAATATCGAGCTGACCCGACGCTTAGCCATATGGTTGCAGAGATGGAGACCAAGTACTTGAAGTACTGGTCCACTATTCCATCTCTTTATTGCCTTGCTGCATGCATGGACCCTATGGCTAAGGTGGAAGGGGTTGAAAACACCCTGACTTTCATTTCCTCGTGCATGAACCTGGAAGAGCCACCAGAAGGGTTCATTTACGAGAAGTTGACAGACCTGTTCACATACTACGATACTAGGTATGGTGGTGGTGGTGGTGAGATTGTGATTACGGACATTGATACCTTGTTCGGAGATGACGATTATTCCATTAACCTAGCGATGGGGAAATGTAGGGGTGGACCATCACATAGGAGTGAGTTATCTCGGTACTTAGATACCGATTACTGCTCAATCCTATCATATTCTGATAATAAGAATCTTGATTTATTACAGTGGTGGAAATCATATGAGTCCACCTATCCCGTGCTATCTAGGATGGCACGGGATCTACTGACTCCTCCGGTGTCGAGCGTAGCAACGGAGTCTGCTTTTTCTGTTGCAGTGAACGTGATTTCAGATAGGAGATCAAGATTACGTCCAAATATGGTTGAGGTCTTGGCATGTTTGAAGGATTGGGAGGAATCGAGGTTTAGCATCCATGATCGTGCTGAAGCTGGGACTGTGACAGACACTGCAGTCGCATCCACATCCACTATGATGGCGGAGGAGCTGATTGATGATGATGATGATCCATATGATACTGATCTTGATGTTGCGGCTGATGATTCTCATGATATGCTGCTTGACGATTGATGCTGATCTACTATTTTTTTTCGATGTTTTTTTTATTCATTGTATTTATACGCTTTGTTTGTACGTTGTGTTGAAACTTATACTTGTTTTGTTCGGACCATCAGTTTCAAATGCATGATTGGTAATTTTTCATTTGTGTAGTTTAATTTTTTTTTTAATTTTAATTTTTCCTAACATAATGTAGTAATTTATTTTTTTTTACGATTTAAATTTTATTTTAAAAATTAATAACTTTAATTTATAATTAATAAATTATAAATATACATAAAGCTATACTTAGTTGAATTTGATAAAAAAAATAATTTTCTAAAATTTGTTTTTTTTTTAATTTTAATTTTTAACATTTTTTAAAAAAAAATTATATTTAATAATTAATACTCTATACTACACAGTGTAGACAGTAGACTACAGTCACTACACTTAACTTAACATTAAGATTTAAGAAATATAATTTACAATATATAAATTAAAAAAAATACAATATTCTGATTTCAGAATTCAGAGAATCAGATTTCTGCCTCCCGTGACCCGTCCCTTCCCAGTCCCACGCCCGGCTGCCCGGCTGCCCGGCTCTGCCTCTCTCTCACCCTCAGTGGCTCAGCCAGTCAGCCTATGCGGCTATGAATGCGGCTATGCCGGTTAGCCTGTATGCCCTGGCGGCTGGCCCCTGGCCTGTATGGCCAGGCCGTGCCCGCCTATATTCAAACCGTGCCGTGTCGGGCCGGCCCGTTTGACACCTCTACTCTCATCCCTTTTTTCTCACCCCTCTTCCCCAGACTTTCTCCAAGAGCTCTAGCAAGCTCGACGAGCTCCCTCATGGAGTTCCATCGATCTCTATGATGGAGCCCAAGGAGCTCCATCGAGCTCAAAGTGGAGTTCACTGGAGCTCGACAGAGATCCACAAAAGAGCTCATCAAGTTCCAATGAGCTCAACGTGAAGCTTGAGGAGCCTCGGCAAGCTCTAAAAGCTCCATCGTCGAGCTCAAGTTCCATGAGCTTGACGAATGAGCTCACTAGAGCTCCATCTTGGAGCTCGATAACTGAAGGAATCAAGATTATTTTTCACTTCATAATACTATAGTGACAGAATCAAGATCTTAGTTTTTGTTTCTATTCCAATATTGAAATAGTAATGGAATAAAAGCACAAATTCCATTTCTAAATTAGAAATTGAATTAAAATTTTATATTCCATTTGTATTTTCCACAACGGTAACATTTCCCATTTCTTATAGTTTTTGTATACTATATATAATAAACAAATGCATATAGCAATCATATACCTTGCAATCTAGTTTATACTTGCACAATATTCATCCAGTAACATTCACATAATATTCACTAAAAATATATAATATCAAATAACAAGCATCAAAGTTCAAGCATCATGATACACATATATTTCATTCAAAAACAGGAACACAAAAAATAAAGTTTAGCACAACAAATTTTTCTGTAAAAACACAATCAAACAATATAACAAATAGTTATGAGTCATTGTTGAGATGAGTATACTTTTCTAGAGATTTGGATGGATCTTCTTTAGAATGATGAAAAAAAGATGAAGCCTCTGTCAATATGCACATAATTTTTTTAATCTTCAAAATTTTCTGTTGTATTTTCTCTTCTCTTTTCATTCACGCTTCTTTTCTTTTTTTTCTTCTCTTGAATTTGCTTTTGCATCTCTTTATTCTTTTTTTGTATCTCCTCTTTTTTTTTCTTTTCAAAGTATTCTAAATTTTTTGCATCTTTTCTCACAACTGCTCATCAAATAAATTATTGTAATTAAAAGATGAAGAGCTCCAAATAGTACTTAGATACAATATAGATTCATGGGTAGCAAGACCATACACTCACCATTTTTTTCAATACTCTAATAGCTTGAAGGTAAATATGCATAATAGTAATCTCTAGAGCCTCTATAAAATAATCTATCAATTATGAAGCTATGGCAATCAAATTCTCCATAGCTTCTTATAATTGTTACAATATAATATAACTCATCGATACTATATTCAGATAAAATTGATACTTTCACATCAAACTATTAATACCCTACTAAAAAATAATATAAAAATGACATGAGTCATTACAGTTAAGGAGTCTATATATAAAAACTCATTAGTAATTATAATAAAAAAAATACTTGACTTTGGAAATAAATTCTTATGATTGCTGAAAATTAATTTTTTTTATATTTTTTGTTTCATATATTACAATTTACATAACACACTAAAATTACAAATTTAGAAATTCGCATTAATATTATTTGATTGCTTATCTACAAATGACTCGATATTCTTCTTGTGAATTTTTTTGAATAACTCACATTATGTTGGTGGATGTTCCAAATCAGCCCCCTAAAAATAAATAATATTTAATAATGATATACATGATATACTATCAAAAAGTTAGTATTATTTGCATTCATAAAGCTAAAATCATAATAAATTGGGAAAGACAATTTTACCAAATTTATTAAATGTTGGTAGGTCATCTTGGAACCTCCAATATGTTTGGAAGGTCCTGATCATTCACCTGCTTTCTCTGATTGATGATTTTGTAATGCCATCTTGGAAAAGGCTTCGAACTCCTCACTATTTTACTATTCACAACATTTTATCCAAACATCTAGGGGAATAATATTTGGCTTTGTATCTTTATAATACTTTTTTTTCCATTTTCTAAGCTTGTCATTATATCTGATACTAGTCACATATTTCCATGTATCCTTCACAAAGATTTAAATAGTGTAAATCCATTTATATTTTCTGCAATAAACAAAAAAAACAATAATTTGTGGTGTATTTTTTTATAGTATTCAATAAAAAAAAACAATTTCACATATTTGTAAATACAATAAAATTATACTTTAAATTCTTTCCAATAATATTCTTTCATATTGGGATTACTTTGCTTTACTTTATTTTTGATGCACTCTACAACTAGTTTGTCCTTAAAAATCTTTTTGATTCTACTGGAAGCAGAAATAATAAACCTGAAAGTAAATTAACATTAGAACGTACATTTATATATAAATGAAATACACTCATAAATCAGTTACTAAGTTAATATTTTCTTTATTTATATTATTCATTCAAAACATCATAATGCAAACATTATTTTAATTCTTAATGATAATATTAGATCAATAACAACATCATAGTTTGTTATTAATTAAAATTATCATATTTTAAACAAATTGATTTATTTATATTTTTATGCACATTTGTAATTTAAATTTGTTACAAATGAAAAGAATGAATAATGATAATGCATGCATGAAGTAAATTTATGAAATGTAAGTACTCTTTATTTTCAATAGTGGGCCGAATGAATATATTATCATAACTTTTTATGCAAATAATAGATTATGAAAATCCAATAGTTTTTGATGTAGTAGTAGCAACACATGTATTTCCTAAGATAGGTCGGATGAAAACTAAGAATACCATCTAGTACAAATTGATAAAAGATAGAATATCAGTGGTAAAAAATACATGTGTTTCATGATGAGGTGATGCCAATGTATCATTTATATGTGTAAGAGAATGTGGAGGAACATTTGTAATGTTGTTGTAACTAAATAAATGTTAAATTTTTCCTCCTTGAACTATTAGTTTGCTTTCTCTACCCCTCCCCATGGATTGAGATCCTTGGCCACTTAAATTATTACGTCTCATACCAAATTCAAGTTTCATATATATCAAAAAATACAAAGACAATAACAAAATGTAATGAATATGTCATACTAACAAAACATAATGAAAAATACATTGACATTTACAATTTTGAAATTGTTTTATTTAACACCCAAATTATATTAGTTACATAATAAGCAACACAACTTAATATTGAAGTCAATAAATATCTACTCATCATCAAAAATTTTTTATAAATCATCTCCATCTACATTTTTATCCTCTTCTGATTGTATAATTAATTCTTCCTCGTTATTTTCTTCAACAAGTACATCATCAATGTTCAAATAGTTTTCATCTTCACCAACTAATATTTCAAGCCCACCATCTATCATAGGATTGATTAGATAAAGTTACACATTATTCTCTAGAAATGCAAATACACGCAATGATATCACAATGACATCATTTTCAATAATTTCCACAGCTAATATAGGTTTTATTTTACAAATAGCCCAGCACCCACATGTATTTTTTCTTATGGTGTAACACACTTATTCTTCTTGCATCACAATAAATGAATGGCTCATAATTATGATAATATTTTTTATGGTGCACATCTACAAGTTATATTGATGATAAATTCTAGTATTTAAATTTGGAATATGATCAAACCGCTCACACACTTAAATAAAATTATCCTTTTAATTGGTAAAGTGGGATACTCTAAGTATATAATTTCAATCAATCAACCATAAACATCAATATTAGATGTAGTAGAATTAGACCTCTTAATGCATACACTACTATTTATTATAACTTTATTTGAACAATGTTTCAAAGTATGAAATTTATATCAATTTACATAATGTATGGAATATGTTGGTAAACTTTATAATAGTACTTTTTAAATATTCTTTATTTGTCTATTACATATATTTGATGATGGAAAATACACCTAAAGAATAAAAAAATTGTTATATACTGACATATTTTTCAAACAAAAATATGAAATCATTGTCAAGCTTTGCATCAATAGTAGCATCATCAATATGCAGTTCTTTTTACCTTAATTCCTTTAGCATTAATTCTACAAAAACAACATTGTTCAACAAGATATATGTATATGTAGCATGATTTTGCTCTACCATATGATCGGCCCACATAGGTGAAAATAGAAAGCATATCATCTTATTTTGTTCATCCCCCATACCATTTTTTTATTAGGTGATATTTTGTAATATGAGTATATCATTTTGTAATTGCTCTGTCTTTCTTTATTATGATATTACAAGTGAGATTCTTAAAAAATATTAATTTTAGTCAATGCATCCCAAATATTTTCTTAAAGTAATTTTCACAATGCTATGGGTATTAGCCTCGGCATAAAGAGATGCTAGTCATGACTTTTAATCCCAAGTAACCTAAGCTTCTTTCATGTCAACACATCTTCTCATGTTAGATACATTTCCATCTAAGAACCTAAATTGTATCAGCTATTTGCACAAAGCTTCTTTTGCATCTTTATCGAGACTATAACAAGCCTTTAAAAAATAAATATGTTGATTTATCCCTATGTAATTCTAGACGTGAAATGAATTATCAAAAAGTTATTTTCATTGTGCATCACATCTAAGCTGTGCCTAATTTGGTTAGTTTTCCAATAATATAAATCCCAAAAGATGCTTCATTTCATCAAACCAAAGTGATAATTCTTCGAAATTTGTGTATTAATATAATCAGCATCAACATCTATAATGATTTTGAAGCCAATTCTTTCTATAACCTCTACTATTTTGACACAACCTCAAAGGTGGTGCAACTTTTAAAACTAACTAATCTTTCCTAAATGTCTTTATTTTTTTTCTAAAATGAATGTTTCATATGTAAGAATTTATGAAAGTTATCAAACCAAAAAATCTTTCCACTCATACTTAGAAAAAATATATCTGAGTCCTCTATACAGTAAAGATAAGCTAGTTTCTCTCTAGTACTTCATTTTGATAACATTAAATAATCTAGAAAATCACTTATAGTCCACATAAGTGATGATCATATCTGAAAGTTCTACTTTCTAGATATATCATAAATTTTGATATTATACTCCCACAAATTTTTTAGCTCCACAATAAGTGATTATAAAAAATTATCCTATTTGATTTTTGAGTTTCTTGGACTGGACATAATAACATAAATATATGTCCGCATCTTTCATACATATCCATGATAGTAAATTATGTAGTGTAACAATCATTGGCCATGAATATTATTATTTTCCTATTTGTTCAAAAGGCTGAAATTCAACAGTGTACAGCCCTAATCTAACATTCCAACTTTTATCTACATAAAAAGATACATATCATCACAATATTTACAAGATAGAGAATCTAAGCAATGTTGTATCTCACCTACTTCAATAGTATGCTATGTGTGCCAACTCATATCATTAGTAGTAGCTTCATATGCAAATAATCTTTATAGACAAAAAGTTAATGATTTGTAATTAGAGGTGTCAAATGAGCTAGGCCTATCCGAGCCAGCCCATTTTTAGGTGGCCCAATTAGGCCACCATGCCTTGACGAGTACAACGTGGTATAGTAATCATGTCATGCCTGGCATGGCATAACTTCATCACAGTTGGCATGGCACGTCCTTATAGGCATGGCTGTGATGAAGCTAGGCTAGGTCATGCTAGGACAAGTTGATTCTGGCCCGTTCAAGATGGGTTTAAAGTGGGGTTTGGTCGTTTTAGTTTAATTTGAGCTGGGTTCAGGCTTAGTTCGGGCCATTAATAAAATTTTTAATCCAAAATTCAAAAGTATTAAAAAAATTTAATTTTAATTATTTAATACTTAAATAGTTTATAGTTAATAGTTAAATTAAAATAAATAATTATTTTTTTTTATTTTTAATTTATTAAATTAAATAAAATATAAAGTATAGTATAATAAATAACTAAAATTTAAAAACTAGCTGTGTCTGAATTAATAAAACTAAAAGTATAAAATATTAATACCAACCAATGCAAATCATAAAAAATATAATAAAGATTCAAGTCTCAAAGTAAAATGACAAAAAAATAAACAAAGATAATATTAATCCAAAAAAAATGAAAATGAAAAATATCATCAGCATTATAGCATATGAACAATGATAATATCAGTATTAGTGTCTCAATCATCATCAGTCATTAATCATCATTAATATCTCACAAATCAACATCAGCAACCAACTCCTTCACTTTTACTATAATCCTAATAGATATTAGATTATAAAGCTCAAATCCTCCCAATCCTTTTTGTACGCTAATCTCTAAATAATATCTAGTCGTAATTTGGATCTTATATTCGAAATCATATTCACTATAATAAGAAAAAGAAAACTCAGATGCTATGCTCGAAGCCAGATGAGTTAGTAGATCCGGTGCCATCTTAGATGGTATGGAATAGGTGGACTCATATGATTTCCACCATTACAAAATATCAAGAATATTATAATCAGAATGTGATAGGATTGAGCAGTAATCGGTATCTAAGTACCGAGATAGATCGCTCCTATTCGTTGGTCCACCCCATCATTTTCCCCTCGTTACCTAAATAGAAAAGTTATCATCTCTAAATATGGTATCCATGTCCATACTCGGAGCCTCACTACTACTACTACTACTACTACTATCATACCTAATAACATAGTATTTAAAGAGATAAGTCAACTTCTCATGAATGAACACTTCAGATTGGTTTTCCTGGTTCATTCACGAGGATATGTATGTCAAAATATTCTCTGCCCTTTCTGCCTTAATCCTAAGGTCCATGTAGGTAGCCAGACAATAAAAAGATGAAATGGTTGACTAGTACTTTAAGTACTTAGTTTTCATCTCTACAACCATATTACTAAGTATCTGGTTTTCTCTAAACTTTCCTAAACATGATACTAATGTTGCATATGTACTTGAGTGTAATATAAGTAGTGAGAGTATAAACTAACGAAGAGATGTTTTTCATATCATAAAAAATCTTTAAAAATTTTATAAATAAAATTATTATATCCAGTCAGTGTCGTTAATAATAAGTTTGTCACTCTTACTATTAACGTAGTAGGATATCACGTATTTGTATCCAACACATGACGCTAACATTATGTATGTGTAATTCCAATGGTGTCTCATATTTGATTATAATTTCTTATTTTTTAGATTCATAGACAAATAGAGTCTACCAAACTCTTATTGTATATGAGGAATGTGAAGAAATTTTAGTGAGTTATGTATATTTTTTAAAGCGAGGGAAATAACCTTCATCCCTACTTATACTATGAGGTTAATGACATGACACATGCATATAACATGGAAAAACTCTTTTAATAGCCCATCTATAATAGTCCTAACAAACATTTTAATCGCTACTCCATTGTTAGATGCATTATCAAATATGATATTAATTATTTTATTTTGAATTTTATATTTTTTAAAGATTCTCATCATGCATCATAAATGGCTTGGTCATCATGAGGATAGAGAATCTCTAAGAATCCTAATATTTATTTATTTAGTATCTATTTAGAATGTACATAGTGGGGTGAGGCATGTATAAGATGCATCGTTGTGACTAGTCCAGATATCGGACATCACGGACACCACTCTACTATAATTTATAAATTCATTAATTATTATTTATTTTTCTAAGTTATATTATTTTAGTACATCGTTCCTAGATGTGAACCTAGAAATCCTATGATATGCATGTTGAAAATAAGTTTGCATAATACTGACTACCCTTTAATCCTCCAAAAATCTAATCAGAAGACCCATCTTGGTGATCAATTTGGTCATGTATTCCTTTCCTAACTCATTGCGGGATATGAAGGAGGTCAACAATGAGGCTGAACTGGATCCAGCCTCAAAGAACCCACCGTGAGTTGAGTTTGCCTAGGAACTAAAGCACCATATCTTTTGTGAATAGTTTGACATGCCTTTTGAGGTACATAGTCCCACACAAACTCTTATAGCTTAAATTTTTTTTATAATATTTTCACTATGCTAATTATTCTTTGGCACTCCTAATATTTTTTCATTGTTTTATATTAAAGTGAGTCCAAACTATTGATATTTTTATAATTTTTTATTTTTTGGATGTTTGGGTAGAAACAACTATAGAAACTAAAGTTTTGGTGGCATCAAAGATTTTCGTAGGGTTTTCGTTATCTATATTATAATTAATTTTGTTTTGTAATTTAAATTACAATTTGTTATTTTTATTTTTTATTTTTTTAATTATAATGTATTATATAATGCTTAAAATTTAATAAATCAATTAAAATTAAGAATAAGAAGATTTAAAAATAAAACTTAACAACTAAACAATAAAAAAATACTCGTAAATCGTAATGCATAAAATAATTTTTCTTTTTTGATATCTATACCGCATGGCGCATGCGCACCATAATCCATACCCGAGTCCCAAAAGCCGATAACAAGAGAAAAAAATGAGAGTCGAGAGAGATTGAGAGAGAAAATATGAGTGAGAGAGAGGGGGGGAGATCATAATGTTTAAAACATAAATTATTGAATGGGGAGGGGGGGGGGGGGGGGTTTATAAATATTAAAAAGATGATTTTTAAACTATTTTTTTTTTGAATTTATTTTAAAAAAATTGGGGCATACTCCTTAGGGCTGTTGGATTCTGCCTTCTAATAGTTAGGAACGAAATCCAACAACTGAAATTTGAATTTTTTTTGGACAGTAGGATTTGTTCGACCATCGAACCGACCCAAAAGGTCATAAGTTCTAGAAGCTTCGGCTTCTGGAATTAATAGAGCTCAAGCTCGAGCTATGGAAAAAAGACAAATGGGTCAGGTCTGTCGAGTTACGAGATCGACGGAAATTCGAATCCATCGAGTTCAGGGTCGATTGTTGGGGCATCGGGCATCAGGGTGGGGTGGGGTCAGGGCATGGTTCAAGTCGTGATGAAATTGCATGTCCACGAGCTCTCATAATAGGTCGTTGCCCGGCTTGGCAGATGGCCTGATAGACCTAGGCACGGCCTGGCACAGGGAATGGGCATGGGTCATACCTAGAGGTGTCAACCGTGCCGGCCCAGCACGGAAAAATTCTGTGCCCGGGTTAGGCATGAGCCGTGACGTGTCGTGCCTGACACGGCACGGCACGCCGGCACGGGTTTGTCCCGTGCCGGGTGTCCCGTGAGCCCGACCCCACGATGCCCATCCCGCAAAAAAAGACCGCGGGTCGGGTCTAATTCGACCCGACCCGCGGTCCCCCGTATCCCGAACCGCTGGGACAGGCAAGCCCGAGCAGGCCAAGCAAGGCACGGCACGGCCCGCCGTGCCTACGAGCTGTGCCGGGCTCGACTATTTTTAAACCGTGCCCGGCCCGGCACGGTAGCACGATCGTGCCCTAAAAAAATGGGCTGGGCCGTGCCGGGCCGGCCCGTTTGACACCTCTAGTCATACCCATGCCCATGCCTTGATATGATCTTTTACTTCCTTGGAATATGATATCCACTTAATTTGTAGAGCTATTTCTGTAGATGGTTCTATTTTTTTGAGCAGCTTTTGCTCATAAGATTTGAATGAGTTAAGTACCTGTTGGACTAGGCTTAGAGAGGTATTTGGTTTCTTCAATAACTAAATCTATGAGATCAAATTTGTCAGGCATACTTATGTGTAATTTTTCAACAACCTAATTTTAGAGATGTCTGCACCATGTATTTTAATCTAGTTAACTATATCAATGAACAACGAAGAGATGGTATTAAAATAATTTGAGTTTTTCATTTTTAGATTCTTGAAATCATGTCCCAAGGAGTGAAGCTTAACTCCTATTTTTTTATCCCCTCGGAATTCCTTTTGAAGTAAATCATATTCATCATTTTCCTTTATTAATCAAATTATTCTTAGGAAGATGGCATTACTAACACTCTACTAGATGAATAGTAATGCTTTGATATTTAATTTTTTTTTAATTCACTTTCCTTAAATATCTCTTTTTCTTCAACATAACAGAGATATGCAGGTTCTAAGTATTATTCACCAACAAGTTCCGAAATATCTTTAGATATAAAAAGAATTTTATCCTAAAACTCTAATATTCATATTTTTCACCTTCATGATTTTTTTTTTTTTGAAAAATAGATGAAAAAGTCAAAGATGTGACTTGGGGATCTTGGTTACTAGGCACTATTTTGCACAAATTAGCTTTAGATCTGAATAAATCTGCATTAGATTAGTAAATCTATGTGTTTTTTTTAGATTTGAATAAGAACATATGAAAAAGAAGTTTTTTTTTTTGGAAAAAATACAATTATAGAACCAAGAATTCTCCCGGATACCAGATGTTTGATTAAATGGTATTCTAAAACTTGAATATATAAGGACTTATGATGCTCAATAAATGGAAGGAATGGGAACAAAAGGGAAAAAAAAAATAAATAGTCACCAAGCAGAGAGAACCACAAAGAAGAAAAATAATAAAAGTAAATCGATCAAAACTATTTATAGAGATTCGTGACTTATATACTAAAATTTTATTGTATGGTAAAGATAATAATAAATAATCAAGTCAAAATAGTCTGACAATATACAAATGAGCTCTTTAAACATATTGGGCCATTTGGATTTGGGCTAATATTCAAGTGTGTATTTGAGTCATTCTTTGATATATTGTCTATCTTCTTATAAATAGATCACCAACTTTATCTATACCCATGCAAATCTTTTTGTAATAATATAGCAAATCTCTTTTTTATCATAATATATTTGACAATATACTAGAATATATGATTTTTAAATACAAATAATACTTTTAACATTATTCTAAAAGAAATGAATGGGAATTAAACCAACCATACTTGACAGTATTCTAGAATATATAAGTCTAGCATGATATGATATTAATCACAGAATTAAACCAACTCTACACACACACACACACACACACAAACCTATACACACACATCTTTATATATAGGTGTATATATTTGTGTGTTTGTGTGTGTGTGTGTGTGTAATGACAAAATCATAGAAAATTATCGTAATCTCATGACAACACAATCATTATTAATTTTCAAGTTATGGTTTTGATGAATTTAAAGACTAGGATGAGAGGTGTTAGAATATTACCTATTAAATTCCTGACTACCCAATCATTATTTACTTTCAAGTAATGGTTCTGTATTTTAATACATCAATATAAATATATTTTTAGGTTCAACATTAAAAACAATGAAAAATATAAATATTTTAATGCATCAAGCATGAGTTATACACACACACATACACATTGTCATCATTATAAGTTGTCTTCACTATATAAACCATGTAATATAAAAAATATAAATCTACATGTTGTCGTTACTACACACACACACACACACATAGATACAACACTAAAAAAAAGAAATTAGAAATGAAAATTAGAAATGCCCAATTTGTTTCTAAAATTAGGAATGAAATTGAAATGGATTAATTAGAAATAAAAATGATAAATCAAGAAAAATTTTGAAATGGAAAATAATTTCGTCACTAATTAGTGATGGATTTTAATGAGTTTTTTAAATCAATCACTAATTGAGACACAAAGTGAGGTATAATATTGCTTGCGTAGCATTTAGCAACATAAAATTATGTATCAATGTATTATTATAAAAAAATACGAGTATGTTTCTACATTTAGTGATGGAAATAATTTCCATTGATAAATGAGAAATGACATGCTTATTTGTCACTATATCATTAAAAAAAATTTAGCGATTAACATTTATTTCATCGCTTTAATAGAAATAGAAATAATTTTGGTCGCTAAATTATGATAATTAATTTATCGAAGAACACTAACTTCGAACATACTTAGGATTTCAGAAAATTTTCATTCTGGTTCAAATTTTGTCCAAACCACTGGTGGATTGCTCATCCTTTATAAATTGATTGAAATGCATTTCATCCATATTTGACGTATAAAATTATGATTTCATTTTATCTCGTATGTATTGTATTCGAGAATAGTTATATTTGTGCATTTTGGAGTTACGTTTAATTTTTTTTTATTTTTAACATTCATATTGGGTTCTCACTTATTGTTTTGTTGAATGATTATAATTCTAATTGATAAATTATACACCCTACATTTTTTTTTCTCATACTTGGATATATTAAAATTTTGTTGCCTAATTGAGGTATGAATTTTTTATGCATTTTATTATTGACTTATAGTTATAATCATTATAATTAATTTGCATTTTGTTTCATTACTAGGATTTCATGAAATTTAATAATTTTTAAAATAATTGCTGATACTAATGGTGCAACCTTAACAATAAACAATTTATTATTAATATAAAAAAAAATACTAAAAGCATATCTGTAATAATAATAATATTACTATTAAAAAAATTATGAGGGTATGTAATTGGAAGGATGAAATGTCCGAACAATTATAAAACTAAAAAAAAAATTATATGCTCATTTAAAAATTTTCATAGTTGATTGATTTATATTACACTAAATGTGCAATAAAATAAATAATACATGTCTTTATTTAACATTAAAAAAATCATATTGTATGTCTCATATAATATATGACTATGTATACTATATACTCTATATATATTAGTAGATTTTCTTATTAATTTATTAATGTTCTCCGTCAATTGGTAATTTATTTTTTATATTTTTTCATTGACAAATTTTAATACATTGATATTGAGAATTTATTTATTATTTCTATCATATATAGTATGTTTACCTAATAATTTAGTACTCATTATTAATTTAGAAATAAAAAATTATGGCATCGCAAGATTTACTTTTTTTTCTTTATTAATTCAATTTTATCCAATTTAGATAAATATCAAATATTTAGTTTTATGTAAATGATTACAACTTGCATCTTTTGATGAATATCTAAGATATTGGAACAACCTAACTTACCTCATTTTAATCCAAAATTTTCTAATAATGATTTTACTACAACTTATTTGTTAGATTTATATAATATCATAAAAATATTACTACATCTTTATTACAAATATATCTATACCTAAGTTATCATGATTTAAAAAGTATTTTTGTTGTGTTAAATGAATGGAAAATATTATATGATCTAATTATCAATAGATGTATGTAAGACTAAAAGATATGTTTTTGACTAATGAGTTTGTAGAGGGGATTGAGTAGTTTATTGGTTTTAGCTTTACGGAAAAATAACCTAAATTTATGGATGAAACAAAAATAAGATACTCATGTAATACGCATAAATGTTAAAATCATGTTTTCCAATATGTGGACATAGTACAATATAATCTTGCAAAAAATGAATTTGTTAGAAACTATTATGTTTGGTATAAATATGAAAAAATTTCAAAAGAATAATGTGCAACTTTATTAAATCATTCATGGAGCAAATGATGGGCTTCAAATATTACTTGGTGATAGTAAAAATTATTTGGACATTGATGATATAATATTGAAGAAGATAATGAGGAAGAATTAATTGTAGAATTAGATGATAATGAATATGTAGATAGAGATGATTTGTTAGAAATTTTTGATGATGACTAGAAATTCACCGACTACCTTATTTTTTCTGTCATTCACATTTTGTAATCATTATATGTGGATGTTAAATTATATATTTTAATTTATTTTTTTAATATCAATGTGTTTATCATTATGTTTTTTTATTATGATATTATTATAACATATTTTTATTGTCTCTGTATATTTCGATGTTTATGTATTTTAATTTATATCTGAGAGCTAATCATTCAAAGTTACAGATGATCTCAATATGTGATGAGAGGTAGAGGAAGTCAACTAACATTTCATGGAGGAGAAAATCTACATGTATTTAGTGATAACAGTCAACAACACTGCAAATGTTACTATGCATTTTTCAATATGTATGAAGGAAACTTTGGCATCACCTCATTATAACATACACAGATTTACTACCATAAATATTCCATCTTCATCTCATTTTGCACCGGAAGATATTGATAGTTCCATTCCACCAATCTTAAGAGGTCCATGCATTGGTACTACAATAGCGGCACCGGAAAGATATTCAAAATCTATAATTTACATGCCAAGTTATGAGAAAATTTTAATTCAGCTCACAATCGACAATATATAGTACATAACTTTCAAAAATTTTCTACATGCATTCATTATCATTTTTCATTTTTTTCATTTTTTTCATTTTAATTAAATATAAAATAATACGTGAATGAAATTATAAGTATATTAAAATATTTTGGTATTTTAAAATAACAACATATGATATTACTATTTATCGAACATTATCATTTAGAATTAAAATAATTTATTTGTTACTAAATTTTGGATAATAAATATAAATGAAATAAACTTTAACTTAGTTGTAGAAAAATTTGTGTATTTTGTTTATGCATATATGTGCATACTTATATGTTTACTCATTTTGCTTCACGTATAATTAGAAAGATATTTAAGAAAAAA
This sequence comes from Sapria himalayana, assembly GCA_029783825.1. Taxonomy (NCBI): domain Eukaryota; kingdom Viridiplantae; phylum Streptophyta; class Magnoliopsida; order Malpighiales; family Rafflesiaceae; genus Sapria; species Sapria himalayana. Next base: position 2,604,897 of record JAREIK010002991.1, read on the forward strand.
CTAATTGTGGAGAATAAAAAGTGGAGCAAATTACCCCCAAGTATGAAAGAATTTATTGGAAAGGTGAGGTCATTTTTTCATGCATTTACTTGTTTTTCAATTTGGTCAAATATGATTTACTTTTAAATTAAATGCATTACAATGTATTATTATTTTATTTGGTTTTTATAGAAAAAGTACAAATAGAATAATACTTTGGTGGTATCGGTGAATGATACATGGAAATATGTGGCATGTGTATGATACAATAATAAGCTTGGCAAATGAAAAGAAAAGTATAATAAAAATGTAAAGCCTAATAACGCCCCCTTCGTGTTGATAAAGTATTATTATTATTATTACTAGAATAGTGAGGAGTCCAAGGCTTTGTCCCAAATTATCTCACACAATTATCAATAAGAGAAAATAGGTGAAGGATCAGAACATTCAAAATATTTTGGAAGTTCAAAGGTGGCCTACCAATATTCAGTAGATTTGGTATAATTATCTTTTATTTTTTGTTATTATTTAAATTTTTTGAATATAATGGATACAATTTGTGTGATAATTAATGGTGTACCTTAATAGTAAATAATATTTATTTTTATGAGGCTGAGTTGAGACATCCACCAATACTATTTGTAGTATTCAAGTGAATGCACGAGAAGAAAGATTGATTATTTATGGACAGCACTCAAAAAATATAAATATAAGTTTCTCATTTTATACTTATAATTTCACACACACACACACACACAAAAATATATTTATTTATATTTATATTGTTATGTATAATTATATAAATAGATATAGATATTTATATATATGTTTATATATCTATATATATTTATGTATATTTATATGTTTTAATTTATTTTTTATTTATATATAATTCAATTTATTGTCTTCTAAAATGATAATAAATGTGTTACTGATTGGTTTGTTCTATCTCGACAAGTAGAGGTCAAAAGTTTGTATCACACATTGCCCCCTGCTGCATTATTAATTAGTTTTACAGTTTCCAATGATAATTTACTAAATAATTAAAATAAAATTCATTTTTTATATAAATTTTGGAACACGAAATAAATTAATGAATTTTAGTACAATAAAACTTACTATTTTAAAATATAGTATACATTTTTTTAATTATTAAATGTTTGGTGCCCAAAACATTATTATTTTAGAATTTAATATATAGTATTTTAATTATTAAAAATTAAGTTTATACATAAATATATTGTTTATACAAAACATTATTAAGTTTATACATAAAATCTTAGCTATTACTAATTGCTAACTACCCCCTCCACACGAAACAGGACATCTAGGCAAGATTAGATATCCTTAATTTCTGGAATTACCTACCAATTGACCACATGACCACCAATCCCAAGAAAAAATATAAAAGAGCTGCACTCCTACGCCATGCTATTGTCCAGAACGCGCAAATTAGACCTCAGAGTTTTATAGTCAACTTTCGCATAAGCCAGGTTCTTAGATCTAAAAATCTCCTATTTTAATCAACAAGAGAAACCCGAGAGAGCTTCCAGATTTTATGTTTTTAATCCAGAAATCGAAGGAGAAAACTAAACCAAGGAGATGGGATTCATTGGCATCGAAGAAAATGGTAAAACTGACTCGAGGCTTCCTCTGGGAACGAAAAACAAGTACAGAAGAACGGATGACAACTATGATTCTGAAGAACAGATTCGGATCAGCAACACCAGAAAATACGTTCTTGCCTGCGCTGTTTTTGCGTCTCTGAATTCTGTCCTCCTTGGATATGGTAAGCAATCCGTCATTCTCCGTCCATTTCCCAAAAAGCAGGAAAATCAAACTGAAATGGATCATGTGAATATCGTGGGAAAAAAAAAAGAACTAAATTCAATCTTGAATTTTGATATTAGCCAGCCAATTAAGAGCATGGGTTGACGAGAATGTGGATTAAACAATGTGCGCTTTTTATGGCTTGCAGATGTTGGCGTGATGAGCGGAGCAATTATATTCATGCAGGAAGATCTAAAAATTAATGAAGTGCAGGAAGAGATTGTTGTGGGCTGTTTGAGCATAGTTTCTCTTTTTGGCAGTTTAGCGGGTGGAAGAACATCTGATCTTATTGGCAGAAAATGGACGATGGCGTTCGCTGCAGTTGTTTTCCAAGCGGGTGCAGCTATAATGACGATCGCCCCTTCCTTCAGAACTCTAATAATGGGAAGAATTTTTGCCGGAGTCGGAATCGGCTTCGGGGTCATGATCGCGCCGATCTACATAGCCGAGATAGCTCCAACTGTTGACAGAGGCTCTCTCACCTCTTTCCCAGAGATCTTCATAAACCTAGGAATCTTACTCGGGTACGTCTCCAATTACGTATTTTCCGGCCTTCCAGTTCATGTGAGCTGGAGAGTGATGCTGGGAGTCGGGATCTTGCCCTCCATCTTCATCGGATTTGCACTCTTCTTTATCCCAGAATCACCAAGGTGGTTGATCATGCAGAACAGGATAGAAGAAGCGAGATTAGTGCTATCAAAAATGAATGAAAACGAGAGAGAAGTAGAAGAGAGAGTTGCAGAGATACAAGCGGCCGCAGCAGAAACAACAGGGAACAGTGGGGCTGTCTGGCGCGAAATGTTGAGTCCTTCTCCTTCACTGGGCAAGATGCTGGTAACGGGAATTGGAATCCAGTGCTTCCAACAGATCACCGGCATAGATGCGACTGTTTATTACAGCCCGGAAATTTTGCTTGTCGCAGGAATCAAGAACGAGTCGAAGCTCCTCGCCGCCACTGTTGCAGTTGGTATTTCAAAAACGGGGTTTATATTGGTGGCCATATTTCTCATAGATAAGGTGGGGAGAAAGCCGTTGTTATACCTGAGCACGATAGGAATGACAGTTTGTCTGTTCTGCCTGGCCACTACTTTGACATTATCCGAAGGTAGCTGGGTGGGCATTAACCTCTCTGTTCTGTTTATCTGCGCAAATGTAGCCTTCTTTTCAGTGGGGATCGGCCCCATCTGTTGGGTTTTGACATCGGAAATCTTCCCTCTCAAGTTTCGTGCTCAAGCAGCAGCAATGGGGGCTGTGGGTAACAGAGTGTGCAGTGGCTTGATTGCCATGTCCTTCTTATCCGTCTCTCGTGCGATATCTATGGGAGGAATTTTCTATGTGTTCTCAGGAGTTTCAGCGCTTTCCGTTGCCTTCGTTCATGCTCTTGTTCCTGAGACAAAAGGGAAGTCGCTGGAGCAGATCGAAACTCTGTTTCAGGATCAACGAGAATTGCAAAAAAGAGAAATGGAGCTGGGTGATGTTCAGCCTCTCGTGGAGACAGATTGACATCAACATGACCGTGTTGCCTCTTCATAATACACAACTTGAAACCTGTTTGCCGTTGCCATTGGCAATAATACATTACAGTCCTGAGGCCCCTGTCTTACATTCAAGGTGCTCCGACCAGATCAGATAAGCTGTTGGATACGATAAATTCCAGAAAAAATACATACCAGTAGAATGAACCTTGAGCATGAATCATAGAGTTTTCTGATTGCTCGTCTCAATAGTTTTCATCAACCACCATGGATCTGGATCATCATCAATGAAAATCCAATATCTGATAGCGATGGATTATAGATATTGATCGTCGATGATGGTTTGATCATTTTGGCAGCAAAAATTCCAAAATAAATGTTAAATCAGTTGAAATTCTTCAATTTTTGGCATGCATCTAGCGACTCTGAAGTTCATGCAATGAATTCGTGTTCTGAAACACAACTGTCAATACCATAATTCTGCATGCAGCCAAGAACACAGTCCATCTAAATTAATCATAGAGTAACGTTGATGAAGCTAGTTATAATATCCGAAATTTAGCTACGGAGGGGATTAATCACACCTAGAAAAGGAAAGGCATGAGCTCGATCCCATGCAACCTCTGGCACATCCATGGCGGGCGCACAAAACCCGTCATAAATATCCAACCTTTGGCACATCGACCAAATTTCAACATCACGTGTTCGTTACGTGGGTTTCTGCAGCTGGAGCTGCAGTCGCTTCCCTGACTACCGAATCTCAATTCTCACACAACTATACAAAAAGAGTAAGTTCCGATTTGGTAAACTTATTCTGACACGTACTTCCTAGTTATTTAGAGAATAAACTGGAAAGCTATGCCATTAAAGAGTAAGCATACACTGCAAATTAGTAAAAGTTCCTGGTGGAAAACGAGTTCTGATTGCAGCTGATATGAGTTAGTTTTAGAATGAAACTTCAAACTAATTAAATTTATAAAGTTCTTTCGATCAGGCACATTATATTATATATGATGACTTAATAATATGGCCTAAAATAAATAACAATAAATATATAGTCATATTTTATATGCCAATATATAGTATATTGGAAATTTATTTTGGTTTTTCATGGTATAAAATTTATTGAAATTTTTTGGTTGCATAGTTTTATTGGAAATTTTGTAAATATATTTTGTTTTGAAAATAATTATAAAAAAAAAATTCTTTTTTTTTTTTTTGGATTAGGGTTGTAGTACATGAAACACAAAAATAAATGATTTTTAATGCACTCAAAATTTAATTCTCAATAATATTTTTATTTACCGCCAATATCATACCACTTAATAAAAAAAATGTTACAAATTGTTGAATTTTGATTATTTAATAAGGGCAATTTTGTCTCTTTATTATTTCTTTATGTAAATATGTATGTGCTTGTGCGTACGTGCGTGTGTGTGCATGTCATGTCCCCATAATTTATAAGTGAATAAATAACCTAGAACGTCTTGTTGTTTTTTTTTTTAAGATTTTCTTCCATCTCTCTTGTTCTTCCTTCTCGCTCATATTGATTTAATATTATTTTTGTATCTTGTAATTATAGAATGGGGTGTGGGAGCAATGGAAAGCATTGAGGGTATGTTAGAGATACATACATTAAAATATGTTGATTCAAGATTTGACACAAGTGCCTCTGTGACCAAGTCATAGAAAGATAGATGTGGGAGTCAAATTTGAGAGTTTGAGGCATGGAGTGAATACTTAATCAGACAAATGTAATATCCAGCATATGTAGACAAATTTGAGAGTTTGAGTCATAGAAAGATAAATGTCATAGAAAGATAGAGCATGCACTTTGGATAATAGTAAAATATATAATTAAGTACTTGAAAATGACTAGAGATTACATGTTAGTTTACCAGGCATATAGTTTTATATGTATAAGATATATAGACTTAGATTTCCAATTAGAAGAGTATTTAATAAAGTCAATATCCATCCATGTGTTTACCTTAGGGAGTGGAGCAATGAGTTGGAGGAATATCAAGTAATCTTATATTATTGATTCTACCATGGATGTTGAATATGTGGTGGCTGCAAAGGTATCTAAGGAGGTAACATTACTCACAAACTTCCTAATGGATCTAAGAGAGATTCTTTCTGTGTAATTGGCTATTATACATTATTATGATAATAGTGAAGTAGTTACTAACTAAAAAGAACTTATAATCTATAAGAAGACAAATTATATTGAGCACAAATATTATTTAATAAGAGATATTATGAAAAAAAAGAGATATGGTAATGACCAAGATAGTATCAATTGACAACCTAAATGATCATTTAATGAAGAGCCCACTAGCTAAATCTCTTGATAAAAATGTGGAAGGAATTGAAGTGAGATATATGGCATCATAGCTTTAAGTCTAAGTGGAATATTATTAGATTTTTTTAATACTAAAAGTTATTTGAGTGTAATGAATATTTATTTAATGGATTTTGTTATTTCAAAATTGTGGGAATTAATAATGTGCTAATTTGGCATTTAAATGCATAATGTAGCTATATCACGTATTCTACATAGTAGATGATTTTGTACATAGAGTTCTTCTTATGCATAGAAGATCAAATCATTTATTCATATAGAATATAAATGTTTTCTTCACAATCATTTATTTTGATACTATTGTTCTTTAATCTTGAAATAATTAATAATCACATGCAATTGTTATTAGTTATTTTGATTCACATAGAGTTGGATCTTTAAATATAGTTGAGTGCTTAGTTAATTGGATGACTATGTCAATTGGATATTGAATTTCAATTATTAATAAAATTCATGTATTATTAAAAGGATTGATAGTGACCTCTTAAAGACAACTATAAGATTTGATAATACTAAACCCTGTGGGTGGGTTTTAAATATGACATTTTAAATAAGTTAAGTGTTTGGTCTCGAAGAAATAATAAGATAATGATTAAATGAAAGTATCTGTTATTTAATTTAGTCAATTGATATTTTTAATATTAACAAAAAAAATTAATAAGTATTAAATAACAAATAGCTTGAATTGAATTTTGAATAAGTGAGTGAGTATAATTATAATTCTATAGTAAAAAGAATTATAATTAATATAAATAGAATTATTTAATTTACAATAGTAGCTCAAAATCTTATTTGAGCTTGAAGTCCCTTTTCGTAGCCCTTAATGTATGCCATAAGTGACGACGTTATAAATTATGATAAAAGATATTATTTATTTTTTGATATATATGATCAATTTAATTGATATTAGTTATATATATATATATATATATTCATATAACAGATAAATTAAGTTTCTTTTAGGAGCCATATATTATAATTTAAGAGTCATTTGTAATAATTTAAAAATCATTTATTATAATCTAAAAGTTATTTATTAAAAAAAACCAATATTACTTTTGAATACGTGATAATTATATTGATATGGTGGATGAGGAGAAATTTTACTATTCATCTTATTCCTCATGGCGCTTTGGCTTTTGGAATGTGAAAGAAGGCCTTAGCAACCATATTAAAGCTCTATTTTATCAAGGTATGTATCCTAACTCAAGGTTAATAAAATTGCATCATGTTTATATTATTTGTAAAATTAATATGCAAAAATTGAGATTCAAAAAAAAATATTAGATACCTTATAAGGAAAGGCAAGGTATATTTTGGTTAGGAGATAAATTATTATTTACTGAGGGTGATATTTATATGTCTCATTACTCTTGAAACAAAAATTTGTAAATTATACAAGAATATTATAATTATAAGTGATTGAGCCAACATTGTATTTGTCACACACTCACCCTAGTAGGAGAAAATTTTTGATGATGACTAATAAAAAGTGATGTAGAAATCAAAGTAAAAATTTGTTTGATGTGCCAACAAGATAAGGTGAAGTAAAGGTTGTCAGCATGTCTCACTACCTCTGTCAATTCCAAGATTACAAGAAACAAAACACACTTGAGAAGAAATCTTATCACATTAACATGGACTAATTTCATTCTCATTACTCACATAATTATGATTTTTTATGATAAAAAAAATCTTAAGTTTTAATATTCTTCTCATGGTCCAAATTTGAAAATATTGTCTGATCAATTATTTTTTCTTATTTTATCTATATCTCACAGTCAATGAAGAAACATCTTTTCTTGAGTTATTGAACTATAAAGTAGAATTTATCAAAATTCATTATAATTGAGTTTTTTAAATCTTGTTCCTATGAAAATAGTGAAGACACAATCCTACCAAGAATAAAATATATGCTATAATTTTATATGTCATTCATTAACCATCAATATACCACCAATTAGATATCAGAGACAAACTTTCAAGCAAGTCTTTTGTTATCACCAGACAAAATTTATTTTATTTGTGTGTTTTTTTTTTGCAAGCCCTTTGAAAATTGATGTATAAGAATATTACACTATTATATATGAGGGACGCAAAATTATTCTAAAGGAAATTCTCGTGCATCTTCAGCAAATATTTAACTGCACAAATGTGTCTTGGATCTTGTCAATGACCATATGACATTTTAGGTTATTGGTAAAGTTCAAAAATGATTAATTTAGACAAAATTAATCTAAGTTATTAATGAGTTAAAGAAGAAAAAGAAGAATAAGGATAATAATAATAATAATAAAGAAAAAAATTAGAAGAAGAAAAAAAATGATAAGAATAATAATGATGAAATTTAATGAGAAGAAGAAACATAATAATAATAATAATAATAATAATAATAATAATAATAATAATAATAATAATAATAATATGCGAGATTATCAATAGGTATCCTCTTCAAAACACATTGAATTTCACAAATTTGACTTGGATCTTATCCATGACCATATCACATCTGATACATATCCTCTCCCAAGAATGGTTTATTATTGAAAGAGTATGCTAGGTTATTCAAAATTAACCATAAATTTTCACATTATTGAATGTATTAGAATATCTCCAAATAAAATCATTTCATCATCGAATTTCATTAACATTTATCATATACAATTGATACATTATTCGATTTTATTGAAAAAATTGATGATCATTACGGAATAAACATACAATACCATTAGATTTATTATATCAATTATAATTTTATATATCAAACAAAAATAGTTATCAAATGATAAACATATTCAAATGCATTAAGTATAATCATATAACAATCATATATTAACAAATATTATTAAATACTACTCAAGATGAACAAATTTACATCTCATCATCAATTGATATCAAATTTGATGAACACACCATTAGGTGTTATTAAATATGCATAAAATATCATCTAACATAATTGTATGTCATCAAATATTTATTCTATATTTGAACATAAAGTGATTTCCAATATCATGTAGTGATATCAAATATATAGCATTGATTGAAATTAAAATATTATCGAAAAAAAAAACATAAACTTTAATGTAATTGAATATCATTAAAAAAATAACTACATCTAAATAAGCAATACTCATTATCAAAAACAACCAAATGACTATTAAATAAGATAGATAAACATCGAGTGAAACTATGGTAGTTAGATCATATAATGACAAATTATGTTATTTAGATAATGGCACGAGAAACTAATTTCCACAAAATATAATTTTATTCATAATTTTTAGTACAATTAATTACTATATAATATTTAATAATATTTTATGAATTTCAATGAATTTTGAATAATTTATGATGAGATTTATTTTCATTATTACTAGGTGATATTGGATGATTTAAAAAAGTTAAATAAATTCAAATGATATTCCACATTGCATTCATGATAATATTTTCTTATGTTTTTTTAATTATTATTTGGAATGGCAAAGTAACAATTTAATGTAACTTGGTAAAATTTCACCTTACCCATTTCAAAAATCTTTTTGGGATTTCTGATTTTTCTTCTATAAAAGAAGATTTCTCCCTTTTTTATAATTTATTTTAATCCCATGTCCAAAATCTCTTTTAACTTGTATTTTATTTATTATATTATTTATTTTAATACTTTGGAGTTGAATTTTATTTTTTAAAAATTATTATTGCTTATTCTATTTTTATAATAGTGACATTAGATAGGAGGTTTAGGATAATAACTTTTATGGTTATTACATGTCGAGGAAGTTTTGTCAAAAAGATAATAGGAGCCTTGAGGTCTATGGTTTTTAAGAGGGTGTTATACCCCTCTACTAACTTGGAATTTTTTTAATGTATTAACAAAAATAATTAATGCTATTCTCGTGTACTATTAATTGTAATAAAAAATCAATGTGAGTACATTTTTTATTATGTAAAATAAAAAATAAAGTAATTTTAAAGAAGAATAATTGCTTGGGTGCAATTGGAAAAAACAAACCGAGATTATTGAAGATTAGTGAAGTGAGATGGATGATAATGCAATTGTCAATCTATATTTGACTCTAGTTAATAGAATATTTTTCATTGTGATATAAAAGAATATGGCAAAAAAAGTTTAGGATATTCTCACAAGATTGTATAAAATAAAGTCACTTTATAACAAAATCTTCTTAAAGATGAGACTGTATACTCTTTGAATGATAGAATTTACAATGTTAATTAATCATATCAATACCTTAAATACTCTATTTTCTCAACTTATTACATTAAGTAATAAAATAGAAAGCATTAAACATGCTGAAATTCTACTTCAAAAGCTACTTGATTTATGTGATCAACTTAACATTAATCTAACGAATGACATCATTATGGACTACATAGTCTTTAATGATATTGTAGCCGCTATCTTAGAAGAAGAAAGTAGATGTAAAAATAAGGATGACAGACATACACACTTATAATATGTTAGAAGCTTTGATGGTGATGCAAAGAAGATTAATAGAATGTCTCTCTAGTGAGAGTCAAAATCATGATAGATTAAAATCAAGAAGTAAGAAATATATTAAGTGCTACAACAATGACAATAAGGAGTATTTCAGAACATATTGTTAGTATGAGAAAAAGAGTCGGGATGATGAGTATCAAATACTCAAGAGAATAAAGCAACTTTAAATAATAATGATAACATGTTATATAGCAAGGTGACAATAATTGAAAGCAAATAAATAGTTTGCTGATATTTGGTTATTAGATTCGCAAGCATCATGACACTTGATATCTTGAAAAGAATAATTCCACATATATGAATCAATCTCAAAATATTTTGCACACAAATAATGATCATGCTTTGGAAATTATTGGTATTGATTTTATTAAAATAAATATTCTTGATGGTGTGATCTTCACTATTTAGGAGATATGACATATGAATGACTTAGAGAAAAATCTATTATCACTGGGACAAATAGATAGTCTAGGATGCAAGACTCGTGTTAAAAATGAGATGATAAAGATAATGAGAGGCATGCTCATGATTCTGAATGGAGAAAAGATCATGATAAATCTATTCATACTTAAAGGAGAAATTATATACGAAGCTGATTTATGTGTTATATTAATTAACAAAGGAGAAGAGTCTATGATAATGTGACATCTTAGACTAGGCTACATGTCAAAACAAAGTTTAAAGATTCTCTCATATAGAAAGTTACTTATATGATTAAAATTGGTAGATCTATATTTTGTGAGCATTATATTACTAGTAAGCATCATAAATTGATATTTAGTAGATCAGTCACTAGAAGTAGATGTATTTTAGGCTTTATTCATTCAAATATATGTGAATCACCAAAATTTATCCCAAAGATAACAAAGTACTTTGACTTTCATTAATGATTTCTCCTAGAGATTTTGGGTATATCCAATCAAGAAGAAGTTAGATATATTTCTAGTTTTTCAAGGCTTCAAAGCATGGGTAGAACATAAATTCAAGAAAAGGATTTAAGTGTTTGAAGAAAAATATTGGAAGAAAATAAATAGATTGAAAAATTCATGCCCTTTGTATGCATGATGATATAAAATATTAGTTAATGGTCATATACATGCCATAATAAAATGGAAAGTTTGAATGGATGAATAAAACTTTTAAAGAACAAATGAGAGCTATATTAAGGACTATAAGTCTACCCAACTCTTTTGAGTAGAAACAACTAATATTATATGTTATGTGATAAATTAGTCGTTGTCAATTATAATATATTTAAGGGTATGCTGAATGAGTAAAAGGGTATCGCCTATGAGATCCCACTACCCACTAGGTCATTCTCAATAGAGATATAATCTTTATAAAAAACAATTATAATATATTTATGTTATGACGAAAATGGTAACACATCAAATGAAGTTTCAGAAACTAAAAAAGTTTAAGTAGAAAATTACCTGATACAAAAAACTTCATTATCTACGGATGAAGAATCACTAATATTTCATGAACAAGTTGACTCTGATTCTCTAGAAGTTAGTTGGCCAACTCATGATAGAATACTGCCAGCTTGACACTCAGAATATATTATAACTTTACATAAGAATAAGAATTAGAAACTTGTACCATTACTAAATAGAAAAAAGTTATTGGAGATAAATATGTCTACAAAATCAAACAGGATAATATTGATTAAATAGAATAGTATTTTGTATGATCGATAGCAAAGAGACATGTTTATAAAGAAAGCATCGACTTTAATGAGATTTTTTCCACGATAGTTGATCTTACAACAATCATATTAGTAATGGCTTTCTGTACTACATTGATCTACATATGGAATAACTAGATATCAAAGCTATATATATTTTTTAATATAGAACTTGATAAAGAAATTTAAAAGCTCCATTTATAAATTAAACAAATCTTTATAAGGTATTGAATAGGTACCAATGTATTGATATAAGAGATTTGATTCATTTGTCATTAGCTTTTAGTACAACAAACTCAATTCATACCATTGTACCTACTACAAGAAATATGTAGATGAAAATAATTTCATTATGTTGATATTAGGTCATAATAAATATCTAATTTAAAAATTAAAGATACAATTGGTTAGAGACTTTAATATGAATGACTTGGGATTAGCAAACATGATTCTAAGAATCTAGATTTTACAAGACTAATGGCCCATTTGATAAAACTGAAAAAAATTAAGTGCTGAAAAATGAGTGATGAAAAATTAAGTGTTGAATTTTATAAGTGTTGATTTGTATTGAAAAATTGTTCGATAAATTATTGATAATTGAATGCTGAAAATAAATATTTTATTTGATAACTCTAAATGTTGAATACTGAAAATGATGTTTTTTATATTTTTACCCTTATTATTAATGTAGTGCATAATATTCAAATTAAATAGAATTTCTAATAAAATTTGATTTTTCACTGCTATTGTTAAATATTATTTAAAAAAAATTACTAAAAATATTACCATAATTAAATAATAAATTCCAAAAAAGACATAAATATGTTTATAAAATAAACAAAAATTAATTTGCAACCAATTGATTTGCTATTTCTTCTTTTAAATTAATCATGTAAATTTGATCAGTTTGTGTAGCTTTTCCTCCTACTTATAGCAGACTTTCATGATTATTTTGAGGTATTCTTGAATTTTCACCATAATCATTTTCACCATGCTCTAAGAAAGAATCTGCAATACATAAGGTGTCATGCTTTTTAAGACTGGAAAACGAGCTTTCAAAACACCAAAAGATTGCTTAATGACATTCCTCAATCTGGCATGTGCATAGTTGAATGTCTCTACTTTTGTATGAGGGTGGACACCATTGCGAAAATCAGACAATGTATATCAAGCATTACGGTAAAGTGCCATAAACCCTCGAGCATGTGGATATGACGCATCACAAAGATAATATTTATCTACATAAAAAATTAATTGTAAAATTAATTATGAATTTATTAATAAAAGCTAAGAAAAGAATTATACTAACCTGGTAAAGGTATTGAAAAATTATTTTCTGGATTACCATAGTCTCTGATAAAACTCTTGAATCATGTGCTACGCCTTCCTATCCAGCCCAAACAAAATGTAAAAATCATATTGAAGTCACATATTACTAGAACATTTTGATAACATTCTCCTTTTCCTATTCCTCTATAATGGACTTATTTGTCAGATGGAATCATAGTATTAATGAGTATCCCATCAAGTGCACCAATTGCACCCTATTAATTAGAAAAAATATCAATATAACAATTATTATAACTACATGAATACTAAAAATAATAAACATGTAATTTTATTTACCTTGAACACTTCTCTTAATCATTGATAGAGATGATTTTCTATAACTTCATTAATCGGGGTAGGCATAATCATCTCTCTTCTAAAGAGAAGCATTGCCTCTAGTACTTCATGAAAGTAATGATATATGGTTTGAGTTGAATGGTTGAATCTTCTTTTTGCATCATGATTTCTCATGTTGTGATTTAATATCATAAAGAACATCGCCGTTTTTTCTTCAACTTTGATGTAATGACTGTCTTTCAACCATTTTCTATTTTTGAAATGCTCACAATTACCCAAAAATATTTGCTTATTCATTCTTAAAATTTCTAACAATGTGCTAGATTACCATTTAAAATTTCTTGCACATATGCAAAACCTTTCAATGTCGAGTCGGCATCTTGTCTTCTTCCAAGTCACTTTTTTCTAATAATTTTTTTGACTAGAATCAATGCAGTGATTTTCAATATATTTATTTACTTTTCAGTTAACATCTTCTGACAATATTCAATATTTTCAAATTAATCAAAAAAAAATTAAAACAATTACAAACAAAATGAACCATAAGATATTGTCAAGAAAATAAATAATGTCAATACAAACATATGTGCAGAGAAAGTATAAAAATAACCCATAAAATAACACATTAAATTGCATTTGCAACCCAACGAACCTAAAAAAAAACTAAAGTAATCCCAAATTTTTTGCATTTATCCAGATCCAAGCAATTTTGATTGCCTCTAGCTTTTTGAAAACATCATTCACTGTTTTATGTATGCTTTGCTTTTCACAAGAAATGTTAGAAGCTACAATGTACAAAGGGTCATCTATAGGTAATGTTGTAATCTCATCCAACTTCTTATTATATTTTTCAATGATAGGTCCATCTAATTGCTCCAATGTACTTAGAACAGCTTGCAATTTTTTATTTAGATCTCTTTTGTTTTTCGTTTGGTTCTTCCTTTTTGGTAAAGATATTTCTTTTGATGATGGAGGGCTTTGTGAAGATTTAGGCTTTATATCCTTGTATGTACAAGGATTCTCTACTGTTGGTTGGGTATTTGATGAATGTTTGTAGACACCATTTTTAAGCAACCCATGTCTAGATGGACCCCATAAATCTTGCCAGTAGTTGTAATGTCATCAAATAGTGATCTCATCTTATCTGCATATTGTGGCCCAGTATATTGAAATTAGTTTGCATCTGAAATTTTCTGTTAATCAAATCAGTGTAAAAAGTCAATTGTAGTTTATTTCATTTTTTTCAAAATATGAATTAAAGAAATGAGCTATACCTTAATATACTCTTCTCATTATTCTGAAATCTACTCAATTGTATTAGTTACTGGATTATAGCCATGGTCAAGCTTTCTTATTATATTTGACCATACAGTGTATTTAGGTTTTAAATAATTCCATTCGTTTTTCAATTACTTTTGAGTAAAATTAAAATTTTTGATCTCTTTAAAGGTTTTTAAAATTATATCCCATGATTCAACATGCAAGCTCTCCCCCCTCCCCCCTTTCCCAAAATATTTTTTTGGTCGACATAAATCTAAAAAAAATTTAACTAGTGTTGGGTCTTTCCAACTTGCTCTAATAGTATCAAAAGAAGTCATTCCTACATAAGATAATTAACCAACAAATATTTTAAATATTTTATTTCTTCAAGTAAAAGAATCAACAGTAAATTATAATTTTAAACATCAACAAACAATGCAACAATAAAACTCATATTATTGTATAAAATGTAATATAAAACTCATTTAAATGCATAACCAACATACAAAAAACAAAAATATGTGATGAAATACATGACATAATAAAAGCAATAAGAAAACCTTTGAGACACTGGACATTATTAAGCAACTTTGAATGTCGTAACATCTATGTAGCTAAATATAATTCAGGGTACTTGAAGTATTTGGGATTCATTCCAATCGGCCTAATATAATTACATTAAGCAAAAAGATAAACAAAATAGAAGATATAGATGTGTTGCACATTAGTAGCGCAGGAGGTCTAGACAAGCTTTTGTGATTCAATTTAGTTAGTATTCAATTGATTCGGGATTCAAACAAAATAGAATGAAAATAACTAAAACCAATAAGGATTAAAACAAATACAAAAAAGAATAACAAAAACCATTAGGGATTCAATCTATGTTCGACATTCAATTTACTATTTGGGAGTCAAACAAAATATAATGAAATTATCTAAAACCATTAGGGATTCAAACAAAATATAACGAAATTATCTAAAACCATTAGGGATTCAAACAATAAGAAGGAAGAATAACTAAAACTATTAGGGAATCAAACTATTCGGGATGAAAATAAAATACAAAGAAGAAAGACTCGAAGCAATAGAATTTCAAACTAATTCATGATTCAAAAATTTCGCACAAAAATTTATACATTTGGGATTCTAAGCAATCAAGAATTCGAAGTAGTGTGATAAACAAAATGCTTTATTCTTAATTTTAAATTAAATCATAAGAAGCTAGTTGTTTGCAAAGAACTTCGCGAAGAAACGGCAAATGGATTTCATCCAGAGAAGAAAACGAAAACAAAAACTAAATAATTCTAACACTGCGAAAATCAAATACCCAAACACATAAGAAATCTCAAATATCAACAACATAAACACCAATTATGCTCACCGCAAAACGAAGCCGAATACACTCCCAAAACAAACAGAACCCTTGTGCGAGAAGGAGAAAAGAAGTTTGCATCAATGATGTCGATATGGAAACAAAACATGCATAGAAAATTTTAAGGACAAAATGATAATTTTAGATAATCTATTATGATGAGTGTTTTCAGCCTTTCACGATAAGTAGGTCTCTACCTACTTAAAATTATCAATGAATTTTTACTTAAAATTTTTAATTTTCATCTCCCAATATTTTTTATCAAACGCACTTAAAATTTCAAACCATTGAAAATTTAAAATTTTCAATGGTTTGAAAATTTTAAGTGCGTTATGAAACATCCCCTAGGGTAACAAGAAGATTTTATTCTCTTCAAAGAAATATTTTAAAAAGATACAACATACAAGGTAGTAAGTCAAATTCTACCACTCCCTGTTAGTTTTAAGTTGTTCTCAAATATATATTCTAATACTGAAGAATAGATGAAGGAGATGTCTGGGGTAGTATATGTATCAGTAGTGGAAAATTTAATAATAATAACTAATATAAGACCAGACATTACACAAGCAATGAGAGTGGTTACTGGTAGAGTTATGTTGACTATCTAGAGATATTAATAATAATAACAACGACTCAACCATGAGCTATATTTTTACCCTTATTGGTAGAGTTATAAGTAGGGTTTCAAAGCTATAATTTATTATGTATATTTCTATGATAAAGATAACATATATTACATCTACACAAGCTAGTAAAGAGACAAACTAATTACAGATACTATTAGAAGATGTTGAATACAAATAAATTAAATTATTTTATTTTGTGATAGTCAAAGTTATCTATATTTAACAAAGAATATGATATTTCACTTGAATACAAAACATATGAGAGCACGATATTACTTTTTATGAGAAAAAAATAGAAGGAAGTATGAATATACAAAAGATTCATTATGATATGAACTTAATGATTATTATGACTAAATTGATCAATGTTAATAAGTTTGTATAATGTAGAACCTTTTATGACTTAGCAAGAATGTAAACAAGCATAAAGTTAAGTATGTAAGTTAAATTTAGGTAGAAGAATGTAATGACAATAAATAATATTTTTTTTTTTGTAATTTATCATACTCACAAATAACATTTAGCTTGTATTTAATTTATTATATTACTTATTTTATTGATTCAAAGTTGAGTTTTGTAATTTATTGGATTTTTTATTATTGTGAACAATATTTTTATAATATTATTAAAAGGAAAAAAAAAAGATTTGCCGAAAATGTTAAGAACTATATAAGCTAAAAATTTATTAAAATAGTATATTCCCGTAAAATATAGTGAAACTAAAATCTAAACTAAGGGAAGAATTTGGGAGTGTGGGCTCTGAGGAAAGTTCTTTCTCTGCTCGCCATTGACAGTGCAATGGCGTCGTCCTTCGATGGCGAAGATCGAACCTACTTCCAAACAGATCCGAATTCCCAAATTGATGTATCGGTCGAGAACGAAGTTTATATACCCTTTGAAACTTCTCTGTCGTCTCAATCCGGCGATCGGATTTCTCCCGCTGATAGCATTTTCCCTGGGGACCCATCTCCTATGCTTCAGCCCATATTATCGAGCCAAACTCAAGCAGAATCAATGGATGCTTATGGACTTGGGGTTTCAGCTCAGACCACGGAATTTTCATCTCCTTTCGGTGCTATGGTCCCAGAGGCTAATGGTAAAGAGCATATAGAGGATCATAGCAGCGTCTTTGTAAGCGATGGTCCTCTTCTTCCAGAGGTAGATGAGATGTTGGAAGAAGGGTATAAACTTCGGGAGTGGCGTAGGTGAGTGGTGGCTTGGTTTTTGTTCTGTTTGGTTTCGGATCTCTTTGATTTCGGATATTGGTGATCTTATTTATCATTGACTATCAAGCAAGTGTCAATGCAAATTGTAGAAGTATTGATTTTCTTGGCCTTGTCACTGAACTTTCATATTTTTCACAACAGTTGCACATACTTACTTGGCTATGTCGTAGTTGATAATGAGGCTTACAAGTATGGGGTTTGTCAAAAAACACAACCTTTATATTGTTACATCTAAATTAAAAATAGTGCACTAGATGAACGGAGTGAAACTTATATGCACTAAATAGGGTAGATATAGCCAATATCAAATTATAATAACAAAATGCTGTGGTAGTCACTAAAACATTACAGGCATAATTAAGTAAACATTATCTCATCTAGATGTGCAGATTAGGGCAACACGTGATCATTCTAACCAAAATATGAGTACAAATTTTACTGAATGAGGCATAATCTCTTGTTAGAGTTTATGGGCACACCAATAATGATCAACTATAGTTTTACATTGAGATGTCAAATTGGCTAGGTGGCCCATCATGGAACGATGTGCAGCCTGCTAAATGTGGGATGACACGACATGTCCCACCTTTGGGATGGGTGCAACCACAACCCAGAGTGCAGGCTGTTCTGGGCCTGAAGAGGCATGTGCAGGCCCACTGATGCTTGCGACATAGCTCGACCCAATGTGCCGGCTCTCATTGGACAAATTTGATCTTGGGTTCCTTTCTATGTTGGTTTGTGCTTTGGTAATGGGTGGACTCCTATGATCTTGTGAACTTATGACCGAAGCACAAGCAGAATTGTGACAACATAAATTAAAAGAATTGTAGATAAGGTCTAGTTGTGATGGAAGGTCTAGTGCTTTGGGCAATGTCATTCAAACTTGACTAGACTCATGGTTGTTTTGATTCAATAGCTATTCTAGTCATTGCATTGACTCGACTATTGCATTGCAGGGGTTAGATAAAATCAAACTTTTTTCAACACTACCATTGTAAAAAAATCCAATGTATAGTATAGTGTTTACATGTGTAGATATAGTATTCTTGGTAAAATTCACATATTATAGGTAAAAAGGACATATTAGTGATAATTATTATCAACAATGTTCATGTAGTGCTCATATCGAGAGCAATATTGAAAGTTGACCTAGATATCCTGATTATTTGGGTCATTCAAGAGTCTTTGTAGAGTTTATCTATCGTGTGTATTATTAGAAAGAATTAGATAAAATTTTTCTTTAAAATAATAATTAATGTTTATCACCCTCTGGCCATTATAATCTTTATAATTCATCTAGAGGTGTTAAATGGGCTGGGATGGGCTAGCCTGGCTCATTTTTTTGTGCCCAACCGCGTTGGCGTGACGTGCCAGGTAAGACACGATTCCTTGGAGGGTATGCTCGGTGTTGCCCGTTGCCTAAAATATGCCCTGTTTGGCTCGGCTGGTTTAGGTTTGGTCGAGCCTTTTTTTTTTAAAAAATTAGGGTTTTGAGTGCTGCGCCGCCACGCCGCCATGCTGCCGTTGCTCATCGGGTGTGCCGAGCCATTGACCGTCGGGCCTCCCATTTGGTGTTGCTCGGTGCATAGTCACCTGTGCCGTGCTCACATGCCAAGCATTAGTACTGTGCCTGGCAGGGCATGTGGGCTGAATACCCTTGGCATGACATGATTAGTGCTGAGGGTTCACCTGGCACGAGCTCGGGCATGGTTATTGTAGCATGCCGTGCCGGGCTTTGGGCATGGCTTGGCCCATTTCTCCCATTTGACACCTCTAAGTTTATCTCTTTTCTTTAAAATTTTGGATTATCAATTTAGAAGTTAGTAATCACATGATAGGTGATTATTCGTTGTTTATTTATTTATTTTTTTGTTTTTTAAATATTGTTATAATCATAGATAAATTATCAAGAGTTATTAATTACGATAATATTTTATTTGATATTTTATTCTATTTTTATTAATTTTATTAACAGTTGAATTATTATTCTTATTTATATAAGTAATTTTTTTAAATAATATTGCTTTGATTTTATTTTTTCTTTTATCAATGCTATTTGATTTTATCAAAAGATTTCGAGGATTGCTTCCTCTATGATTGAGTAGTTGAATATATGTTCTTACTTTTATGATATGATATTCCACTAAATACTTGAGTATAGTTGATTTATAATTTATAAATTCTTGACTTAGTCATTAATTTTTGACTAAGTGGAGAATTCTAAATCATAATATTAGATGTTTTACTATACAAAAGTGTCAGGTTTGTTAGTTATAAAATATATGAGTTTTATATTATTTTCATTAGGTTTATGTAAGTAAGAATTCATTCATTTTGATACACTCACAATTTTGTGGATTATTAGAAATTATTATTGAGATAAATTTAGATACTTTGTTATTTTACTTAATTGATTCTTTTCATTGTTAGGTTAGGTTTTTTAATGATTTTTTTAATTTCATAAAACATAAAAAATTAATTTAATAAAATATAAAAATTGTTAAAAGTATGAATGCATTAAAGTATGTGTAATAGCTTTAATATTTATTATATTGATCACATGATCAATAAAAAAAAGATATTTGGTTATGATTATTTAGATGCTCTTTTTTGTTATAAGTATTATAAAATTTTTTGAGGAAATATAATTTAAATCATAAATTATCTCATTAATATTATATTTTTACTGATATTATTTTGAGCAAATTTTATTTTAAAAATCTAGAAAAAATATGGATATAAGTGATTATATTCTAATCAACTATTTTTTTCTTTTATAATATTATTTGCATCTTCAGTTAGAAGAGAAAGTTATTATTTGACTATATTTCAACTTGATTGTTTATATAATGTTGACTTTCATATAGAGTTATTGTATGTACTAAAAGATACAAATCAAGTTAATTCTAGGGTGATAAAGATGTTTTTGAAAAGGAAATTTCCTAAAATACAGTCAATTTGATAGTTTTTAATTTTGTTCTAGTCCCATTTTAGGCTGAGATAAGAATAAGAGGACTTGACCATTTATGACTTAGACTCTAATCTAAGAGAAGTGAACATTCATAGTATGCTCATAGCAGTCTCCCAAGAAGCCATATAATCTCACGATTGATTCTTGTTATCTTAATTTTTTGATAACTTTCCAAAAGAAAGAAAAAATGGTACTAAAACCTTTTTGTATATGTACTAATATACTTTTATTTTTTTCTTTTTGTTGTACTTTTTATTGTTTCTCTTGATTAGAGATGTCAAAATGGGCTTGTGGCCTCTCCATAGCTTTGCAAAACCCATGAAAATAGGCCTAATGGCATGATTTGGCATGATTGGAATTGTGTCTGGAATAATGTCGGCTAGTAAGTATGATGAATTGGGTCATATTAGGTTAGGTTTTTGGCTTGTGTGCTGTGAGGTATGTGATATGACACCACATGACATGTTGTGCACGTGAGCTAATTTTAGCCCAACTAGCCGACCTAGGTTAGCCTGGACCCATCCTAAGTTAGTCTGGAATGAACCATACTTGCATGGAGTCTAGGCCTTAGACATGACCCAAGTTAGCTTGGAATGCCAAGCTAACCCAAGCTAGCTTGGATTTGAGCTGTGCTTGGTGCTTGACCTAGGTGGGTTTGGCATGACTCGATCTAGCCTGGCATGATCTGGCATGACCTTAATGGGCAAATGAGCCATGTCGGGCTTCAATATTTTGGAATTTTGCTAGCACATCATTAATGCTACAAATCATATTGTGTTTGGCATGATATGTTAGTTTGTCTGGGCCTACAAGCAAGGGTTGTGCTGGCTCAACATTGCTCATTCAACACTTATACTCTTGATTATGATGGGACATACATAAATGTGTCAAACAAATCAGGTGATCACTTGAAAAAGCCATGTTAGGAACAACACGACTTGAAAAAGTCGTGTCAGGCATGACATAACACGTGCAAGAGTTGTGACAACACTATATGGTAGTCGGCTCATGGCATGCTTGTGTCATGTTGGGCTTGGCCAAATAGCACCTGTGAAAAAGCATGCCATGGCTTAATGCCTTTAGCATGATCAACACAAATAGGCATTAAGTGTTAAGTTTCCACACTTTTTCATGCTAGAAATAAAAAGTAGGCATTTAAAGCCTACATGCCTATTTTTTTATATATTTTACTAATAGGGGTACATGAAATAAATGCACTATATCTTAAAAAAAGATAGTTGTCTTTGCAATGGCCAATGACTATGATAGTGACACATGACGTTGTCTCTATCAGATAAATGTTATTATATAATGTTTAAAACGATAATTTTTTTAAGATTTTAATGAATCTCAGTCTTTGATTTTTTTGTCCAATAGTTTTAGATAGAAATTTAATGGTTATTAGGTTTCAGCTCAAAAATATAAAATAAAATTTAAAAATTAATATTTTAATTTTAATTTTTTTATGAATGCAATGTTAATATTTATAAATTTTTATATTAAATTATAATTTCTTCTCTCTCTAATTTAAATTTTCTTAAAATTTTAAAATTATGATACTATTAATTGTATATTTTTAAAATAATTTTATTTAAATATGATATAATCATATAAATTAATATTGATGAGTAAGTCTCATGATTGTAGACTTATGATTTCTTAATTTTCATAATTTGTATTATACTTAGGTATATATGCAACATGAATAATATTTTTAATTATATAGGAAATACTTATATTCTAGTTTTATTAATATTAGTATTTTAAAAAGTGTTCTTTAGGCATGCCTTAAAGTACATCTCAACGAGAGACGTTCTAAAAAAGTCTCAAGGTGTTAAAATAAATGTGCAACACATTGAAAGTGTATGCTTTCTTTGGTGAGGCTTCTTGAAAGCACAACGACATACATTTTTTTTGCCTAACCGAAAAAGGCATATGTCTCATGGGAAGGTGATATATCATTGAAATTTTGATGAAAATGGAGGGAAAAAAATGGTGTGAACCTGGAGGAGGGGACCTGATTGCTTGCTGCCACATAAATCTAAGTCTGAAGGCTAGCTTTGAAAGATTGTGCTTGGATGAAAAATGGGAGCAAAAAGATGAAAAGAGAGACAAAAAAAGAGTAGCATCAGCATTGTAAAAAAAGAGTGGTATCGGCATTTTATTTTGATAATGATAAAATTATTTTAAATATATTAAAATTTAATATATTATAAAATATTTATTAAAATATTTCATATTATTTTATTTTATTTTTAATATATTATAAAATATTTATTTATTACATTTATAGTCATAAAAAGCTTATGCCTCAATGCTTTGAGGTTTATGTTTCGCCTCACTAATATGAAAATGTCTCGCCCCTAATGTTTATCTTTCAAAATATTGATTACTTTTTAGATATTAAATAAGTAATAAAAATATTGGTCTTTTATATTATCTTTTTATTAATTAATTACATGGGTGAGCTGAAAATATTATTAAATATATATTTACTTGTATGAAGTAATTATAAGAATCAAATGATATAATTTATGAATAATTAAATAATCTATTTAAATATTATAAAAATAAGTTTGATAATTTTTATGAGTCTAAGTATGAATATTATTATTATTATTATTTTTGAGATGATGACTTTTATATTTAATTAGCTAGGAGTAAACAATTGAAGGTCTATTGAATACGAGTGTATTGTCGAGATACTCAGACTTAAATTTCTTCTCCAACTTGTTCAATAATAACATGAAAATTTTTGATATATCAAATTAATGAAAATTATATGAATTTATATTTTATGTGCTATCTAAAATGATATTTAATTTACTCATATATTTAATGTCTAATATAGTATTATATCTATTTTTTTAATGATTATCAATATGAATTTTGATGAGAGGAGGGGAGCTCATTATTAACAAATATGAATAAAGCTCTGTTATTCTTAAATGATAGAGAAAATGCATGGATGAGTCATCAAAATAGAATGATGATATAAAAGAAATTATAATACTAAGACATGAAGCTATGATGATCTGGATCACACTAAGTGGCATTATGTTATTAGTGTTGTATTGACCTGCATTTTATTTTATTATTTTTATTTTGTGTTTTTTAAGCATTTAAATTTAAATTTTCAATTTTGAGTGCATTTTTCAAGGTATTTTTTTTATATTGATATTCATATATATTATATTTACAATTTAAATTATAAAAATAATTTGATTTTTTAAATAACTAATATATATATATATATATATATATAGGAGTCTAAGTGCCCAACTCAAATCTCTTGATATGGTAGATAGGCGACCTCTAGCCTAGGGCATGCAGTAGGCTCAACTAGCATACTGGTGCTAGTGAGTAGCCTATGTGGGTTGTGGTTGCTAATCCATGTTAGCTTAGGTTATATGTTGGTCGGGTAAAACTTGGTTCAAACCTATTTTTATGTGCTCCTGTCATGCCACCATGATGTGCTAGCCCAACATGACTAAATTTAATCGGCTTGATATGACTTGTTTGGATCGTAGTTGATTAGATTCTTGCCAGGTTATGTTGAGTTGTGATTAAATGAAAATATATTGAAATTTTAATTTTATATTTATGTGAATAATTAAAATAATATAAAATTTTAATTTTATATTTATGCAAAATAAAAATGAAAAATCACTCAAATGAAAAAAATAATTCATAAGCATGATATCAATATAATAAATAATATAATATCAACAAAAATCAAACAACAAAAAATAATATTGTATCTTTTTTGAGTGGTCATACTTAAAAGATTATATATATATATATATAACTTGGATTTCATAGAAAGATTTCGGTGGATATAAATATAAAATCTGATAATTTAGTAGAAATTATAAACTAGTATGATATAATTTATCTGGGAAATGATTATAATAGCTTGTATTAATGGTAATTTGAAAATTATTTTATTTATGAAAGTTTCTTTATACATAATTTTAAATGTAAGATTTTGAAATTATTTTTCTTGAGCGGCTAATGCTAATCATGAGGCATCATTTTGTGACTATTTTTCAAAATGTATGATATAATTATAACTTAGTAGAAATTAAGTTTCTTTAATGATTGAATGCACTTTATTTTGCATGTCTGCGTGATAACGCCTTGATTTTCTTTCTTTAAGTAGCGAATCATGGGGCATCATTTTGTGGTGAAACAAGTATTTTACAGTCATGAATATAATAAAAAAAAATTTAAAATTTTCATTATTGTAAATTTTTAATATCTTTTGAAAATAAATATACTAATAAGTGATATAAATTCTATTTCATGTTCGTGAAATAAAAATGTACAAACAAATAAAAAATAAGGTTGTTGTTTAAATTCTTTTAATGAAAATAAAAATAATTAGTTTTATATTTGTGAAATTCAAAAAATATAACAATCAAAGATAATATTTTGAATAATGTTTATGAGATTTTTTTTTTTAGCTTATACAAGACTTTCTTTGTTAATAAATAATACTCATTATTCAATGATAAAAAAAATTTGATTATTTTTCAATCTTAATAGTTTTATAAAAAAATCTCTAGCTTAATGTTGAGTCGATACATTAATCACCAATGAGAAATTATAAACAAGAGTAAAATATAAAATGTCATCATTTTGGCAATTATAAAAAAGTATAACACAACCTGTTTAATATGATAGCTTATGTGTATGGGTATATTCATGTTGTAACATAAGTGTTAGCCTCAGAGTCTATGATTCAAAAGTCTTGAGTGAGATAGATGAAAGACAGAGAAGTAGATGTAGGAATATCTCTGCCAGAGTTAGTAGTTCCTATGAATAAAGTATGAAATAATTTTCATGAGCAAATATAACAAGACTAATAGATATACACTTAGAAAGTCCAACATGTGTAAATTTGGTAGTCTACATTTCATAAATATGTTTCAATCTCTCATAAAAAATGAAAATTTTGAGAGGCATTCCTCCCTCCTCTCTCACTGTTATGTTGTAGAGAAGATATTATAGCTGTTTAACAGGTCATCTCAACTTTGCTAGATTTGGGTGTAATTATAGAAGCCTGGATCATCCTTAGAAAATTTTGAGAAAACTAGGATTGTCCTGTCACTAAGGATTTGTATTCGCAAAATAATATATTGCTCCCTCAATAAATGTAAGTATAAAATGATGTAAATCTAGTCTCCTAGTCTCGTAAGCACAGTCAGACATGTCAATGTAAAAATTTTCACATTAATTCTCTCGCACAGTTGTGTGTAGAGGCTCTATAGTGAGTAGTCTCATTTGATCACTTAGTATTTATACTAATAAATGAGTAATATATATTGTCATGTAAGTAAAATATCTCAAAAGTCTTTGATCCATGCATTCACCGCACATCATGCTAGCACTTGCTTGTCACACCTTGTCGTTGCCACTGGTGCATGGTGCGCCACCATGCATGACACTGTGTGCCACCCACATGATACACTCTCTCATAATGTTCAAGCTAAAAATTTGGGTTTTTTGAGAAGAGAGAGGAGAGAGAGAGAGAGAATGTAATATGTTTTTTATTAATTTTGAAATGCAAGTAATTAATATAATAGTAGATGTCTGAATGATTTTCTAATAAATTTTTTAAAAATTTGAAAGTATTATCTCTTTAAGTTTATGTGCCTATAAAATAATGTATTACTCCACTAATAAATATATACACAAATTATTATGAATTTTATCATTCAAATTCATTAATGCATGTATCACCAAATTAATTCTCTTATAATATTGAGTGTAGGCTACATAGTGAGTGAGTAGTATCATTCTGATCAGCTATTTAATATTTTAATAATTGATTAATATTGTTATACAAGTGAAACATCTAAGATAAATATATTAAAAATAATTAAATTCCAAATTTTCATATATGTCTGGTCAGAATTAAATATATTGGTCATATTTAATTAATTGTTAAATATATATAATTGGCACTCTTCAAAACTAATATGACAAATATTTGGTTAATAGAATGATTTATTAGTAAAATTATTTAATTCAAAAATATTTATAAACTAAAATACTATTTCTAGTCATCTTCTAACACCAACTCACCAATCATTTACTTTCACTAGGCATCCGTGAATAATGTCACCATAATTGACAGTGCTAGTTTTTTTTTTTGGAGGCTATGTCAAAAGTTATAGCATATTTCTTCTTCTTCCCTGCAATTTTTCTCTAAACAATGATCATTTTGATTTTACCAATTTTTGGAGAAAATTTTAAAATTTTTATTTTTTAGCACTTGAATTTCTAATCTTCCAATCGAGCCCAAAAAAACTATTTATTATTTAAGCATAATATAAAAAAACATATAAGTACTTTTGTTGGTAGTGTTTTCTTTTGTCATAATTTTGGGTTGAATTTTCTAGGATTGAGTTGGCTTGATTTAGTTAGTTTTTGTAATCTATGATTCCTGAAAAATAATATAAATTTTATTATTTTTTAAAATATTAAGTTATAATTGGGGACAAACTTGATGACTTGTAACTTAGTAGAAGTAATAATCTAGTTAGATATAACTAATTTGAGAGATGATTATACATCATGTTTAGTTTTTTTTTTTTATTCAGTATCAACATGATGACTCATATGGTGATATTTTTTTTAACTTTCAAAATCTTATTATATAGTTAATCATCAAATCTTAATTTTTCGCATATATTTTTATTCCTTAATTGGTATCACATATGAACCAATTGTATTTTTTATCTTTATTTTTTTGAATTTTCTTTTTCAATTTCTTTTAGAATTTACACAAAATGCAATATATGATTTTTTTTTTCTCGTGGGAGAATTATCTTTCAAGGTGTAACTCACTGAACATAATGTGTCTCACCAATCCTAATGATCAATTTCTTAAGTCCAAAAGTTAATAATAATATCATAATTTGTATCATACCATGAATCATGAGAAGATAATTAACAAGATCTAGAATTTTCTTGCTAAAACAAAGCATATGATTGGTGGACTTTGTGCCATAAAAAAAGTGTTGTCGCTATGTAGTGGACTTACAGAATTTGTAAATAAGTTTATGCATTTTCTTGAAACAACTTAGCTCAATTGTTATTTAAGAATTGTCTATCAATCATCTTTTTATAGCTTCTATCAGTCATCTTTATATATTAAATGATTTAGAATTCACAAAAAAATATATCATACTAAATCACACCCATAGTTATTTTATTAAAGGTGCACCTAAAGCCATGGCTTCACCAGGCCCAGGCAAAAGTGCCTCACCTCAGGCACTCCCCTCGCAAAATATTTTATTCTTGAAGCCCCCCATTCTCTTCCTTCCCAAATTAATTATCCTCAATCACCTCTTTCTCACTCACAAGTCATATTAATCACAAAGTCAATTCTTAAAAATTATAGATAATATATTTGGTATCTTAGAATTTTGCATGCTTATTATTTAAATTTTATTATTTTTATTTTAGAATGCTGAATATTTTTGATGATTAAAAATATTAATGATGCTTGATTTTTATATTTGATTTTTTTACTTGATTATATTTTATTAATATATAAAAATTATATATAATATTTAATAAAAATATCGTGCGTGCGTGCGTGTGTGTATTAAGTAGATTGTATCTCACAAAAAAAAAAACTCACACCTTAATTATATTTTGCAGTTCAATATCCCAACAGATTATTACACATTAGCACTTATTGCATCTCAAATAATTACGATGATACTATAAAATGATATTTTTAAGATATTCATCGGAAGACTAGATACTTCTAAGAAAGCTCGACTTCAAAAAATATATATTAGACTATTAAGATAAGTAGTTTTAATCTTAAATATTTTCTTTGTATTTTGTTATGTTTTGAGTTATCAGCATGGTTACTTATTGTGCAATGTGAGCAGTGAGTATAATCAGGCAGTTAGTGTCTAAGTTGTAATGTTGTCTTCTTCTTTGCCTTATTCTTGCTGACAATGACAAAGAGCTAGGGTTTTAATGTCGTTGATGGCCATGTTTTGTTCACTTAGTCTCGTGCCTTTTGGAAATTTTATGGTGATGATACAATGCTTGTAATGGCGCCCATCGATCATTATCACTTCTTTTGCTAGGTGGCTTTTCAAATTTATTGAAGGGCCAATCATCATCATCATCATCTGTTACAATGTCTTTAGTGACTGGTTGCATAGGTTTCATGATTGCCATAGTATGAAGTTCATCGTGATCCATTGTGAGAGTTGGTCAGTTGCTGTGAATGGTTTGGGGGTAGTTTTGTCTAACCTTCACCATCTCATTGCATGGTACATGTTGTGCGATGTCTACGACTTGGATGATGTTGCTATGAGAGGAATAATCATTTTTTTCCATATGAAGAACGTGACTGATTGTGATGTTTGTGATGAGAGCTACATTCTCAAGGTCGACTAGTTGACAATCATGTAGTAATCGCTTGTAATTGAGAAATATTTTGTTTCAGAGATGTGTTGAGATCTTTTTTTTTTAATTTTTCTTCACACTCCTCTCATTTTTCTCTTTTCAATCCTAGTGTAGATGCACACAATATATTAGTACTGATCAATTGTCTTTGATAAATTTTTACACTGATCAATTGTCTCAGTACTGATCTTGACCAAACACTTTTAAATTTGGAGTTCTTATGAGATCCAATATATCAGTAATGGTTTAAACGTATCTTGATGTGCTCAGATCTTGTTGATTAAAATTGTGGCCAGAATGCCTACAAGTGATTGTAGGTTCTTTTAGAAGTGCACGAGGGCATTGTCTGCCAATGGTGGAAGTTTGGAGAGCAGACATTTGGGATGTTGTTGAAGCAGCATGACAAGTGAGGTCACTTCTTACTAGGGTAGATGTTCTTTTGGTTCATTGTGATGCAACACGGACTTCACAGTATAATTGGTTTGTTAGGAGCAAATAGTAGTTGATGGTTTCACTCTAGTTTGTTTGTTGAACTTGAACCAATACGAGTATATGACTTAGGCAACATGGTGATGACATAACATGGAAACAAGAAAAACTACGTCAATGACACCTTATGGGAGGATCATCATTGTCCGACGATGAATTAGGTCTGTAAGCTTAGAAAAAGTTGTGGCTATGGCATTGATTTTGGCTGCTGTGCTGATGTTGCACGTGACTTTTAATTGGTTGTTAATGTTTACGATGAGATGTGGATTGGTGGGAGCCGTGGCTAGAATGAACGCTTCATGGTGGCTCATTGTGGCCCTAGCTTTTGTATATTTCTTGTGGCAGTTGCGACGGGGCCTGGAGTGTCTTCCCATGGAAGACTTTTTTATAATCCATGTTTTTTTTTATTTATCTCTCATTTGTTTTTGTCATCGTGCTCTGTTTAGAAACGTGATATTTTATTTTATTTTATTTTTCATTTTGTTGTTATTCTCTCTAAACTGGCTAGGAGAGAATGTTTATCTATTATTTTTATTGTTATTTTTTCTAAGTCAATTCTGAGAGAATGTTCTCTAGTTTTATTATCTTTATTCTTCCTAAGTCATCCAAGGGAGAATGCTTCTTAGTTTGTTTATCGTTTATTTTGTCTAAGTCGGCTAGTGGAAATTTATTTATTTATTTTTTGTTGTTGTTATTCTTTCTAAGTTGGTTAGAGATGAATATTTATTAGTTATTTCGCCATCATATTCATCTCGACGAGTTTGTTGATCGAAATGCCTTCTAATTTGTTTCTTCTCTTATCTCGATGAGATTGTAACAAATTTTTACTTATCAATTGAAGCGGAATGTTGAAGTTTGGAGAAATAAGTTTATCTTGACGAGAATACTTTTTCTTTTTTTAGTCTTTTATTTCTTATGTGCCTCAAAAGTATGCACTTATGGGAATGTGGGGGTAATTGTACTCCTGTGCATGTCTAATCTATGCGCCATTGCAATACATCCAAATATCACATGTTCTTGCATGAATGAATATTTGAAATTAGGGTTGGAGGAAACCAAGCGTTGTAATGGCGCATTAAATGGCAACATCCATGTTGGAATTTGGCTAATTAGATATGATGCCCATTTTTTTTCTTTCTAAAATACCATTTCGTTGTGGAATATTAACACACGTGTGGTGATGTCTAAAATGCTTGGTATCATTGTGTACGAAGCAATATAATAGTGTTTCTAAATTGTGTCGAAATCATTCAATGGAACTATTGAAAGACACTCTCTGCCTTAGATTTTTCATTTAACAAGTACAACCAACAAATTAAAGTTTATGGTTACGAGACATGGTAGTAGTACAATTGTGGAGAGGGAGATAGAGAGAGAGAGAGACAAAGAGAGAGAGATTTTGTTTAGCTAATTGGCAAAATTCAATTTGAAAAAAATCATGTTTTCTAAACACTGAGGGAAACACAAACTGCAAATTGGAAAAAAAATGGGATGTGGAGGAGGTCGTATTCATTGCAGGGGTCTCACTCATGGTTTAGTGTAAAATTTACGAGAGATTAATTTCACGATAACTTTATTCATGAAAATTAGAAAGGTTATGTCTGATTAGTCTTGAATTTGAAATTTATTATTGTTGGGCGAAAGTGCTTATTATTATATTATTGCATATTCTCTAATATATGTATGCAACATAATGACTTTTCTGTCGATCAATCATAAAAATGTTATTATCACTCAAATATTTCTCAGGTTAATACCTCAAAAAACTAGGCTGTGATAACCCAAAATATAGCTGCATAATTTGTCGAGTCCTATAAAGAGAAGTGAGTGATCCTGTGGCTACAAGTGCTTGTTTTTTCATGAAGGAGTTTCATGTTTAGAAGAGGGAAGGGAAGATCGTCGAGCTCCTTACCATTGCCAATCATCTTCCTCGATGTTAAGTCATAGAAAACATTAAGAGCATCTCTAACAACGCTATCTATTTTAGCTATTCACTTCAACTAACTTTCAATAATAAAATCTAAAATACTATATAGTATGTCATGTCATCAGGAAGAGGAGGCTCTGGCGAGGTAAATTAGATAGAAAAATAGCTAGGTTGTTCGAGTTAATTTTAAGAGAGAAACTATCTAAAATAGCTGAGGGGAGAGATTTATTGGGACTTTTGGAGATGTCCGAACACGCTGGGAGGTAATTTTTAGACAATTTCAGAAATTTTTTTATATTTAGCTGTTGAATTGTGATTTGCATGTAAGTATGAATTGCAATTCTCATCAGTTGCAATGGGAGCACTCGTAGTGATAGATTGAGAGTTTTTTGAATCAACCTCAAATGTAATTTGCATTCTCATTAGATATTAATAATTCTATCTCCTCTCTCTCTCTCTCTCTCTCTCTCCTAACTCATTCCTTATTATTCTTCTGCTCCTCATATATGAGCCTTAGAGTCCTAAGGTCAGTGCAGGTAAGGGTCTCTGTCCCAGCATCATGAGCAGGGCATTTGGTAAAGACATCATGTCTCATTTAACCTAATATTCTCAGGGATCGAACTCGTGTCCTCCAGGATTGCTTGGTTTTTCTTTTTTGTTAATTAAACTATCATACCATCGATAGACCATTATATGTTTATAGTATGCTTATTAAGTACATAATAATGATATATATATTTCACATTTGCTACAAGTTAAGATTATTAGTGTTGATATTATATTTTGTGAAATAATTTATTCTAATGGAAAAAATATATATTAAAGGCATATTGTATTAATTTATTCTAAGTTTTTTTTTTTTTTTGTTTTTGTTTTTGTTTTTTTATTTTTCTTGATAAACATTAACATGTGGAGACTAGTACTAGCGAACATGAGCAAATTTCTATCAATAAAACTTATTCATCTTATAATTTTAGTATTTTACTTATGTTTTTTTTTTTAAAATTTTTTTTTCACTCTCTCCTCATTCCCTCCTGACTAATTATATACTGGTCAATCATCTCAGTAGTGATCGCGGCCAAGCACATTTAACTTTGGAGTTCTAATGAGATCCAGTATAATTTTCCTTGTGTTATAATTTTTACCCAGCTAAATTTATTAAGCCCATATAATCACGAAAATAAGAGATGGGATATTTTGTATCTCAGAGTTTACTCGAAGAGAGGACTTACCCAACTAAACTGGTCAATTTATTGTAAAATCAAAGAGAGAGAGGAGGTGCCAATTAGATCTAACCGACAGGCTATTGTCTTTAAAAAGTGGCATTGTTGCAGGCAAAATGCAGTCCATTTGGAGGAGAAGGAGAAGAAGGAGAAGGAGAAGAGGGATCAGATCATCAGCGAGGCCAAAGAGTACAAGCACGCGTTCTACGAGAAAAGGCAGCTTGGCTGCGAGACCAACAAGGCCCAAAATAGAGAAAGGGAGAAGGTGAGGAAAGAAAAATAGAAATTCATTCTCTTGTGCCTCCCCCCTTGTTTGATCTTGAGGAAAATATTGTCTGACTTTGTATGTGCGCGCTGCGTAGCTGCACATGGCGACCCAAGAGAGATTTCACAAGGAAGCTGATAAGCACTACTGGAGGGCAATTGCGGAGCTGATCCCCAGAGAGGTGCCCAATATAGAGAAGAGAGGGAAGAAGGATAAAGATGCAGCAGAGAAGAAGCCCTCCATTGCAGTAAACCAGGGCCCCAAGCCAGGAAAGGGCACTGATCTCTCGAGGATGAGGCAGCTCCTCCTCAGGCTCAAACAGACCCCTCCGGCTCACATGATCCCCCCGACACCACCACCACCACCACCTCAGACCGAAAATAACGGCTCCAGCAAGGGTAAAGATGCCAAAAAAGCCAGCTCCCCGACCCCCGCTGCCGCTTCTGCTGCTGGAAAGCTGTCGCCGTCACCTGCCAAAGATCCTGCTGTCCCTGCTGCCGCAGCCACCCGTCTGGTTCCTGCAAGAGATCTAGCGGCGGCAACCACCTGATTTGCCTTTTTATTTTTTTGTTTACTATTATTATTCTTTTTTTTTTGGGTTTCTCCCTTGCTTTCCTGTTGAATTTCTCTATCAGCAGTATATATGCATGTGTATATATACTGTAATCTATTCTGTTTTGGTTGTTCAACTCTTGTTTTGTGATGGTGGTTCTTGTTGTATTATCAGAAAGAGAGATGAGTGAGAGGAGAGTGAGGGAGGATAGAGAGAGAGATAGGAGGGAGGGAGAGAGAAAGAGATAGAGAGAGATTGTGTGTGCGTGCGTGCTTGCGTGCGTGTGTGCTTGCGTGCGTGCTGTGTTCAAGGCAAGAAATGAAGGCGAGAGGAGTAGGTGTAATTTGGGGACCAGTCTCTGGGAATAACGTTCTTGGCCGACAGAGTCCTTGCGTTGGTCAAGGTTGTCAGCTTCACCGAGAATGGGCCTTCTAATGGCCCTATGATTGACCAATTTGCGCCCCATAAATGATTCATTTCAAGCCACTCGTGTCCGCCTGCCTGCAAATAATGCCCCCGTGCCATTTATAAATTTACATAAATCTAACAATTAGTGTTCCAAAAAACATAATTTTTTTGAAAATGGGGATAAATAAATTTACATAAATTTTCTGTCATTTAAATGCGCAATAAATTAAATATAAATTAAAAGTAAAATTCTGCCATGTTGCACAATTACAAAACAAAGTTGAATATTAATCTTATTTTTTGTAAATTTGAAAATATATGCATCACTATTCACACACACACACACACACACATGGTTGTATATTGATCAAAAGCTCATATATGCACAATTATATATATATATATATATATAATCAGATATATGGTTGTATATTTATATTAATGCATATATATTCACAGAGAGAGATTCATATTCACACATGCATTTAGAAATTACTCATTTGAGAATTTATTTTTTAAAATTTACAAAAATAAGTATATTAAAATTGAATTATTTTGGCAATAGAGCTATATAACACGATTTTCCCTAAAATAATAAATTGAAATACGAAAAAAAAAATGGAAAAAAAAATGCAAATACGAATATACGATACCTGTTTGATCTGTAGAGCGCCTACGTCACCATCGCCATCTTCAAATTCGACGAGAACAGAGAACCAATAATTAGTCGAACCTTCGTTTACGCGAAACGAAACCGATTTTCTCGGATAATTGCATTCCGCCCTGATAAATAAATAATGGACAAGCAAAAAAAAAAAAAAGGGGAAAATTATAATAAAAAAAGAAAAGAAGAGGAGAAAAACTAGGAGCGGGGGATGGAGGAGCTGAAGTTGTGCGATGGACCATCTGGTCTTGCATGCTATGCATGGTCAATTTTGGGACCGAGACTGGACGTCGACGTACCGGCGATAGAGGACGGAGATCTTGCCTTGGTTTCTGAGCAAGTCATTCTCGCCGGAGATTGCCATGCGGCCAAAGGCGGCCCCGCTGAGGTCGAAGTGCGTCCGGCCGTTGGCGCAGTAACCGCCGGGACATTCGTCCGTCACAATGACGGTCACCGCCCTCCCGGAACAGAATCTCTTGTCGGCGCACTTGACTCTGTAGCAGGCTCCGCATCCCTCGCCGTTCCTGAACAAGCTCGGGCTCACCGCGCCTGCTCTCGCCCTCAACGGCCTCTCGCCGACCAATTTCCCGTATCCACAGGCGCCCCCTGCACGCGAAACCAAGCTGCCGTTCAAAAAAAAACTGACCAGTTCAAAAAACGGCGCGAAAAATAACTCGGACGGCTACAGCAGCGAGCTCACCGTCGCTGCCGTCGCCGTCGGGGCTCCCATACCACGTGGCCGTCGCAGAGGTCCAGCGCCGACCCTCTAACGAAGCGGCCAAGCCAATCGAAAGGCACCAGAAGAACACAAAGCACACGAGACGGTCGAAGCGATTCATAGCCTAACTGACTGCAAAAGCGCCACCTCCACGAGTCCGACGAGATGATCGTCGGTTTCGCTAGCTAAATAGAGCGACAAAAATGACCGTTGCCCAGTGTCCCCTCCCCTCCGATCTCTGCTCTCTCGGAAGCGACAGAGAGCATATTTTTATGGGTTTTTTTTTGTTCATCATGAAACCATTTCTATGCTATCTGATGATCCTCGCCAACATTCTTATAATTTCATGTTTTCTTGACATCACGTGCTGACGTTCAACAACGATTTGACGATATGACTAGTTTTATTTTTTTTTTTACTGGGAACTACATTGTTCTTGAGTATGCTCAAAAAATCAAAAACAAAAAAGATTTTTTTTTTTTTTTTTTCAAAATTCATCACAAATCAACGAGCCACTGACAGATTTTATAAACAAACACGGCGAGATGTTCGCCAATCAAAAGAATGAATCAGATTCAACCAAATTAATGATCACGGAGAAACAAACTGGCGAATATCATGAAATTTGCTGAAGTACTTCTTTCTTCCCTTCGAATAAACCCCTCGCGTGGCCTACCCGACCCGACCCGACCCGACCCGATCATCGCTTTGCCTGATTCACGCACGAGAAGAGAACGAGATTAAAAAAAAAAAAACAAATTTAACGACTTTTCTAGATTTGTGGAAGGTAAAAAAAATTACACCTAAAATTTAGTTAAAAAATAAAAAAAATAATTAAATTGATTTAAATATTATGAGTTATAAATATTATTTTAAAAAAAAAACATCACTAGTATAAATTAACAATTTTTATTTTAAAATTTTAATATTTTTTTTCAATGGTTAGATGATCTAACCATTGAAAAACATCACGAGTCGTGCCGTGCCAAGGCACGAGTCGTGCCGGGCCAGGCACGGCACGGCTCGTGCCGGGCACGGCCCGGCACGTGGTTCGTGCGGACGGGCCCGGCCCGGCACGTGGTTCGTGCGGACGGGCCCGGCACGGGCCCGGGCACGTTTTTTTATCGTGCCGGGCCGGCCCAGGCACGGCCGAACCGTGCCGTGCCTCGTGCCGGGCCGGGCCGGCCCGGCCCGTTTGACACCTCTAAAAATAACTCTAGTAAATTTAAAAAAAAAATTAAAATAATATTTTAGATAATTTTAATTTGCATAATAATAACTCAATTCAAATTTTCAAATTTGGTTGGCCTCCTAGTAATAAATCTCCCAATGTATCTTAAAAAAAAAACATTTAATAAATAATCTTTTATAACATGAACCCACTTTGAATAATTAAAAAAATTAAAGAACACAAAAATAAAATCCATCTTAGATACTATAAAAAATATTTCCTTACAAAGCTAATATAAGACTAAATACCAATAAAAAAAAATAAATAAATAAATAAAATAAATAAAATAAATAAAATAAAAAACAATAAAAAAATAGTAAAAAAAATAAAAAAATATAAAAAGTAAAAAAAATATTAAAAAAGTAAACAGTAAAAAAAATAATACAAAAAAAAATAATAATAATAATAATAAAAGACTAAATAGTAAATACCTAAGAAGACAAGCTAAAAAGTACAAAAAAAAAAAAAATACAAAGTAAATCCAACTTAATCATAATAAATTTAAATCTACTTGAGATTCAATGATAATATTCATTAAAAACCATGATTTGTAAAAGAAAATATTACTAGATTGATTTTTAATATTAATTTTCTAATTAAATTTATTTAAGATCTTAGATTACTATATTTTTATGTAAAAATATGTCCAACCTACATGTCATGAAATTATTAGGTCGACGTGTAGAAATCATTTTATATAATATTTTAAATTTTATAAACATTTAATAATATATTCTTAGAAAAAAAAAATAGTGAAATGATATCAATGATATCAAATATATAAATTATCAAAAATAACATGTTTTTAATGTCACCATTTAAATCTTAATTATAGTTGAAAACTAAAAGAATATTAATACTTCATTGAATATTACATTCTCATAATAACTAAGTTACAATGAGTATTTAATAAATATTTTTAGAAAATATAAAATTCAAAATAAAACATTCAATATTATATTTGATAATGCAAGTATAAATAATTTTATTCATAAAAAATATTAACCACCAAATACCAACTTTAAAAATTTAATATTATATATATGTAATATATCACAAACTTACCAACTTAAAATTAATTCAACTACTTGACTTCACAAATAAAAAAATTGATAATGTTTAAAAACTAAATATCATTAAAAGATAAAATTTTAATTTTCAAAATTTTTAAAAAATTGTATAATATGATAAACTTGTATTCGTAGATTTATATTTACTCTCATATCTTGTATTGTATTGATATATATATATATATATATAACATGTATCTGTAATGTTCAATTTATATGACATGTATTTCATATATAAAATTTAAAATAAAATATTTATTATTACTTTTAATTATACTATAAAGAATAGTATAGCAATACATTTATTCATAGGAACCATTA
Organism: Sapria himalayana; assembly: GCA_029783825.1. Taxonomy (NCBI): domain Eukaryota; kingdom Viridiplantae; phylum Streptophyta; class Magnoliopsida; order Malpighiales; family Rafflesiaceae; genus Sapria; species Sapria himalayana. Next base: position 2,643,141 of record JAREIK010002991.1, read on the forward strand.
TATATAGTCCTCCAGCTATAATAAAATCATGTATTTAATGCCAATATATTATATTCAATTTCATGAATAATAAAAAAAAACATAATCATATTAACTAAATATAATCGAGTTAAAAATTTTATTTTTAAAGATTAAAAATTTTGTATGATACGACAAATTTATGTTCGTCTATATACACCATCACATTTTACATGATACTTAAGTATATATGCAATATTAATAATATATTTAAATAATATATATATATATATATATATATATATATATAGTGTGTGTGTGTGTGTGTGTTAGTGAAATAAGTATGAAAATGAATAAAAAAAATCATCCAATCATTTCACCACTTTACTACTTAATGCCCTATATGAATTATAGAGTTAAGGTACAAATGTTAGAAAATATTATAGAAATTATATATAATTATATGAATCACAAAAACAAATAATAAAATTTAAAAACAAATACAAAACTCATATAATTATGACAATAATCAGAATGATAGTGATAGTGCACCACCGAGTAGCATGACCAACTCCAAATTCAAAGGTAAATTTTACATTCAATTAGTTAAAAGTAAATAACAAGGTAATTTATCTAATTGATACGAGCAACTAGCTGTCAAAATAATTACATAATTATTGTTCATATTTGTCAACAACTAACTTTTTAAATAGTTAAGATCAACATCAGACAGATGACGATCCAAGACTAACTGCCAATAGTATAAATTTATAAAATTACTTTTTGTTAAACATTTGTTTTATATTCATTATAAGTATAACTTTCATATTTTTTTTAAAAAATTTCCAATGATATTTTAATGTATTCAATATTATTGCTAAATTTTAAATAAAATAATAAATTTTTTTATTTTTGAAATTTTTTTTCCTCCATCCCTCAATTTCATCTTATCATCTTTAGGGTATATACATACGACTAAGTTTCCACATTGATCAATCATCTTAGTAATGATTGTGACCAAACACATTTAACTTAGGAGTTCTTATGAGATCCAGTACATTAGTGATGATTTAAATAGATTTTCTTCATTTATTATTATTTAATATTTAATTTTAACGTATTCAATATATTATTATTTTTTTTCAAATTTTAAACTTTATATTGATATAGCCAACAACATGTGGAGTGCACACAATAGTCACACAAACTATGGGTTGTAGACTCATAGTTGTACAACACAACCACAAATTGGAGCTTAGGGCAAGTCAAGCACGAGTCAAGCAAGCCACCAAGCACAAACCCAACTCCTAGCTTGTGCATTAGCCCCTAGCTAGCTAGTAGCTCCCAAGCACAAGCCAATGGCTTGTGTTGCATTATGATAAGGCACAACTCGAGTTGGGCTACCAACCAACACGAACCCATGCTTTGAGCCAGGGTCATGTCAAGTTAGTCGTGCAACCCAACCTGAAATGGAATGAACGAGTTACCTTACAGCTCGAGTAGGGCTACTAAACAACACAACCTGAAGAACCCACATCAACTTATATATCCAAAAAAACATATATATTTCTTTCACTTAAGATTTTTAGAATTACTTATTTTATTTAATATATCTCTTTTGGTAGAGAAATAATGATTGCACGTGAAATTAAATGCGCACTTCTTGAGTACTCCAATACTCATATATATATATATATATATATATATATATATATTACATCAGAAAGATATTAGCAATAATTCATTTTAAATAATTTAGTCAGACATATGAAAATCTTGTGGTACTATCACATACGAATGTTCGAGATACTTAATTATGTTTGTTAATTATGATGCTCAGTACACAAAATTATCCATTTAAAAAAATCTTAAATATAATCAATTTTTATAAAATTTTTTAAAATGATAAAAACACAATTAGAAAGCAATAATGAAATGTAAACAAATAATCATTTTCCAAAATATATCTCATTTTGGTCTGATTATGACTCTCTTTCATAACATACACTCATAAGTCTTGAGTGGCCAAGTGTGCTGATTGTTGAGTGCTAACTTGACATGAGTTTTTGCTGATAAAAACTCATGAATTACTATACCATCTATGCCTAAAAAAGATCTCCCTTTCAAAAAATCCTCACTCATTTCATATTCAATATGATTTAAATCTATTGATAGATATAATTGCTCCAAAAAAGTAATATCATATTAAATTTGAACTAGTGAAAATCAGATAGAGCCAAGGAGTGACACACACTCTCTCTATTAATTAATGGTATAGGGACGCCTATAGGTAAAAAAAGAAGAATAATGTATTCATGAATAATATCTAGATTCACATAAGATTAGGATTAAATCCACATTACCCTAAAAATGTTTTATATTATTCTATTCAAATATGAGTGTTTGAGTTGTTTGTCAATTATCTTTCCTTTCAATAACTCTATTTTATCAAGATGTGCCAACACAAAAAATCTATTACATAAACCCATAATATATATAATAAATATTGAATCGGTTTTACATATATTCAAATATATTGTCAATTCTTAAATATTTTAATATTTTCATTAAATTAATTTTTAAATTTTATAGTGAACACTCATGCACAATTAATAAGAAGCTTTCCTAGAGATTATGATAATACATTAGAAGAAGACTCAAGTATCATAGTATTATCAACAAAAAAAAAAAAAAACAAATAATAAGACGAGAGTGAAACAAAACTTATGAAATTAAGTGTTGGGGGTACACATTCTCTATCCCTTCTGGAGAATGATCAAAAAAATAAGATCAAAGTAAGTACTACTATATTATTTAACTCATTAGTAGGCTTGCCTTTGCTCTAAGCAAGCTTTGTATGTCTTTCTTTCATAGTAAACACTCTTAAAGTCTTGAGTCACCAGGTATCCTAGTTACTGATTTTGCATAAGTTTTTACTGATGAAAACTCATGAACTACTGTATCATCTATGCTTGAAGGAGATCTCCATATCAAAAAAAACCTTACTCACTTCATACTCAATATGATTTAAATATTTAAATAGATATGATAACTTCATGAAAATAATATCATACTTAATTTGAACTGGTAAAAATTCAAACAGCAAACAAGTGACTCTCTCTACTAATTGATAGTCCAAGCAGGACTATAAGTAAGAAATAAAAAATAATGTATTCATGAATAACATCTAAATTTATATTATTTCTTTGTTCATTGAAAAATAAATCATTTTCATAAAAAAAAAAAAGCTTCTATACTTACTAAAATACAACTAATTTCTAGTAAAAAATACGTATATCCTATTTTAGGACTAAAGTAACTAAGGAAAACACATCTCAAAATCATAAATATCTAATTATCCAATATTAAGAGATAATCGATGACAAAACAAATATACTACGAAGCAAACTAAATAATCTTTATCTAGGATATAAGATATGAATAAATATATGTCGAGAAAAAAAATACACTTGATTAATAAAATTATGATTAAATCAACATTATTCTAAAAAAATATTTCTGAATATTCTTTTCAAGTATGAGCATTCAAACTGTCTGCCAGTTGTCAATCTTTGCTTTCAACAACTCTATTCTATCAAAACATACCAGCACATAAATCTAGTACATAATTTCATGATATATACAATAAATAATCAATCAATTTGACTTATATTCAAATATATTGTCAATTCTTAAAATTCTAATATATTTATTAAATTAATTTGTTATTATTTTATGAATTTTTTTAAAAAAAAATTTATGATATTTCTCAAAAAAAAAAAAAAAAAAAAACAATATACATATATATCTCAAGTAATTAACAATAAAAATAATCAAATATATAAATCACTCTTTAATCATATATTTACTATATCCTCATACATATGAATATATCAAATCGAATAAATATTTACTAAATACAAACTAACATGTTGGATAGAAAGTATTGATAATCTTATTTAACTGATATACTTTATACTTTAAGATTGTAATTTCTTGACTAGGATTAAGCATTATCAACTTGACCGATAATAAATGAGCAAATTGAGAAAACAAGAAAATAATCCAACATACTAATCAGCTAGAAAAAAAATTTACGATGAACAAAAAAGAGGGCATACAATCAATCATACTCAATCCCAAATAAAATTTTTAACAATATCTTCCAATACTACAAATAAAATATCAATACAAGTAAAAATAAAGTGAACCTTAAGTTATTTGGAAAGATAACTCATAAAAAATAACCTTACAGGACAACTGAGAATAAGACAAAAAAAAAGATATAAATTAATAACTAAAATATCAAATAACTTTAAAATATATACTATTGATTATAATAATATTTTTAGAGTAAAAAAAATAATATAATAAATAAGATATTATTATTATTAATATGAATATTAACTTATGTGTCGATAATCTATAAATATGAAGTAAGTGCACACATAAAATAATAAATATTAAATAATACCTAAAGAAAAAAAATCTATTATCTTATAAAAAAAAATTTTGATAATACTCTCTAGTAAATATATATATCATAGTGAATGAACTCTGTAAAATCTCTCAAATAATTCTATATCAATAATATAAATTTGAAATAAATGTACAAGTGGGACAACTAATAATATATTAAAAAAAACTACAAATTGCCATTAAAATTTTTTTAAATACTCGTCTCTAATAAGTACAAGTATCATGAATTAATAATAAATGAACCATGTGAGAATCCCTAGTGACTCTAATAATCAACATGACTCTCTTAATATTGTGTAAACCTCTTAGTCTTCTCTTTGGATATAATATCCAATAATTATTTCTAGTATAATCTATCCTCCTAATAAATAAACATTGAACTGAGTTTCTTCTTGATTGAACTTTATTATGATAATCTCTCTTCATATAACGTAACAAAATTAGCTCTTCCAAACAAAAATCACCTAAATTTTTGTTTTTTAATAATTTTGCCACAAACCTAATTATGGTTTCTACCTAAAACATCATCACCCACCACTATGTGCGACCATCAAGCATCACTGCATACAATTAGAGTTTCTACCTAAAACACAATTGCACTCCACCAAATGGAATTAGAATTTCTACCCAAAATACCATTGCAGGTCACCGCTGCATGCAAGCACCACATGAAAAAAACAACAATATTTACAAAACTAGCATTACATTTTTCCTAAGTTGGCTTGAATACTATATTTCAAAATAAAACTAAAAAATATATACATTAACACATAATAAAATTTATACATTAAATATCATTATATAATAAATTAAAATAATTAGAACCACTCATAAATTAGGTACTATCAAAAACAAAAAAAATAAAAAAATAATAATAACAAAACTACACCAACGTTATTAGTCTCCTTTATATAAGTTATATTTTTATGCAACTTGATTTTGATTTTATTTTTTTCTTTTATAACTATTTATTTACTGAATCAAAAAAATTTGAGAAATATTTCATTGAGAATTTAGTATGATAGACCATATACTTTTTCTTCTACCATAAATTATCTTACTAGATATTTGAGTATTAATAACAATTTACTTGAATATTCTTGACTTGATTAACCATTTCTAACCAAACAAAGAATATTGCACCATAATATTAAAGATATCCCTACACTAGATTGTTAAGAATCAAAAATATCAGCTAAGAAAATATATCATAACTTTCTATCTTGCTAACCCAACTTATGTGAGTAATGATTCATTCAATCTAATATACTTATACAAATAAAATCTTATTAATATTTGAGAACAATTAATTATTTACTTAAAAATTTTCAGCTTATTCACTCAATAATAACCAAGCTAAGAATAATGTACCATAATGTTAGTGATATCTCTATACTATAATTTAAGGCATGTCAGTTAAGAAAATAAAATAAAATTTCCTATTATGCCTGCCAAATTGATGTGACATATAAGTAAGAATTAATTCAATATGATATATTCATACGTATGAAAACTTAGCAGAGATGAAACCAAATAAGTATTTAGGCATTTTATTATTTTTATTAATAAATAAATATAATTTATATATTTATTTTATAAAATAATAAAAAAATTATTAAAAATTTATAAAATATTTGTTGGATAATTTCTGCATTTACTATATGAATCATGAAATTATATATTATACTTCATATACTAACACAACCTAACAAAATAAGATTATAAAAAAATAAAAATTTAATTTAAATATCTAAGACACTTCTCCTTGATATGAGTATTTCAAAGTGATTTTGAAGAGATACAAATTTAATCATAAATCATCTTATCAATCAAATATCTTTTTTTATTCTCTAGTCGTGCACCCTTTTATATTATGCATCTCACAAAAAATATTTAGCCTACCATGTAAAAATTTTGGAAAAACTTATTTTGTTCATGATCTTAGGTCTATCTACCGAACTTAATAAGATGATATTTAAGATTTTGTGATAATTTTTCCTAATTATTCCAATATCCAAAAAAAAAATAATATTATTATTACTAAAATCTAGTAAAATTTTACAAAATATAAATGTTATATTTTTAGAGCAAGCCTCATTTTTTAATTAGTCTAAGAAAAATCCAAAAGATAGATTTGGTCACACTACTTTTTCTTATTTCTATGTTATCTCATTTGGAATTCAAATTATGAGAGAGTTACTTATTGACTACATATAAACTTGTTGGTGCAAATTATAATATTATCCAATTGAGTCATCATATAACTAACAAATACATACCAAATTTACTATAGAGAAAATAAGATTTTCTAAGAGAGAATACATCTCAAGTCTAGACGACACAATAGTTAAGAAGTCTACTTTAATCCTAATTTATGATGAGAGAGAGAGACTTGGAAAATTGACAATTCAAGAATTCAAGTCTATACTAAAAAAAATAAAATATACAACATATTCATAGTTGTGTATTCTTCTTTTTTTAATTTTATTTACTTCTCTAAATCATATTATAATACTCATATCTCATTTTAAGACATTATGTCACCTATGATTAGAAATTTAAACATATATGTTGTTTGTTCTAGGTAGGTGTTCACTATGAATAGAAATTTAGATGGGAAAAAAAGACCATCTTAAGGTAAGACCTATTACAAAATAGATTCACTCATATTTAATATGAATTATTAGGATATTCTCTCTAGTGATCATAATGACCTATATACAAGTTCTTATCATACTAACATCATTTCCCAGATAAAAAAATAGACCAACGAGACATGAATAACATTTTTCTTTATGAAAACTTTGAATATATATATATATATATTAGTTACATAGCTTTTGAGCAAGATAATTAAACATAGTTTACAAAATATGGAATGCATTAAATGGTTTAAAACAATCAATGAAGATATCGTTCATAGATTGTTACAAGCCATTATCTCATAAGATTTTTTTAGGAAGAATTTTGACAACATGATGATTTTGCTTATAGTGCACGTAAATGATATTCTGATTATGATATATAATGAGTTGAAAATCACTCAATTTCAAAAGTATATTATGTCATAATTCCAGATAAAAGACAAAAACTCATTATTTTCATAGAATTGAAATAATCTACTTCAGAAAAAAAAAAGTTTATCTTTTGAGTGATACTCCAATAAAGATTTTGATTGACAGATAGTAATTTTTTATTCAATAGGATTTTTCTAATTAACTCTATTAATTTTAGAAGAATAATAAAGAAGATTAACTATATAATTATCACAAAATAAAACATAACTTATATTATTATATTGTTAATATAATTCATTATTTCATAGATTATTCTCGATAGATTTACTCAGATAAAATTTTTCACATGTTGAGATATATAAAGAAATCTCAAATACATAGGATCTCTTTTAGCAACGACAGACACTTATAGTTAGTCAAATATTTAGATTAAAATTAAGCATCAACTTGTACTAAGAGGGGATCAATTATAATATTTTTTAAATTTTTTAGAAAATTTTATTTTCTAAAAAAATAAGACATAAATAGTTATATTATAGATAGAATTCAAGATAATGAATGTATTTCATATGATACTTTGAATCCAATACCTACTCAAAAATATTAAGCATCCTCTTTCTTTTCTTACAACTCCTTATTATGTCGAATATACAATGTAATATAGAGTTTAAAATTTAGTATTTTATTGGCAGACAAAACATATAAAATAGAAAAAAATAAATATTTTAATCTCAAAAAGAAGATTCAGACTAAAACTATTACAATAATTTAAATTCAAATAGCATATCAACTAGCTGATATCTTCACGAAAGTATTGAGAAAATCTCAAAATACATTTCTTTTCTTTAAATTTAATGTTCTTCATATTTAAACACCTGACTGAGAAGAAGTTTTATAGTTTATAACCTTTTTAAACTCTCAGTTATTATTTATTTTACTATGAATGAAATCATCAAGCTTGTGAGTTGTCCTAATTTATTTTGCCCTATTACATAATGACATACTCTTGTACATATTATTTATGAATTTCATTAAAATTTAGTGAATTATTTTTTTAAACAATAATGCAATCATATAAACATCATATCTAGAGCAAAAGACTCTTACTTTAGCATACAATTTGAGAAAGATTAATATAACAAAAATCTTATCTCCAAAAAACAAAGAAAAAGTATCTGATAAATCTTGAACATGAGATCTACTGTCCTTAAATAAAGATATTTATCATCGTACCAAGATATGACTTCTAATATATGCCTGTAAAATGAGGACTTTCTGCGTTGTTAGTTATCTCTGTATAATTCTCGTTAAACCATTTTAAACTTCAATGTTTGGAAGAGATCCAGTATATCATGAATTAGTTCGAGACATCCAATAATATTGTCATATATGATATTCAAATTTCAAACGATGAAAACAATGAGCATGCAAAATAGTGATTTAAGTAAGTACATGAGAAAATTACCATACATAACAAACTAATCTCATGCCTTAATTTAAAGTGCACAAAATAAAGAACATACCTTGTCAGCAATCCTTATGCTCCACGCATCATTTTTATGTCCATAAATAGGGCTTCCAACAACGCATGTTGGCGAGTGGACACCATGCTTCACAAGAGGAACCCTTTCTGGAGCAAACTCTTCATCACTATCATAGCATTGATATGGTCCAATAGCTTGCAAGAGCATGACCAAGAGAAAACAAAAGCCCTACATATTAATTAATAGATGGTTAGTAGTTTCAAAAGAATCATTAATTGACTATCTCCCTTAACATTCCTATTTCATTGCATTTATCATAATTTTTCAAGTTGCTAATAAAAATTGATAAAACTAAAAGTAGCATAGTCAGAATACCAAAACTAAGCAAAGAAGAGTCCAAATAAGTGAGTAATCAAACTTGTACAAGAATGTCGACATTACTTATTTTTAGTTTGTTTAGGTTTACAATAAAGTCACCCAACCTATGAGTTGCCTCAATCTATTCTTTGTTCATATACAATATTAAAGATGTACAAACCTATCTAGCACACTCCACAAAATAAATACTTGGGATAGCAAAAAAAAAAATAATTTTGTAATATTAAATGTGACCAAATCCACCTTGTATTACAAAGTTATTAGTTTTCCAAAAATTATGAATATTTTATTAGTCATTTATTTTGTGAATAGTGTGACATAATGGAGATACACTGTGCAATGAGTGTATAGGCATGTATAGTGATGCGCACTCAGTGCCGAAAGCAAAACCTTAGATGCATTACAATGTGCCTGAATGAGATAATATGTGTGCAACGGAACACACAGGTTGGCACAAAGATGCACATGCCGAATAGTGACTACGGTAGTATTGTGGGGTGTCAGTGTCTGTGCACAGTGGTACACATAGGTGCGAATGTGAATAGTGATGTATATTGGTGCGAACAAGAACAATGGTTAGCAGGGGCGCAAAGTGAATTGTTGTGCATTTTTAACTTAGATAAAATATGAAAGAAATGACTTCTATTAATTATGAGACGTATCAGTTAAGAAAACATATCAAAACATATATGATATGTCAGGATATTGTAAACAATGATTCATTCTATCTGATTTATTAAGATATTTAGAAATATTAAAAGACTATCACACACAATGATTTAAGATAACTTGTTATGTTTATTAACAATGATACAGCTCAGTATCCTACCTTTAAAGAAAAAAGATCTCGTGTTCTAGCTATTTTTATAAATTTTTATTAAATGATGAAAATAGAGTTTGAAAACAATATTATAATATAAATAATTAATAATATTTCATAAAATAAATCATATCCGCATTCTACATTTATTGGGAAGTATGAAATGATTCACCAAATATCATATATTGACATATATCATTAAATTAAATAGTTAAAAGAAAAAATAAATATTTAATTTTCTTTTTAATTGGAAAGTATCAAATAGCCCAATAGGGACCTACACAATTCATTCATATCCCATGAGGCATGGATTCCAACCCTAATGGTGGATGATAGCTCGTAGGAATCAAACTCAAAAAAAAAAAAATAAATTCTACATATCACTAGGCAAACAACTATGTCATTAGTAGAAACATATATTTAGTTAAAATAATTAAGATATTTTTATTATATTGATGTATTTCCATTTTTTTTAAAAAAAAAAAGAGATGTTAACCATTATTATTATTTTTTTGATAAAAAAAAATCTTATTATTTTTTTTATGTCATATCTCATATCAACTCTTAAGTATCTAAGACAGATATTATTTTACTTCCACCCTATTAAAATCCAACCCGCGAAGAATACATAAATACTCATATCGATATTGTTCTCAAATAATAGGAAAAAAATATTTGACAGACCACAAGTATGATGATTCCATCAAATACAACCTAAACATCAACAAAAAATAAATATAAAACTATAAACCACAATATACTCCTTCCCTCGAGCTAGTATGTAAAAATCAGATGACCAACCTTATAGGAGAGTAAGGTAAATTGTGACATATTTAAATTACTCATAAATATATCTACTAGCTGCCTCATTATCTAAATATATATTTTAGTGATGATATCATCATGAAATTTTGTTATCTCATGAAACATTAATTTGAAGATTAATTATCTTATTGCATGACTGTCATAGTAAAGAAAAATAAGAAATAAAAAAGAATGGCCGATCTCTACAAGCAAGTGTAACATCCATATATATATATATATATATATCACTGAAAAGATTATTTTGAATTTAACCTCTGCACGAAATCTCAAAATAATCATCAATGTCTTACTTTTAAAGGAGATAAGGTTATTTCAAAGAAAAATACAAAACTTTATTATAAATCTATTCTTGATATACGTTAGTGTCCAACTCGAATCTTAATGCCCGACTAACTTCAAGTAGTCATAATTACTAAAAGAAATCTCCAAGTCCTAGAGATTTGAAATATCTCAGTAAGCAAAGAACTATATCAAGATGAATATACCAAAGAAAACATAAGAAATGATTAATTATATTGATTGTCTATGCTCTATCTATTCGATTCATAGTAAGATAGTTAAAATTTTTTATGATTTTCTTGAAACTAATAAAATCAACTGAATGGGCCAACATCAATAATAAAATCAATACACAAGTCAATACAAATACATATTGAAGCACACTACAAAAATTTGAACTAGCATAAAAATATCAATCATATATCTCTTATGTAAAATGATGATGCCGCCAAAAGAATAAATCACTCATATGTTAAGAAAATATTTGAGTTTACAGAAATTATCTGTCTGGAACTGTGACTGAAGGTACTCATTAAGTTGAGTAATTCACAACTCATAATTTCTCATTAGTAAAATATTATCTACATACATGTTAAAAATTACCCTAGTGTCAAGGCTCATTCAAAAAAAATAAAAAAAAATCGATAAAATACATGTGTAACTCAAGCATAATGATAGCTTGCAAAAATTTCACAAATTAGACATTCAGTAATTACTTCGGGTATTTTAACACATATCGCAATTTACAAAATTTGTTTAATATATAACTCTCTTTCGATGTAATCATGAAAAAAATATATTCATCAAGTATAACTAATATATTATTCAATTATGAGAAACTATAAGTAAAAAAAGATTTTTTACCAAAATTATCTCATTTATTAATAAAAAAGTATGTTGATAATACATAATGCATCTTAGTGAACCCACTCACAAAAAGTTTCATTTTAAGATAATCAATTTTTCTATTTGAATATATTTTTATAGTAAATATTCACCTACGACGAATAACAAATCTTCTTGAATATCATGATATTAGTTTCCACCTCCTATTAGAATGAAAAATATTTATCTTTTCCATCATGATCAGGCATCATACTGGATATAAAGATGTTAAGTAAGTCGAGTAGCTCAGGCAAAGCATGAGGCAAGGCCTAAAAAAGCAGAGCATAGCCCGACTAGACACAATCTTGAATAGTCAATGAACCATGGTCGTTCCAACCCATGGCATGGCTAATTCGAGCTGTGCTGGGCCATGACCAATTCTGCCTTGGGACTAGCCAAGTATGACCCACGTACCTAACCCATTAGTATAATCCACAAGCATGATAGCCCATGACCAACACGAGTCAGGGCCATAGACTCAATACCAGATTATTTTTTAAAAAAAACTAGGCCCAATCAATTGCCGAGGCCACCCTTTATGTTTTCACATAACGGGCGTTGACATGAAAAATGACAGGTCGTGTCCATCACTTTTCATGTCGCATAAAAAAATAAAATAAAAATTGTATTGATTTGTAGCCGTCAGATTTCACTCTAAAGGCTACAGGCAAAAATCTAATGCTATCAAATTTCTACATAATTATATTTAAAAAATTAAACAAATAAAAAAAATATACATTATATTAATATAACACATCTTTATAAATATAGAATAATTTATTTTAAATTTTGATCAAATGCATTCTATCCTATCCTCTCTCTCTCCCTCCCTCCCCCTCTTCTATGTTGTGTGATCTATTTTAATATTTGTTCTTAGCGCTAAACTAACAATTTTAGAAAAATAGATAAATAGTAAACTACGACTATGGATTGTTGCTTAAATAATTTTAAGCAAATATGATACAAATTTATTTTTTATTTATTAATTTATTTAACATATTACAAGTAATTTTAAAATTTTAAAATTATTTTAAATTAAAAACATAGATAACATAAAAAAATTATAAATAATAATTTTAGAGATATTAATTTTGATATAGATATAAATAATAATAACAATCTAACCGAAAAATTCAAAGTCAAAACTAAGTTCTCTTCAATAATTTTGACCTATTTATCTAAAAAACATAAAACTAAATGAACTTCAGTAGTACATACTCACTTAACATAATAAAAGATAAAAAATATATAAATATCAAATAAAAATCAATAAAAAAATATATATTATAAAAAAATATATATATACACATATAAAAAATTGATGTGACACTAGTCATTTTAAGAAATATACTAATTAATACAGCAAAAAATATGATGCATTAGATCATAGACAAACCAAACTAAGTGTCAAAACCTTTAAAATTAGATCAAGTTTGACTTTATTGACCTCATTTATTTATCATAATAACTTTAAGAGAGAAAAAAAGAGATGACTAAATTGATTATTATTATGCATATCTAATTAAATTTTTAGATGATTATAAGATAATTAGTATTATGTAGATCTACTTTTAACCTACTTATCATCAAATTTCTATGTCAGCTAATAAGAATGACATAATAAAATAATATAAATTTAAAAAATATTTAATAATTAATAAATTTAAAAAATATAATAAACGGGTGTTGGTGATGTCTGACATATGAACTAGTCATGATAATACATCATTCGCATATCTCACTACCTACTATATAGATTCAAAATAAAAATTTAATAAAAAAAATTTAGGATTTATTGAGATCTTCCATTCTTATGATAATCCTATCATATACAAGTGTATGATGATATTTATAAAATATAATATTCAAAATAAAATTTTTAGTATTATATTCAAAAATATTTTGAATACGAGTGACTAATAGCTAAGAAACATGAACATGAATATGAACACGAGAATACAACACGACATAATACAGAGACATGACAAATTTTTAAAAACTAGGATACAAATATGACTAGGATACGACATAATAAAATAAAATAAATACAAATTTTATCCTTAAAAAACATGCATATTTATATTACATACTTCAAAATAATTTATTTATTATATTTATTAAACAATCATAATTAAAATATTAAAATAATGGATTTAGCCCCCACCCCAATGTTACTACTTCGAAGCCCCGAAGCGAAGACAACCCCCCTACCTCCCCCACCATTACCTTTTTAGACTCAAATGATGTTTGTGACTCGGCGTCGTCGACCACTCGGCATTGTCAGCATTGTCGGTCACTTGTGTTGTTGGCGTTGTTGGCCACTCGGAGTTATTGTAGGCATAGCACGTTGATTTTATGTTAAGCTAAATATTTCTATAATAAATACGCATCAAATACGTATTCGACACGTCCGTCCAATATACCACGTGACATATCAGACACGTATCCATGACGTGTCCGTACTATATCCACGTATGCGACATGATGACATGACTTTAGAATAACGTATTCATACTTCCTTGACTAATAGTATATTAGTCATAAACATTAATAGACAAATTATTTGGTAATTTTTTTTATGTTATATATATATGTCATATAATTAATCTAATAATACTTTTAAGAATAAAAATTATTTCTAATAATAAAAAATATAAAATTTACTAAAATAACTTATGATGCCTAGTAGACAAAAAGAATTTAGCAGTCTATATTTATTAGTGGATATTAAAAATTTTCAAACAAATATAATATTATTAAAATTATACCCAACTGATATTAAAATTATTTGTTAGCTATCAAGTGATATCTAACTACATTAATAATAAAAATGATAAACTTATTATTTATAATTCTAACTGTGATAAAATTTATTTTATAAATTCCTAAAAAAAATTTATTATACAACGAACATGTTTTCGTCTATGTATACCCTCACAACTTGTATTGTACTTGAATACATATGCAACATTTATAATATATTCAATTAGTATAGAGGATATCTTATATTTAGTATTATTAATATTGAGATAAAAACTAAATATTTGAAACATTGAACCTTCATTTCACCTTTATATTATTTAAATGTTTGTATGAATCTTAGAATTAAGATAAAAAAATATTAATATACATATCATCTTACATGAACCAAACAAATAAACTTAAAAATTATATTCATTAAAAATTAACTAACATATTTATAGAGGTGTCAAACGGGCCGGGCCGGCCCGGCCCGGCACGAGGCACGGCACGGTTCGGCCGTGCCTGGGCCGGCCCGGCACGTTAAAAAACCGTGCCCGGGCCCGTGCCGTGCCCGGTCGAAGCAAGGCACGAGCCGTGCCGTGCCTGGCACGGCACGCCGGCACGGGTCCATCCCGTGCCGGTCCCGCAGGCACGCGTGGCACGCCGCCAGTGCCACGCGTGCCGTGGCGTGACCGCGTGACCACTGAGCACTGAGTCGTGACTCGTGCTCGAACCACCCAGCACCATGGCCCCCCCGGAAAAAAGACCGCGGGTCGGGTCCAAACAGACCCGACCCGCGGTCTTTTCCGCCGAAAACCGAGAAAAATGAAAAAAATAACGGTAAAAAAAAAAAAAATTTCAAACGTAGATCGATTTTCAGCCGTTGGATTCGACGCCAACGGCTAGGGGGCAGAATCCGACGGTCCTCGTGATTCTGCCCATTAAATTTAATAAAAAAATTCAAAAAAATAATAAAAAAATAATTTTTTTTTTAAACAAAAACTTTTTTTAGGCTATATAATCTACCCCCCTCCCTATAGAATTTATGTTTTTCAAAAACATTAATCCTCTCAATTTTTTCTCTCTCTCACATAAACCGTGCTTTTCTCGCTCGGCCCTCGTTTTATTGATTTCGGCTTGAATTTTCGTGAAACTCAATTTGAGTTTTGAACTTCAAAGCTTCATGCGGGCTTCGGTGCATCTTTCACGTGAGAGACCTCTTTGCTTTTACCGGGTAATATAATTTACTTTTTGTTTTATTTTCTCTCTCTAAATCTTCTCTCTCTAGAAAAACGTACGAAAAAAAAAATGACGAATTCACCTAACACATATTTAAATTTGGAAAATGAAAATGTTAGTGTTACACAAACGTCCGTGGCTCCTGAAACTTTGGTTTCTCCTGTCATGTCAGCCCAAAGTTCTAAAAAACAAAAAACTAGGAGGACTTCTGTAGTTTGGACACATTTTAAAATCATAACACAATTAGATGTTAGGGGTGAGGAACATGAAATGGCACAGTGCAAATATTGTATGCGACTTTTAACATGCAAGAGTACATGTGGGACTGGGCACCTAAAGAGGCATTCTGAAATATGCTCCAAAAAACATGGACCGTTAGATCCTAGGCAAACCCAACTTGGCACTACATTTTTTGAGACTGGATCGAGTTCAGTCTCAAAGTTTAGTCCCTTCGTATACTCCAACGAGTTGGGTAGGGACGGCATGGCCAGGCTCATCACATTGATGGGTCTTCCGATCAGATTTTCGGAAGATCCGAGGGTAGTCCGCATCATGCAGACTTATTTTCAGCCATCCTATCGTAGGATTCCTAGGTCCACATCTAGGAGTGACATACTAAAGATATATAAGTTAGAAAAACAAAAAATAATTAATGAATTTTTGGCATTTAGTGGAGTGGTGTCCGTGACGTCCGATATATGGACATGTCACGATGATTCTTCTTATGCATGTATCACGAGTCATTATGTCGATTCAAACTGGACAATAAATAAAAAAATATTAGGATTCACTGAGATTCTTCATCCTCATGATGGCCCGGCCATTTTTGAGTGTATGATGAAAATATTTAGGGAATATAAAATTCAAAATAAAATTTTTAGTGTCACTTTCGATAATGCTGCGAATAATGGAGTAGCGATCAATATGTTTGTTAGGAATATTAGAGACGCACCTTTAGGAGAGATATTTCATGTCAGATGCATGTGTCATGTTATTAACCTTATAGTTCAAGCGGGTATGAAGGTGTGTTCCACCGCGTTGGAACATATACGCAATGCACTCAAGTATATTCGCACTCCTCGCAGACTACAAGAGTTTGGTAATCTCTGTTTGTCTGCGAATCTTAAGAAGAATAAATTCCAATCTGATGTGAGACATCGTTGGAATTACACGTACCTGATGTTGGAATCATGTGTTGGATACGAACACGTGATATCCGACTACGTCAATAGTAAGAGTGGCGAACTTATTATTGACGACACTGACTGGGCTTCAGGAATTTCATTTATGAAATTCCTGAAGATATTTTATGACACGACGAACATGTGTTCGTCGGTTTATACACCCACCACTTGCATTGCACTCCGTTGCATATGCAACATTAGTAGCATGTTTAGGATGTATCGAGCGGACCCGACGCTCAGCCTTATGGTTGCAGAGATGGAGACCAAGTACCTGAAGTACTGGTCCACCATTCCATCTCTTTATTGCCTCGCAGCATGCATGGACCCTAGGGCTAAGGTGGAAGGGGTTGAAAACACCCTGACTTTCATTTCCTCGTGCATGAACCTGGAAGATCCACCTCAAGGGTTCATTTACGAGAAGTTGACAGACCTGTTCACATACTACGATACTAGGTATGGTGGTGGTGGTGTTGAGACTGTGAGTACGGACTCTGATACCTTGTTCGGAGATGACCCATATTCCATTAACCTAGCGAGGGGGAAACGTAGGGGTGGACCTTCACATAGGAGCGAGCTGTCTCGGTACTTAGATACCGATTACTGCTCAATCCTATCACCATCTGACAATAAGAATCTTGATTTATTACAGTGGTGGAAATCATATGAGTCCGCCTATCCCGTGCTATCTAGGATGGCACGGGATCTACTGACTCCTCCGGTGTCGAGCGTAGCATCGGAGTCTGCTTTTTCTGTTGCAGTGAACGTGATTTCGGATAGGAGATCGAGATTACGTCCAGATATGGTTGAGGCCTTGGCATGTTTGAAGGATTGGGAGGATTCGAGATTTAGCATCAGTGATCGTGCTGAAGCTGGGACTGTGACAGACACTGCAGTCGCATCCACATCCACTATGATGGCGGAGGAGCTGATTGCCGATGATGATGACCCATATGATACTGATCTTGATGTTGCGGCTGATGATTCTCATTATATGCCGCTTGACGATTGATGCTCATCTGCTCTTTTTTTTCGATATATTTATTTTTTATACGCTTTGTTTGTACTTTGTATTATACGTTGTGTTGAAGTTGAAACTTATACTTTTTTTTTTCGGAGTTTTGGTTTCAAAAGCATGAATGGTAATTTTTATTTGCGTAGTTTAAATTTTTTTTCATTAAAATTTTTACTAACTTAATGTATTTAATTATTAATTTAAGATTTAAATATTATTTTAAAATTTATTAACTTTAAATCTTAATATTTAATTAATACATTATAATATTAAAAAATGCTAAACTTAATTGAAAAAAAAAATAAATTTTCTAATTTTTTTTTTACATACTTACATTTTATTTTAAATGTAATATTTTTAAACAAAAAATTTTATTTTTTTTTTATTACATAAACTTAAATAAAGATAAACAGAAAAATAATAAAAAAATTTAAAAAAAAAAATTATTTCAAAGTGCCAAGCCAAGTAGCCAACTGCCAAGTGCCAAGTGCCAAGCACGGGCCGTGCGCCCGTGCCCGTGCTTGGCTGTTGCAACACGCAACCGGCAACAGTGTTGCCGGTTGCGTCGTGCTTGGCTCCCGGGACCCGGACCCCGGTTGAGCAAACGTGCCCGAGCGGGCCGGGTACGGCACGGCATGTCCGAACCGTGCCCACGGGCCGTGCCGTGCCCGTGGGATAAAATACCGTGCCGTGCCGGGCACGGCACGAAACAGTGACCGTGCCGTGCCCTGCACGGCACGGTAGCACGGCGGGGCACGGGAAAAACGGGCCGTGCCGTGCTGGGCCGGCCCGTTTGACACCTCTACATATTTATATATTAAGATACTAAGTATGATAATTATAGCAAAACTTCAAGTACGAATATGAACATTATATCCAAAGATGATGATTTTTTTCATTCAATTAGCTAGTGACAAATAACGGGATGATCAGTTAAATTGAAGCAAGCTTTCTCAGAACGTATATACTGATTACTACTCTATGATATCACATGATTATGATAATGATATAAATATTTTTAATTGATTAAAATCATACAAATTCACAAATAATATAATATCTAAGAAGATACATAATCTACTAACATATCTAGTACCTAGCATAATATTAAAATCTATTTTTTTTGTAGTAACTAATATTATTTCAAATAAGAGATCCAAATTATAATCAAATATCATAGATACACTTGCAAACTTGAAAGATTAGAAAGATTCATGATTTGACATTGAGGATAAAATGAAAAGATTACTGGTAGATGATGACTCATGAAACTTTAAAGATATTGAGGTCACCACTAGTATTACCTTCAAAATTATACATGATGACGATGATCAGCATCCGCACTATAATACTACAAATATGAATTAATGACTTGTTTGATGGCATATGACGATGCTTATTTTATTAATTTTATTTTATCTTAAGTTATGTATCATATTTAAGATTATATTTTTTTTATACAATATTTTAATTTTTGTGTTGAGTAGAATGTCATTCAATTTTTTATTATTGATTAAATTTTAATTTATTTAAATTTCTAATACAAAGTATTTTTTTATTATATTATTTTGATATGTAAATATAATAAACTTAATAAATAAAAAATTAAAATTTTCAACAATTTTAATTGGGCATTCAAGCTGCTCATAATTGGCACGACCTAGTATGACTCATAATCCACCCAACATGAAGTGCCTGCTACAACCTAAAAAGGTTGTGTCGGGAGTGTTTGAGGACCTAGCATGACATGGTGGCCCAAGCCCAACTAGGCCACAAAATACTAAGTCATACGACCACAACATGGCCTATTTGACACATCTAACTGAATAAGATAATATCTTAGAAGAAACTTTGTATATTTGGATATTATTAAACAAAATAATAAAAAAAACAAAAGAAGTAGCAAGACAAAAATATAACAAAACATATAAAATTAAGTTGAGTATAATTTTATATCCTTTTTGAAAATCAATCAGAAAATTAAGATTAGATAGATTGGCTACAAGATCAACTAACTAACTCATTTGTAAGCTTTCCAATGGCCTGCATAGGTTGGGTATGTCTTATTCTCCTATTATAAACACTATATCATGTGTAATTAAGTTTTCCAAATTTATTGCTCAACATAAGCATGTACTAAGAAAGACTTATGGACTATTGTATCCTATGGACTTAAAAGATATTTTCCTTCTTAGGCAACCAACTCACAAGTTTCATTTTGAGATAATTTATCTCTTCATTTGGATTTGTCTTTATAGTGCTGGGTCAAGTGTTTAAGATCTCATGTCATGCATGGTATGACATGGTGACTCGACTGAAGCACAAAAAATTAAGTCATGCCAATATGAAAGGCCAATTTGACACCTCTAATTGGATAAGATGATATCCTAGAAAGAAACTTGTATATCTTAATATTATCAAACAGAGTAATAAAGGAAACAAAATAAGTAACAAGACCAAAATATAACAAAATTTAAGAAATTAAGTGTTATGTATACTTTTTTTATCCTTTTTAGAGATTAATTGGAATGTCAAGATTAGATAGATTGACTACATTATCATGTGACTTCATAGTAAGCACATCTATGGTCTGCATAAGTTAAGTATGTAACATTCCCCTAATATAAGCTCTATATCATGTGTTATCAAGTTTCCCAATTTATTGCTCAACATGAGCATGTACTAGGGAAGACTTGTGTACTATTATATAATCTAGACTTAAAAAGATATTATTCTTCTTAGGCAGCCCAGTTACAAGTTTCATCTTAAGATAATCTACTTTTCCTTTTGGATTTGTTTTTATAGTGAATATTTACCTACAACCAACAACAAACTTTCTTAAATACCGTGATACTAATTCCTAAGTCTCATTAGAATGAGAAACATATATCTTTTTCATCATGGTCAAGCATCATCTTACATAAAATAATACCTAAAAAAAAACTTGTATATCCTAATACTATCAAACAAATAATAAAGAAAACAAAAAAATAACAAGACTAAAATATAATAAAACTTATGAAATTAAATAGAGTATAACTCCTGTCTTTTTTAGAGAACAATAAGAAAATCAATATCAAATGAATTGACTATTGGATCATATGACTCCATATTGAGTTGATCTATGGCCTGAACAAGCGGGGTATGTCCTATTCTCATTACATAGACTTTAAGTTTTATTTAGTAAATTTTCTTAGTTATTGCTCAATATGAGCATGTGTTGACAAAGACTTATGGACTATTATATGATCAAGACCTTAAAGAAATTTCTCTTTTGAGCAAACCACCAACAAGTTTCATATTAAGATAATTTACATTTTTATTTAGATTTATTTTATGGCAAATACTCACCTACAAACAACAATAAGCATTCTCGAATATCATGATATAATTTCCAAATCTCATTAGAATAGTGAGCATTTATATTTTCTATTATGATCGAGAATTAACCTAAATAAGATAACACCTCAAAAAAAAATTTTATATATTCTAATATTGCCAAACAATATAATAAAATAAACAAAAAATAATAATACTAGATATAATAAAACTTGTAAAATTCATTATCTAATACAATTCTTTTATCCTTTCACGAAAGTAATCAAAAGATCAAGATCAAATAAATTGACTATATGATCATCCAACTTCAAGATAAGTTCATTTATGACCTATGCAGAGTGAGTATGTCAAATTTTCATAGTATAGCCTCTAGGTCAAGTGCAGTCAAATTTTCTAAATTATTACTCAATATGAGTAAGAGTCTATTTGATAAAATTGAAAAAATTAAGTGTTATAAAATAAATATTGAAAAATAAGTACTGAAAAATTAAGGCTGAATTTTTAAAGGGTTGAATCTATATTAAAAAATTATTTAATAAATTATTATTAATTGAATGATGAATATAAATATATTATTTGACAACTATAAATGTTAAATGCTAAAAATGATATATTTTATATTTTTATCCTTAATATCATTATATTATATATTATCCAACATAAATAAAATTTTAATAAAATTTATTTCACTATAATTATTAATTATTAAAAAAAATAAAATTCCTAAAAACATATATATAAATAAATTATAAATTCAAAAAAAAATAAAAAAATTAAAAAAATAACTAATAAAATCTAAACTCTTTAAAATTATCTAAAATTTTAATATAAAAATAAAAATTAATAAATAACTAGTTTATTTGTTATTTCTTCTCTTAAATTAATAAAAAAAGATTAGGAATTGTAGTGACGGAGAAAAGAAGAAGAAAAAACAGATTCACAAACTGAACGGTAGTATGAATGAGAAAACAAAAAAAAATGATAATTTTTTTTAAAAAAATTGTTATATATTTTCAACATTTAACATTAAGTAGGTCTCTACATACTTAAAATTTCAAACATGCTTAAAATTTCAAACCATTAAAAATTTTAATTTTCAATGATTTGAAAATTTTAAGTGCATTATCAAACAGCCCCTAAGACTTATGGATTATTATATCATCTAAACTTAAAAAAGACTTTCCTTCCTAAAAATCTCACTTTTTCCAAAATCAATTTAATATTTACTTATTGATAAATATGATAACTTCATAAAAATCACAATATATAATAGACCAAGTCCATATATAAGTGATGGATCATTCTCACTACTAATTGATAATCCAAATAAAACTATATGTGAGAAATAAAAAGTAATTAATTAAAACATAACTTTAAGATTCACTCTCCACATCTTACTAAAAAATAAGTCATCTAAAAAAATAACATGAGCATTCACAAAAATCTTATTAGTCTCGAATAAAAATATTAATATCCAATTTGAGTATTAGAGTATCTAGATAAGACACGTCTCAAGATCCCAAATACAAAATTGTCTAGTCCCGTAGAGAGATCAAAGTTAAAATAAATATATCAAAAAATTCTAAAAGGCATACTAAATAATTTATATTCGAGATATATAATGTAAAAGAATATCTACTAAAAAATAATCAACAAAGATATTTAATTGATAAAATAGATTATGATACAAATCATATCTCCCCGATAACTTTATTCTGTGAAAGTGTATCGACACAGGAAACTTGGTATATAATTTTATAATTCATAGAGTAAGTATTAAATTGCTTGACATAAATTCCAATACATTCACTTCGTACTTTTTAATATTTTTATTAAATTAAGTTTATTATTATTTTATGAAATATTTAAAAAATTAAAATATTTATGATCTTAGATTTATAATAAAAAATATATATTCATATGTATTTCATGTTCAATTATCAATAAAACTAATCAAATACATATATCTCATCTAGTCATATCATTACTAAATTCTTATATATCTAAATATATCTAAAGGTATCAAATGAATCATGTAAGACAGACATGACCCAAATTTTGGTGACTAAATCAGACAAAAGTGTCATTCCAAAAACATCATGAATTAGATGCCCAAGTTGTGCCACGCTAGCACAACGTCATGGCAGGATGGCTCGGCAGAGTAAAATGGCCTGCCTTCCACAATCAGGCATGCTAGGTCGAGTTGGAAGAGACACAACACTAGCCAGCACAATGTCCAAGATTAGTGGACAAGGCAATGACCACTAGACAATACTACCACTGGCTTGGACCAGCAAGCCAGCCCAATAGCCACGAATCTAGTTTAATGACCATTAAGCACTATGGTGTAAAACTAGTATAGTTATCTTACACCATACTTTAAAATAAATAAAATTCAGAACTTAATATAAAATATATTTAGTTTGCTTTCACCATTTAGATTTAATAATAATATCAATAATAATAATAATAAATTAAAAAAATTTTAAAACACAACACGACATTGACAATAAACAATAGTCAACAACAAGATCACCAACACGAATGTCAGTCCTCTAATATCCATAATCAATCTGTGTTTGTAATATATTTCAAACCATCATTTTCTATTTCAAAGCTAACATTAGTGGTAGTCTCAATACTCTCGATGTCATATGAATCATCTACAAACAACTCTTTCACTTTGTAATGAAAACTCATCCTTGAACCTTTTCAAATTTTTATGAAAATACTTCTAAATGTTACTCATTAAAAAAATTAATAGATCATATATCATCTTAGAAAACATGAGTTATATGTTAGTATGATTTTCACCAACTCAATATATCTAAATTTTTTATATAATTATATTATAAGATAAACTAATAATCAATATCTAAATATCAACATAACTTACTCATATTCAATGGATCACCATTTCCTTTGGTCTTAGATAATTGAATGACATAGTTATCATGTTAGAATATAATATCTATGTTCGTATTTGAAGGCTTGCTAAAACTACCATACATAATAAAATAATATTTAAACATATTAATCTAATTGTTCATAAAATATACTATCTCATTCTTATAATTGATTTATATAAATGAATATGTATTTTAATATATTTTTTCTCTTTCACATTTACCATTTGATCCTTATAGACAACCAAATAATAAAAAGATAGAATGAATAATTAAAATTTTAAATACTTAATTTCTATCAAAACAACTAAAACATTAAAATCATGATATCACCTATACTTACTAAATATATTATTAATTTTACATATGCACATAAGTACAATGAATATAGAATGAGTGTACATAGACAAATACATGTTCATCATATCATAAAAAATCTTTAAATTTTTCAAAAATAAAATATCAATCTCTCAATCTAAATCATCAATAATAAATTCATTATTTTTACTATTAACACAATTAAATATCACGTATTGATAGCTAACAAGTATGTAAATATAATTCAAATGATATCTGACATGTATTTGAAATTTCTTCTTTTAGTTCCACTGACAAATATAAAGTATAAAATTCTTGTTGTCTGGTAAGAATCTAAAAAATATTTTAATGAATTTCTTTTATTTTTTAATATGCAAAAAATTATTTTTATTTTTACTTGTACTGTTAAGTTATTAACGTGAAACATATATTTGATATAAAAAATATCAGATACGAGCTCGCCTCTAATGGTAGTTACAAACATATTAATCATAACACTCTTATTTAAAATATTATCAAATATAATATTATCAAATATAATATTAAAAATATTATAAACATGAGTCTTTGATTAAATTTTCGTGTACACCTATTTTCAAAATTTTCAAAATAAAATTCTAATCTTCCATTATAAATCATCAATAATAAATTTACTATTTTTTCTATTAACATAGTCGAATACCACATATCAATAGCCAACAAAAGAATTCAACATCAGGTATATATAATTCTAATGATATTTGACATTTATTTAAAATTTTTTCTTTTTAGTTTCACTAACAAACATCAAGTATAAAACACTTAATGTCTGGTAGAAATATTAAAATATTTTAATGAATTTCTTATATTTTCTAATATGAAAAAACTATTTTTATTCTCACTTGCACTATCAAGTTAATTACATAATACATACATCTAATATTAAAAATATTAATTATAAGCCAACCTTTTATTAATTATTAGAGATGGGCACATAGTTATTTTAACATCATATTTCTTAAAAATTATCATCAGACACATAATAAAAATAACATAAAAATGAAGAATCTCAAAAAATTCAAAAATTATTTTATTTAATATCTACTTAAAATCAATAAAGTGAGCGATAATACATACAAATAAAATATCATCATGATTAGTCTAAATATTAGACATAATGAAGATAGTTTTACTATATTTCCTAATTTCATTATTTAATAATTATTTTTTAAATTTAAAATATTTTATTATATTATTCCTACTAGTCAACTTAGTAATTTTAAGATAATTATGCTGAAAATAAATATGCATAATATAAACTAATCTAGGATCTTCTAACTATCTAATTAAAAATCCAAGATAATCATCAATTTTGCCATATATTTTCACATAAACTCATTGCAATAAATGAAAAAAATCAATAAACTTAAAATTGATCAAACTTCAAAGACTTCATCATCAAGTTAGATTTATCTAGGATTCAATATATCATAATTATTGATACATTGATTGACATGTCTATTAAGATAAATAATGACATCAGTATTCCTATAAGTATATATTTTTTATAATATATACATTGAATTAAATATTTTTCATTATCTCTAATATTTTAAGTATATTAAAATATATTCATACTATTTAAGTTTGTTTATCTCTAAATTTTTATGCACATGAATAAACTATGAAATATCTTAATTTTAACCTTAGACCTTTAGGTCAAGTTATCATTATTATCTATGTATAAATCTAATTCATTTGTATAATAAATTTTTTTATGTAGACAACTGAACTGGAAATAAGAGAATAAGAGCAATATTTTTAATTTTTTACTTATTATTAAATTATTTATTTATTTAAATTTTATTATATAAAGTATAATAATTTCAATATTACATATATATATATATATATATATATATCTAAACTATACGTGTCATTACAATTAGTCTAGCTATCATACATCAATAATATCACTTATTATATTTTTTAAATTTGTTAATTATTAATTATTTGTCTAATTTAAAATATTTAATTATAGTATTTCTATTGATGAACCTACAAATTCTTGGATAAGCAGACTAGAAATAGATCTGCATAATATTGAGTACTTTAAAGATCTCTCAGAACATAATTAAAAAACTCACAATAGTAACCAATTATATCATATCTTTCCTCCTAGACCAATTGTAATAAATAAGAGTAACAATAAAATTAAAATTGATTTAACTTCTAAGATCCAGTCGCTAAGTTTTGTTTATATGAGATCTAATGTATCATATTTTTTTAATGTATTGATCATCATGACTCATGTCTCTTAGGATGACACCAATATCACTAATACTCTTATATGTATATATTTTTTTATAATATATATATTATATCGATTTTTTTTTATACTCTTAAAATTTTTATTTTTAATTATATTAAAATATCTTCAAACTACAAACAATTATTTTCTTTTAAGTTTTTTTAACAAATGGGACTAGACTATTGAAAGAGAAGTTAGTTTTATCCTTGAACCTTTCAGTTTGATTATCATTATTATCTAAATCTATATCTAATTCAATTTTATTAAATTAATTATTTATTATTTTTAATGTATGAAACTCAACTAGAAATAAAAAAATTAAATAAATATTTTTTATTTTTTAACTAGTTTTTAATTTATTTACTAATCTAAAAAAAATAATTAAAATTTAATTGTAATGTATATCCTATTTTTCATTATGCAACCAACACTTTGAATACTATAACTCATATCCTGATGCTTAGAAATTGATGCTCATCACAACAACTATATTAATAAATACTCCACTCCGCAAAATTAAAAATAAAAAAAATAAAAAAAATAAAAAAATATAATTATAAAAAAAAAACAACTCAATATATATTTGAGAACTAAAAAAAGATGAGAATCATTTTTATCATGTCACATGTCATGTCATCAGGCCAGGCATGCGGGCTATGCCTAGCCCAACACAAGGCATGCTAAATGGTGGCCTAGCATAGCACAAGCTATACCTCAGGCAGGCATAACCACGATCTATGTATGATTCAAGACCGTGTCATGCCAAGCCCAACACGACCAACTCAAGTTGTTACTTGTGTCATTCCCAAGCTACCCAGCCCACTTGATACCTCTACCTAGGCAAGTTTGTCCCACCTGACATGCCTACCCAGGCTAGCCTACATTAAGCATGTGTTGGTTTAATTTTGGATCTCCTTGACCAACACGAGCAACACGGCCCTATTTGAAACCAAGCCTACGTGCCACACGAGGGCTGCCAATAATTTTAGTTGTCATGACGTGACAATATAGTGGCACAGTTAGGTCACACAAAACCTACTTGTACCAGCCCATCACAACATATTTTTCACCTCTAGCCTCCAACTTATCATTAGCATGAATTATATTACACTCATGAACTATTGGAACTATTTTGTACGAACTCAATAAAAATTTTCTCTCCTGGAAAATTTCATTATCATCAGAATTGATATGATATGTAGTTGTTGATACATATGATAAATCTAATTCAAATATAGCAAATGGGAAATTCTCACTCCTAACTATAAGTCTAAGTAGGACTACTACAAAATAATAAAAAATAATGAATTCAAATAACTTTTAAGCTCTTTTCCTAAGCTTACTAAAAATAATTCATACTCAAAAAAAGATAATAGCACTGACAAGTATTTTTTACCAGATACTGGTAATATTTTAAAATCTTTCTTGAATATTATAATATTCATAAAAGATATATCTCAAGATCTTGAGTGTCAACTTATCATGTCCTGATAAGAGATTATAAACAAAATAAATATTTCAAAAAAAATTTATGAGACAAACTAAATAATCTTTTAATGATACAAGATTTGAAAGGACACGTATTATTAAAAAAGAAAAAAAAATATTCAATTGATGAGTTAATTTGTGATTAAAAACACATCTTCACAAAAATACCTCGAAACACTCCTCGCAAGTAAAAGTGTCCAAGTAATTTCAATTAAATATTTATTTTTTCTTTTAATCACCCGATTTTGGATTGTGATTACAGAAGAAATCTGATATATAATCTCATAATACTTATAATAAATATTGAATCTGTTTATATAAATTCTAATATATTAATATTTTTTATTTTTTAATATTTTTATCAAATTATTTTTTTATCATTTTATTAAATATTTAACACAACAAAAAATATTCATACATACCATAATTATATAGAATACTTTTTGATTGCATATTTACTAAGTCTTCATATATTTGACTATATAAAATTGAATGCATTCTTAAACATACCATACTGACATGTTGAATATGAAAATCTAATATATTTTCATAACTGTCATGCATTATTCTATAGGATATAAATAATCTTAAAACTAAGATAAAATATTTAAAATAAAATCATATCATAAGAAAAAAAATATATGCTCCACTCTATTCGATCCTAAAATATAATTTCACTCAAAGTCTTCTAATCCTGCAAACATATATTAGTAAATCAAAAAATAAAATCAAATTTAAATTATCCAAAAAAATAAGACAATGAATCTAGACTAATATGATAATCGAGAATAAGCATTATACATTTAAGAAATAAAGAACAATCTAAATATTATTATTTCAAATAGCTTTAATTATAATAATATTCGTAAAATAAGAAAAAATAAATTTAAATAGGAAATGATTATCAATAAATTGAGTATTAACTCATATGTCAATAATTTAGGAATCTAAATAATGAGAACGAGTAACCCCCAAGGGGGTAGCTCGTTTGGCTTAAGGCTCTGGGCAATGTCCCAGAGGTTCCGCGTTCGAGTCCTCCCGGGGGTACTGGGGTATTTACCTGGTCGGCAGCTCCAGGGCCCCGAAGGATTAGTAGGGGGAATGGGCCCTGAAACCCTCGGTATCAAAAAAAAAAAAAATAATGAGAACGAGTAAAAAAATCAATAATACTAAAAAAAGTGTGTCCACTATTTGCTGAAAGAGAAATTTTATACTCTTCTTTAATAAGTATTATGTGGATGAACTATATGATTATCCCTAAATGACCCTGATAGTCAACCTACATCTCCAAAATATTGTGTGGTACTTTCGACATCATATCTAAAAATAATATCTAATAATTATCTATGATATAACCCATCCACTTGTAATATGTATATTTAACTAAAATTATCTTGCATCTACTTATTAATATTATACCAAAGCCTCCAAATCGGCATCAACAGAAAAGAAATTTAATCCTCAAGTGAAAATTAGGATTTACTTAATTTTAAACCCTAATAATAATCTATCCCCAAATTGAAAATTAGGGTTTCTTAAACCCTAATTTTTCTCGCATCAAATTTCTAGGCACCATCCTGCTCTCAAGGTGTTGGAGCAGTGGACCATGGGCATCAACACCCATCGTACACAATGGGTGTGCGACATTGACCACGACAACACACCAAGTCATGCCTCGCTTCCTCAACTGCTACAACTACTATCACACGCATTGTGATGCTGTGGTGCACATGATTGCTTACAAACCTTAGATTTTAGACTATGGTACCATATAAAACTTCGATATACATCAATATAAACTCAATAATTTATAATAAAATAATATATAATACCCTTATATAAATGGCCAAAGAATTGAAGCAGCACACATGTTGGGTAATTTTATCAATAAAACCATAATAACAATTAAAAAATATATATATAAAGAGCACAAAAGTAAACTGCAACAACATACAAAATTATAAATTCACTCAACAAAAGAGGGGGGAGAGAGAGAGTGTGTGTGTGTGTGTGTGTGTGGGAGCGACCTGAACAGACAAAATGGACAAGCCAATCCATTTGCAGATCTCAAAGTTGGATTTGACGAAGTCAATGAATTTATTGAAACTCCCACTTGGATCATCTGGGAAGTCCTAGAGAAAAGATGGAGAATGTCAAAGCAATGATCATCTGAAAGACCACATCATTCATATGGAAATTGAAGGTTTTGTACTCATGGCCTACCTCTTTCCATTGACGATTCAGAAATACATCAACAGTAACTCCCACCTCCAGCATAACTAGAAGCAAGACTAAAAACATATACTGAATTCTGATTAAGGACAAAAAAGAGATCACCAACAGAACAACAATATTCTTAAAAATGCAGCTTCAAATGGCTATTCTACTCCGACATGTGATGGCTATTACTTGTGACCAAGAGTTCCCCACAGCTAGCCTGGCTTACAAGTACACATAACTAAGAGCCATCTGAAACTGTTACGCAAAACAGCTGACATTACGCAAATAAAAAAAAAGATGCTCAATTTCTTGGCAAAGGATACAAGGTAAAGCAAACAGCCATTAACAGTGTGAGCAGCAATATGACCAATGCATGCGATCAAGCAAAATATCAAGCCGACCCCAAGGGAAGTATAACAGAACCTACATCCAAAACAAACATAAAAAGTCACAAAAAAAGTCACAAAAAAAAGAAAGAAAAATATCGGAGATTTATAAAAACAAAAAAAAAACAAAAAGTAATTCATATCTATGAGTTTTGTCTACTCAGATAATACTAAATTGAAAATATATATCTCGATGTCTGACTAGTGACTATCATAGCACATAATCATAAGAGAATAACATGAATATATGATCTCATCAAATAAATAACTAATCTAAAATATCTCACGGATAATTAAATTCATCCAAATTATATCTTTATATTATATCTCAAAATAATATATTTCTTAATTTTCTAGTAAACAATAATATCTCTAAGAAAAATACAAAATCATATAATAAATTTCATCTCGATATACGTTTGCATCCAATTCATTTAAATATTCGACTAGCTACAAATGCTAGTGAATGAAAAATAAAACCTTAAGCCAGTTGATTTCTTCACATATCTTAGTATGCAAAGAAATATATCTAAGTGAGTATGATATAAAAAATCTAGACAATAATTAATATTACTAACTACATATGTTATAATTGATTTAAAAATAATTAGATAATTAATTAGAAGAACCATATTGTACAAAAAATCAATATCAAATTAATCATTATATCCCGAAAGTATAACTCATAAGATCAATCTCTATAAAAATATTAGCTACATATCTTCTCTATAACAATATAATTCTTCTCCTAGAGTATATCACCTTTATCATAATAAAATATCTGAGTCTTTAAATATCATTCATCAAGAATTATTACTAAAATTACTTTTTAAATTGAAAATTATCAAACTCATTGTTTCTCGTAATAAAAAAATCATCCTTATATAATAAGCAAAATCAATAAGCCATTTGAGGTTCTCTAAAAAAACAATAACAAACTTGTACAAGATAAAAGAAGTGATACATGTGAAAATCAAATAAACAAAAATTTTGATAATTATTTCAGATCATATAATATATTCTATAATTTGTAAGATAAATCTAATTATACTACTTAAATTCAAGTGATTGCTCGATATATACCTTCTACATTTGTTATCATGAAAAAATATATTATTTATATTTAGCTAATATAATATTTATCTATAAGATATTATTAATGATATAAAAATTCATACAAAGATAATTTCGAGGAGAATAGAGAAAATATTATAATAATTAACACCATACATTTAAGTAACTTGCATCGCAACAAATCTCACCTTAAAGAATCTACCTTTGAATTTAGATTCATCTTCATAGTGAACACTCGTATACAGTCAATAATGAATATTTTTGAATATTAAGGTATACAGCCAACAGTAATACTTATAAAATTAAATATTATGTATAATTCCAATATTTCTATTGGAGAACAATTACAAAATCAAAATAAAAAAAAAATTAAATATAGCATTATCTAGCTTCTCATGAGACTCTCCTCTATTATTAATAGACCATATATATCTTATTTTCTTAATATAAATTTTAATTCCTATGTGATCAAGTTTCCAAGTTTTCAATTCATTCTGGATCAAAATACATTAAACACATGAATTACATGATTGCCTAGACTCGAGAAAAATTCTCTCCTAAAAAAATATCACTTTTCACAATCAACTTATTTTATACTCGTTGATACATATAATGATTTCATGAAAATATCATTATAATGTGGATAAATTAATTTAGATATAATCAGTGGATGACTCCCTCATTTAAATGGGGATCCAAGTAAGAATGCAAGCAAGTAAATAATAAATCTAGTTGCATTTTATAAATTTTCTCTTTTATACTTACAAAAACAAGTCCTACTTAAAAAAAAGTTAATGCTTATTATATTATATTAAACTCTAGAGAAACACACTACTACACTTTTTATGTACAAGAATAACCAAGAAAGAGAATCTATAAAGCCTCGAGTACCATCTTATCCTGACCTATGAAAAAATCATGAATAAAATTAATATTTTCAAAGATTATGAGGCTAGCTAAATAATCTCTGCAAAATATTAGATTTGAAAAAACTCAAAGTAAGAAACAACAAAAAATAGTTCTAATAGTCAGCTTGTCCCTTTAACCATTTGAAGTATTCTTGACATTCTCTCTGAAAATAACTTCCAATGATACAACTAGTAATCTCTTGATTGCTACTTTGCTAGTATATACTAAATGAGGTTTCTCCCTAGTACATCTTAACATAACTCTGGTATGATAGAAAATTCCAAATCACAAAGGACCTAACTGTGAAATCCTGAAAAATTACTTTAATATTAAGTACAAAAAATATCATGTCAATAAGTCATTTCATTTGCCTCTCTCAAACACATCAACATGTGAAGACATAGTTAGCCACAAAGAACCTTGTAGTGAGCTGAATGAGACGAGTATAATTTGTAGTAACTTATTTAAGTTTTATTGGCTCCTTTAATCTCTAACCCATAAACTATAAAATTATGCCATATATATTTGCCATTCAAATGAATATAATAATTGTGCTAACTCTCATAATATATTGCATAAAATGCAAGATAAGAAAAAAGATATCAAGTTTAACTCAATAGACCATCACATGATTATCAAAATATAAGAATCAATATGTAGTTACTTCTTATTTATCTCATTGTTGAGTAATTAATTTATCGAAAGATTCATCATCCAATGAGTTAAGAACCAAACCCAAATTCTTGTAGCATATGAATAATTCATTAGCACAAGCCTCCATAAAATAATCACTAGAATCTTAACTCGCTTCATATAAAGATACAACATACTATGGAGCAAACAAAGTCATTGCACATAAAAAAAATAAGTCATTGCCCATACACTACATACATTGCAATCACCATGCACCAACACTACATCCACTGTGCACCAATATTGCAACACTACACACCAACACTTCTTTGGCACCCATTATGCACAGTTAAGGTTCACACACATTGCACACATCTTTTTTCACACACACATGTATGACACACCCTCACAACACGCAAGGCACACCGTGCATGTAGACATGGTGAGGATCAACATGCATTGCACGTGGTGGACATGTGACAAAGAGACATGTTTGTTTTTTTGATATTCATTCATCTATGGTGCACACACATGCACTATAATATTATAGTTTATACATTCATCTCTCTAATAAATTCTAAGATTTGTTTCATTTACCTATGATTTAGCTTTTATACTAAGTAGAAAATTAAATAATAAAATAACAATACTAAAAACTAAAACTCAGTATAAAAATGATATATTTAAAAAAACTTATATAATGAGTTAATCAAATTATGATAATTCACATGTAGGACATTTTCATCCACGATGCAACAATAAATCAAAAAAAAAAATCAAGAAATAATAAATTATAAATTATTATAATTATTACATATTATATTTACATAACAAATAATAAATTTAACACTCATTTTATTATTAATTTTCTCATTGAAATTTTAATTTTTAATATTGAGTATATGCTTATCCATTTTCAACATTTTTCTAATTAATGTTCATTTGACCTTTCTGCTTTTTTTCATACTCACATGCTAAATTTTTCTCTGACAAGTTTGATGCATCTTTAGTTTTTAGTATTTATAAACTTCTCAATAAAATATTATTTGTAATGATATTTGCTTTGAAAAAATTATTACAAAAAAATATATATAAAATAGTATTCACTTTTTCTATTAGAAAATGATTAAATTTTCATTCAAAACTTTTCCTTTTGGTTTCTTGGTCTATCACTAAACTCGTGCTCTCGATATCCATCATTACACATGAATTAGATTGTGTACGCTATAATAAAATAAATTATGATTTAATTAAAAATAAAAAATATGATTTTGAAAACTAACAATAGCATTATAATTGTGAATAAATAAAACATAAATATATACCATAATTTCACATTTTGGTTTTTTACTGCATAGTTCACATATATGCAATGGAGAGATACTTTTTTTATTCCATGCTCATCGAAGTTTTGAGTTGCATTTTCCAACCGAAATAAAATCTCACAGTAACCAGGCCTCAAGGAATGCCTAATGTGCATACCTCACAGCATCCAAGCCTAAAAGGAATGCCCAATGTGCATATCTCAAAATAACCAAGCTGCCGAGGAATGCCTAATGTGCATATCTCACAGTTGTTATTGAAACATCATCACCCACCAAAAGACATCCACCTTACACCATCGACAAAGCCATTCTCAGTGATTCAACATGAAACTAACGTTAATTCATCCATCATCTTCTTGGGGTAAAATCCCACAACTATGATTTGGGAGCATTAACTTCACCAGTTTTATTTCAATGTAAACCTAGCCATATCACTTGGCGATCTGTACTCACCTTCCCCAATACAATTCACAATCATTTAGCAGAGCAGATTTCATAAAATGGACATGTATATTGTTATATTGCAAACTAGTAGCAGTACTAAAACGAGGCAAGCAATCGAAACTAGAATAAACCCATTATTTTTATCTTATATTTGGTTCACCACTAGATTTTCTGAAAACACAAGCGAGCGGCGAAAGTGAGGAAACGGCGAGGGTGAGGAAGCAGCGACGCGATATTAAACCTCAAAGAAAAAGGTATACCATGGAGTAGAAAGATCTGATCCATCAAGTGGCACGTCGCCCGTTTCTCGATGCCAAACCCTCAAGAGCCAGACTGCATACATGATCAATGCCATCCCGACCACTCCAACCACGGAGTTCAGGAGATTCAGCAGCGACTGCAAACAACCCCTTATTAAAGTTCCCATTTAAATCCCTCGCACATAAGCCAAACTCATGCCGCAGAAAAGATGATTAGCAACAAATTATTTATCTTCAAGGGGGAACAAGCTGGAGCGATGCAGCTTGTTCTTGCGAACCAGGAATTTCACTACTCTGGATTTTAAGTGCGATAAATTGGGTGATGGTCCACCCAATTTTGGAAAAAAAATATATATGTAATAAAGGCTAACACGATGCAAAAAAAAATCAAGGCAACCATAATTTCAACCTTAAATAATATTTCATTCAAAATATTTGAAAATAAGCACACCAAGCCCAATATATATAAACATATATGTGCATATATGTTAATGTATAATATTTATATATTAAAACACTATATATTATATACATATGTAGCAATTATAAATTTTATGTACATGTTTTATCTTGATTCTTGATATATATGTTTATGCATATATATCAATATATGTAATATATATGTATATATTACATATATGTATATGTATATATGTGCATATCTTGTTATATAATGTTTATATATGTATATATAACATTTATAATTGTTTTGAAACATTATATGTATATGGATGTCTCAATATATGTGTTATAAAAAATTATTTTTATTTTCTTTAGATTATCAAATTAGAATACATTATAATAATTTGAAATATAAATTTCTTAAGTAATAATATAAAATAAACTAGAAGATAAATATAATATTAGTTTAAAATTTTTAGGATTGGAATGAGTTACAAACTAGAGGGAAGAATTCTTTTTTTACAACGAAAAATGTGAAAATCTCAAAGAATTCTTGATGTGTACAATATGCACTTCACTTAACTCATAGTTGATTTCATATTCTCCCACTTAAAGTTTATCTTTTTCTCCCACTTGTAGTTCATCTTTCTTACTTACCAACTTCATATTTAATTATGTTTTTGCTAAGTCATAGAAGGTTATGCATCATACAAAATTGTTAGTGCTGATCAACTTGGCTACAATAAATACTAAGTTCTTATTAGCAAGAATCTTTTGCAAACCAACACTTCATTCTTCTATTTTTCTCGTACAAATTGATGTGATATTTTAATATATTTTAACTTTGAATATAATATTGGATTGTTTATTTAGTGCAAAACATTCTATCATAAAATAAAATAATTTTCTTTTGTTGTGTTCAAGATATTACAATAGTATTTATAATCAAATTGGCTCTTTACTAGCTTGTGTATCTATAATATACTATGTCACTATCATAGAAATAAATACGAGACTATAGTTTTGAAACTCAGCATATTACTCTACCAATAATAATAAAAATATAGTTAGTAGTAGACTTGTTATTGTTAATATCTCCACATAGTCTGAATTAACACAGTCTTTAATAATAAGGTCTGAATCTTGATAACATAATATAGTATTTGAGGTTCCTCTATTATTGATACATACAATACTAATTCATAGCATTCTAATACTCTCTACTAGGATTTTTCATAAATTGACTAATTACTCTCATTACTTATGTAATGCCTAGTATTGTATAAATTATAGTGAATATCAAACTCTCCACCATTGATGCAGATAGTACTCGATATATTTCTCTCCTCAATTCTTCAGTGTTGTGATACATACTCAAAGATAATTTGAAATTAACAGAAAAATCAAGTACAATTAGCTCACTAATTTGCATATTGAAGTATCACAAGATTTTGTTAAAATAATTATTTGAGAGAGTCAAATCTTCATGTTATTTATTTCTCAATAAATCTACATCATAATCAACTATGTATTCAATTCATGAATTCGGCATTTGTTGAGGCATGCTATTAATATATCATCCAAATAGAATAACAAAATGATAAAATAATTTTCATATTTAAACCTCTTATAGTATGTATATTGATATGAACCAAGTCTATTGTACCTAAAGATAATAATAAAAGAATTCAATCTTCTATACCAACATCTCGATGCATGTTGGAGATCATATAAAGATTTATTCAACCTCTAAATCAAGTTTTTCTTGCCTATTTCAGTAAACTATTTTGGTTGAAACATATAAATTTCTTCTTTGAATTTTCTATGAAAAAAATATAGTTTTGTCATCTAACTACTCCAAATATAAATTAAAAATAGCATAAAAAGTCGTGACAACTCTAATTACTGTAAGATAATCTACCAAAGAAAAAATATCATAGAAATTAATGCATTCTTTTGAACATCTCTTTACCATTGATCTTGAATGATATCAATTCTACTTGATCATTATTATCCTACTTGATTTTATAGACTCATTTATTACTAATGGATTTTATTCCATATTGCATTGGTATTACCTTCCATATACTATTATTATATAGAGTTTTAATTTCTTTCTACATTTCTATCATTCATAGAGACACATCTGAGGTGCTTCTAGCTTCATAAAAAGCTAATGACTCTCTATCCTTAATTAAAAGATAATATTCAATATTACTATCTACAATATACTTCGAGTACTAAGTTGATAGCTTTCTTTCATTAGTTGGCCAACTCTATTAAAATTGGAGTTTATTTTGTTAGATTATGTTTAACTTATATAATTGTAGTCTCATAAACTTCTTTTGACATGCTATCATTTTTATAATTTTTTATAGTTAACTTTCTACAAATATTATATTAATGGTAACAATAACCTTGTAGGTAATGAGATTTCATAGGTGATACTCATTTACTCCTTCAACATATCCTAAAAACATACAATTTTTGAAGTTTGGATCCAACTTTATTCTTTCTTAGGTATTATAGATCGTATATGCATGATATTAAAATGAATATAAAGCTGAGTAATCTAATAGCTTGCTAGTCTACATCTATATCAATATTTTTCAATTAATTATAATTATTGGTGATTGATTTATTATATAGCAAGTAGTATTTGCTACTTCTATCCAAAATAAGTTGGCTAGACTTATAATCCTTAACATACTTTTCATCCATTCTACAAGAGTTTTGTTCATTCATTCAACCACTCTATTTTACCGTGGCATGTATGTGGATATGCACCATCATTTGATATTTTATTGCTTATAAAGAATAAAAAATTTATCATCTGTATACTATCTTCCATTATTTATCCCCAATTACTTAATCATTTTTTTATATTCAAGTTCCACATGCACTTTAAAAACTTTAAAAACTAGAAATATTTCCTACTTCTTCTTGATTGGATATACCCTATATTTTATAGAGAAATCATCAACAAAAAATACAAAGTAATTTGTTCCTCCTAGGGATATTATGGCAATTCTCATATATCAAAATAAATCAAGTTTAAAATGTACTTACTCTTGGAGATTGATCTATTATATGTCATTCTATGTTATTTATTTGTAACAAAATGCATAGAAAATGTAGATATACCAATTTGAGCTTTGTAAATAGCTTTATATTAGAGAGAATCTTTGTACATTATTCTGGCATGTAGCCTAAATTGAGATATCATATCATTGTTGACTCTTCTCATTTGCTAGTTGATGCAATATATTCATCAACTTCTTATAATATTTTCCCTTTAAGCATGAATTTATTTTCCATTATCTTTTCTACGCTCATAATCACAAGCATGCCTCTCATAATTTTTATCATATCATTTTTAATATGGGTCTTGCATCAAAGGTTATCTATTTGTCCCATAGATAATAAATTTTTGTTCGAGCCTTTCACATATCATACCTCCTAAATTGTATAAACTATACCATTAAAAATTTTGATTTTGATAGTAAAAATACCAATAATCTCCAAGTATGATTATCATTCATGTATAAAAAACCTTTTAAATTGATTCATATTTAAAGAACCATTCTTACTAAAAT
The DNA here is from genome assembly GCA_029783825.1 of Sapria himalayana. Lineage (NCBI taxonomy): Eukaryota > Viridiplantae > Streptophyta > Magnoliopsida > Malpighiales > Rafflesiaceae > Sapria > Sapria himalayana. The sequence goes on from JAREIK010002991.1 coordinate 2,683,033, forward strand.
ATTATGTGATGCTCTAGTCTAGTAATTAGACATCAATAAACTATTTTTTTTTACTTTCAACTATTATTATCTCTTTGATGTATAGAATATTATCACCAATCTTAATACTTATTTAATTTCCTTAAAAATTTGATGACTCAATATCTCTACACTCTTTTCTTTTTTCAATAATTTTTTTTGAAATGTCATTTCTTGTCACAGTTATCATATTTAATATTTTATTGTGATAGCAAATCTATGTTGTATGCTCACTGGGACTCCTATTAAAACCAGAATTAGTGAAATAGGAATTAATCCTTTTGTACCAAGCTCGCGGAGCTTATTTAAGGTCATACAAATCATTTTTGAGATTTATGATTTTTTCTTCTTCGCCTTTTACCACAAAACCTGATGGTTGCTCAATGTAAATTTCTATGATATAAAAGCTAGGATGGCTCTGACAATATTTTGCCTTGACACTGGCACAAAGGTCTCATTGTGGACTGTGGTCAACACAAAATTGTTGTGAGTATACTTTTGCTACCAATCTTGTTTTGTGCTTTTGAATTCAGCCATTTGGATTTACTTTTGTTTTGTAAATCCATTTAACTTCAATGACATTTTTGTGAAGTGAATTTTCAACCAACTCCCATGTCTCTTTTTTCTCAATCGGTCTTATCTCCTCCTTCATTACATTTCTCCATTTTCATACTAGGTTGCTTCATCATAACTGCTGCGCTCTTGAACAGCATAGTTGCATGACTCAAATATCTTTAGAGTATCTCTATACACACTTGAAACATGTCGTGTGCATAGTGGTGCAGATTTAGATGATGAGTATTCATCTCTCCTTTGTGAATTTGCTGGAGGTGAATCTAAAATCACCAGACTCTAAATTATAACTATAAGTTTCTTGAGATGGAGGATCATGGATAGGTAGCAGACTAGACTCCTTGACTAGGTTAAAAATGGGAACCATCGCAAATTCATGATTTTTTGAATTTTCTTCCCAATTCCAAAAAGCATCTTCATCAAAAGTTACATCTCTGCTCACCATATTTTTATGGGTTTGTAGATTATAAATTTAATAGCCTTTAGAATGAGAGCAATATCTCACAAAAATTCTTTTTTCTCCTTTTGATTCCAGCTTGTGCTTTTTTTGTGCTGGAATATGCAAATAGCAGATGCATCCAAATACCTTCAAGTGTCTGACTGATGGTTTGTGTCCAAACCATGCTTCAAGTGGAGTCATATCAGTGACAACTTTTGTGGCACATCTACTTTGAAGATAAACTATGATAAAAACCATTTCAACCCAAAACTTGCAAGGTATCTTTTTCTCTCCAAGCATTGATCTCTCCATATCCATAATTGTTCTGTTTTTTCTTTCAGAAACATCATTTTGTTATGGTGTGTATGCAATGGTAAGTCGATGATGTACACATTCTTCATAGAATTAATTAAATTTAGAGGAAGTGTACTCGATGCTATTGTCGCTACGTAGAGTCTGAATTTGAAGACGACTTTGGTTTTCAACCATCTTGAACTTCTGTAATGTCCCAAACACCTCAAATCTATTTTTGAAAAAATAGACCCAAGTTATTCGAGAATAATCATCAATAAAGAAGATGAAATATTTGATACTATCCAATGATGGTGTTCTCATTGGACTACAAACATCAGTGTGCATCAATTAAAGTTTCTGTGAAGCACACCAAGCCATGATGATATAATGAAGTGATTTTTGGTGCATCTTTCCAAGTTGATATCCTTCATAGATACCATTCAAATTACTAATGGTGGGTAGTTCTTTCACCATGGCTTTTTGGGAAAGCAGTTTAAAATTTTGAATACTATAATGTCCAAATCATTTGCGCCAAAGTGATCTATCTACACTAGCTTTTGACACTAATGAATTTTCAGTGGCACAATTCCAATGAATTGGGAATATCTTGTTCTCCATCTTGACATTTGCCATCTCACTTTTTTGGTGATCTAAAATTGTATAAATATTACTTTCAAATAATAACATGTAACCATTTGTCATCATTTGAGGCATACTTAGTACATTTTGATCTAGACCGGGGATGAAAAGAACATAATCAATGAACATTGTACCCTTCAGAGTTTCGATTGCAATAGTGCATTTGCTTTTGGATTCAACAAATACTCCATCATCCATTCATACTGACACTTTGAAGGTTGAATCTATATTAATGAAATAGTTTTAATTTTTTTCGATGTGGTTTGTGCAATCATTATTGATTAACTACACACCATTCTTCATTGTTGCATGTTGGCAAGCATAAAAAATGCGAGCTTCATCTATGGATTCAGAAAAAATAGCTTACTGATTTTGCTTGAACCTACAGGTTTGATCGGTGTGACCAAATTTTATACAGTTTGAGCACCGATGTTTTTCTTTGTACCAACAATCTTTTTCAAGATGTGTTGACTTTTTGCAGACACCACAAAAAGGAATTTTTTTTTTGCTTTCTCATTCTTTAGGTTTGCTCGACTCACCTTTATTGTTGCCGCTGCATTGGTTCTTATTCTTTTCGCCTTTATTTTGAAATTTATTTGTGTATGCTAATTGAAAAGCACCTTCAGTGGATGACTCATTATACTGGAAAATTCATTGCTCGTGAGCTTGTAGGGAACCAAAAAGCTCAGTGATATAAAGTATTGAAAGGTTCTTTAACTTTTCAAAAATACTTACCACATAATCAATTTTTTCATCAAGAGAAATCAATATTTTCTACAACACTTTGATTTGTAATGGTGTTTCCATGGGCCTTCTTTTGATTTATAACAATTACTCAAGAAAAGAAATATTTGATGCTTTTTCCTTCTTTCATTCGAATATTTTCAAAATCTCTTCTAAGAGTTTGAAGACGTATTGCCCGAACTTTAATGGTACATTGGAATTCATCTCTCAATAACTATCATGCTTGTTTTGATGAATTAGAGTTCATAATTCTTGGAAATATAAAGTCGGTGACACCTAGATGAAATTTAGCACGTGAGTCAACATCTTTCTTTTGCCATTCTTTCATCGAGCTTATCATCGGTGATGAGCTTTCAAAAGTTACGGTTGTGCTGGATGAAGTTTCCGTAGTCAGCTCTTCCTTTTGAGCCGGCTTTATGGATTTTGGAATATTATTTTCCACTACATCCCACAAATCAAAAGTTCATAGAATGGTTTTCATTTCTATGCTTCAAAAATCATAAATCTCTCCATTGAATATGTGAATGAGTTGATGTGATGGTGAAGTAAAGGATGTCATAGTGATGATCGGACAAATTGATTTGATGTGAAAGTTGTGCTAAAGTGTTGCCGAAATTGTGCCAGTTATCATATCAACAATTTGTTGTGATAGCAAATCTACAATTGCTATTGCAAAAAATCCATTGCAGCATCGAAAGACAAAGCACATCAAAATAAAATATCACATGCTTAGGGAAGTAGAAAATGAAGATAAAATCTGTCTAATTCATTGTAATACCAATAATCAGGTTGTAGATATTTTCACTAAGGCGCTACCTAAAGCAATGTTTGAGCACCTCGGGAACAAAGTCAGAATTTGTGAGATGCATATCAAGGAGGAGTGTTGGGGTGATACACATCCATGTTTTTTCATTTTTTTTGACTTTAGTTCCATATTTTTTGACTTTAATTTTTGAATTTATATGATATGATGATAATTGTCTTTGTATCATCTATATAAAGAATGAAATCATGTAAAGAAAATTGTATGAGCAACACCAAAATTTCACTCTTTTCTTATTTTCTTTTTTCTCTCGATGCAACTTCATCTCTTTCATTTTCTTTTTTTTGTTTCTAATGCACTAATCAACACCTTCCGATAATTTCCTTGAAAATTTGATGACTCAATATCTCAACTCTTTTCTTTTTTCAACAATTTTTTTTGAAATGTCATTTCTTGTCATAGTTATCATATTTAATATTTTATTTATTTATTGATCTTGATCTACCAATAATCTGACTCCCATTGAGGTCATGTTCTCTTAATCTATCTCATATCATTGTCGAAACTTATGCTTGTTATGAACTTGTCTATATATCCTCTTTATTTTTACACCTTTTTATTCTAAGATAGTAGTTGTAATATCATTAAAGACTAACTAGTTTGTAAGAATATCATTCAATATATTTATGATGAGTTAATTATATGAGTTATGAAGACTTTGAATTAAAATCTCAATATGTTTGACTTCTTCTATTTTATGACTCAACATAGTAAGTTGAGAAAACATAGTATCCATCGTATTGATATGGTCATTTACCATTATGAATTCTATTATTCAAAGAGTGTAAAGTCTTCTATTTAAGAATATCTTATTTTGAAGTGACTTTGTCATATTATTTTGTCATATTTTCCATATAGATCAAAAATTACATTATCATCCATTTCATTCCACTTACCTTCAATAATATCGATGAGCCTTTTTTTAATTATATACAAGTAATTATCATTCCTGAAAATTATCTTGATCTTTATTTTTTTTAAAAAAATATATTCCCATTGAATTTTTCTACTTCAAATTTTACTTCTATAATAAATAGTACAAAAAAATATTAATAACTATTTATATTAAATATACCAAAAAAAAATTTGCAAATAAATGATGTGGTCATTATATACCCTCTTAGAATTAACTTGCTTGAGACTCTTATCACTTTTTTAATAGAAATTTCTTAGACACGCATTAATCATAAAATTAGTATTCTAAACCACCCATTAATCATAAATTGATATATATTTTTCCATTGATACCTATTAAAATAAACTAGATAACAAACAAAATGCAAGCTAGAAGCCGTTGGGATTGAGATGAATTACAAATTAGAAGAACTCATTTTATAGAAGAAAAAAAGAGAAAATCCCAAAGGATTTTCGATGTGGGCAATAAATACTTCACCTAACCCAAACTTAAATATTTTTTATTAATGTATTTTTGAGTTTTATGTATTTTTTCCAAACATAAAAAACTCTGGTTCCTTTTTTTAAAATTTTTTAGAAATGATATACTTTTACATAATTTTCCTTAATTAAATATTTTTTACATGTTTTAACTAATTTTAAAATAGAATATTTTATAATTTATGTAATAGTAACAGTAATAGATAAACTAGTTCATTTCATAGGTTCAATTTCAATCCAAAACTTGGTCTTTCATAAATTTTTTCTCATACCATCTCTTGACTAAATAGTTTGCATCAACAATGACATTAATTACGATATGATTTAAGACATAATTTTTTTTCATCATTGATGATTCATACTAGTGGGAGCTTACCTCATAATAATATGTTTCCAAAATATATTTGGTTTAATTCTCATCTTTGGATTGTAAAAAAAATCTCTCACTATGATATACTCGAAGATCCATCCATATAAAAATTCATTTTCATGTAGGATTAGTTTTTTAAGGGATCATCAATAGGCTTGCCCATACAAACATGATTATAAAGAAAAATATATATATATATATATATATATATATGTGTGTGTGTGTGTGTGTGTGTGTGTGTGTGTGTGTTGATAATTGTGACTATTTGATAGTTTAAGTCAGTTTTGAAATCACATCAACTTATCCCATAAGGAGGGAGATGAATCTGGAACACTAATTATGCCTTCAAGTAAATTTAGTTGAGATAAATTCCTCTAATTTGAGCTTGGGAATCGAACTCATGACATTATTATCTTGAGCCAATCCAATCACTTGGGAATTACTTTCCCTTTGATAAATTTATTAATATTATTTTGATATTATCTAATGTGTCATTGGTTTTATAATATTTGTTGTTTAATTAATGACATGAATTAATTTATTAGAAATACTTAAAAAAATAATTCATTTAGGATTCAATAGCATCCACAAGACATTATAATACATAATATATATATATATATATATATATATATATATATATATATATATTCAATGATATTGATATAATTTTTTTTTAATATTTTAACAAGATAAACATCATTGGTGTATGATGCGTTTAGATATAAAAATCAATTATATTATATAATATTCAATGTGTTTCATAATTAAGATTTGACAATGATAGTTAATTTTGTTTCCAATAATCATCAAATTATATTTAAAATATTCAATAATAATTTGTTTATATTAGATACCTTGTAATTGAGTTTAATAATTTTAGAATGTAAGTAAAAACTAAAATATACCCAATAATATATTTTCATATACTAATTGGTAAAATTATTATATTAACAAATATTAATGTGATGTATTTTTCTTTTCATGTTCTTGAAATTTGGATTTTATTTAACACTATCTTAATAATCAACACAATAAAATAATATTTTTTTTTCAAAAATTTTTACTTGTTTAAAAAATAAAATAAGATTTAAGGATCAATGCTAATTATATATAACTTTAGAAAAATATTAATGAGATGTCATGTCGAAAATGTTTGGTGTGAATTTCTTACTTAGAAATAATTTTCTTAACTTTAATTATCTAATTGACATTATATCTAAAAATATATGATTGAAATGTAAATATGTAAATTTTTCCATGTATGTCACTAATATGTCAAAAACTGTGATCTTTATGTCAGAAACTGTGATCTTTATGTCATTTCCAATCTATGCCATATAAAACCAACACATTGGCTTAACATAAAATTAACCTAAAAAAGACCAAAATTTATTTATATAAGTTGAAAAATACAAAAAAGAAAGTATATCAACTAACTATTCATGTTTAAAATTCAAAGATATTTTTCAAACATAATAAATAAATTGTAACTATGATCAATAATTTATAAAATTTTATGATAAAAAATTGATAATTGTTGAGAAACAAAAATATAATGGCCACCATTAAAACTGTATGATTGAAAATATATTGAATCTCTTTAAAAAAAATCAAAATATCATGAATTTGCATAGAATTACATTAATATTATTCAAGTTATCAAATAAATTCAAAAGTTATCAAATATATTAGTAATCTATTAAACATATTCAAAAATTATAAAACTTCATTGTGTACCACTTAAATCTCAATTTGGCCTCATGTTGGGCTACTTGGTAAGTTTCACTGATACCATTACCACATAGATTAAAAATTATTAATCTATATTTATTTATTAGGCAATCTTCTAGTATAATCTCAAAAAATTTGTACATCCTAATACTTTTTTGGTCAAATAATAATAAATTTAATATGTATTCTCACATACATCAACAAATAATTTTTTTTTGTAAGCAATATTAATAATCTCAATATGACAAACTGAGTAAGAAACAAATATAAAAATACTCACTATTGTGAATTCTAAAACATGTCAATGCTTTATTCAAGTTATTATGGGTAAAATTACTCATGTTTATTTAATCGTCTAACTAAACAATATTAATAATCTCAATACAGTAATCTTCTACTATAGTACACACCTTGAACCAGAGCTACCTATGCATACTTCGTTGATAAGGGCATACTTTGCTCTCATCACGATCTAGACCCTCTAATTCAATGAATAAAAATGGGAAATGAATGAAACTCGAGACAACTCATTTGAATGAAACCCAACAATGTGAAATCATTGCAAAGTTGAACAAGCCAAGTACATCGAGCAAGAAGGTGCTCAGGTAGGATTATGGAGTCGGCAAAGAAATTTGATCTAGCATATGTGATTAACAATGCCTTCATCAAAGCAGAGATTATGAGCCTACTAAACACCGATGGTCCGAAAGAATCTGATGACCTTGGTTGTTAATGTAATGCATTGAATGAAGGCTTTGTAGGTTTCCATTGCCCTAGAAGAAAATGAGCAATTTTTTGAATATTCAATAATGATGATGAAACACTGAGTAGTATTTTTGCATTTATCTTGGAGGATATTTATGAAGTCTTTGAAAAGATGTGAATTGAAGCATAATCACAAAGTGATGACAACAAATGACTCAACATTATATGTTTAAGCAATAAAGTATGAACCCTAAACTTTTTCAAAAAAAAAATACAAACTTAATCAATATGCATACTTAAATGAGTGTGTACTTAAACAAGAGGCTACAATATAACAAACTCCTTGAATTACATCATACCAAAGTTTTTTTATAAGCAAGTTAGCAAATAGAACATTATTCAAGTCATTATGGATAATGTTTTTATGTATGGGATGAAAAATATTTTAATTTCTATTTGGTTTTCTTTAGGTATAAATATTAAATGCTAAGGTCTAACATTAAAAAAATATATAATTTATAATATACACAATTTGATATAAGAAGATTAATTTAATTTAGAATGATTACATTTTTTGACTCTCTCTGACACTAATTGATGTCATTTACAGTTACAAAACATAGTAAGTATATGTAAAATCTAATACTATGAGGATCATTGTTCTTAATAATTATATAATTAGTTTACTGCTCAACATCTTGAAATAGTTTACTATGATGAGATGCAATTTTCAATCACCTTATCATATTGGCTATGTTATACGAATGAATACATAACTTAAGAAACATATCCACAAATTTTAATTGGGTTTAAAAATTTCTATAACAAAAGATTTAAAGAAAAAAAAAATGATGATTATCATTTTAATATTTTTATATCGGAACATCATAATATGTCACTTCAAAATTTTAACTCCTCCCCACATGTGTACTTCATCATGGTCGACAATGCAATAAAACTATTGACACAATACATCTATGAAGCTATAAATATAATAAAGCAGATTAAATATGAGATATAAATATAATTTAGAGATATAAAAATGTCATGCAATATAATTCATGTACTTTAGAAAGATATAAAAAATTTTAGAGAGATAAGATATGAGATTTGAAATTAAGTATGACAAACTTATATATAAATTTGGGTATTGAAATTGAAATTTTTATAAAAATGAGAAATGAAGGACAATGCAATTTTGGTAATTGATAATTAATAAAAATGTAATGAAACTAACTGAAATGAAGGATAATAGATTTACATTCAAATTACAAAGGTGATTTAATCCTTAATCATAAAAAAATTGACATAAAGTGAGGTTGTCATAGCTACCTTAGCAAAAGACATTGTGTTGAAAGCTAGCGCCATCAAAAAATTAAGTAGCACATTTATATCAAAACTAATAATTTATAATTTCATGATTTTGTCTTTTCTTTCCTTGATAGAAAAAGTTAATTTTGATGTCTCATTAAGAAATGAAAGTTGCACACTACTATAAAACTAAAGAGAAACATGATGTTATAAGTTTACATAATGCATATTATTTAGTTTTTATTATTTATTTTTTTCACTGTCATACATCACTATTGTATTTTTTTATATTCCTTTTTTTTCATTATGCTACATTAATATATTCAAAATGACCACACATAATACTCGTTATATAAAAAATATATTATAAATATGTTTAACACAAATAGTTATTAACTATCTTATTCTAAAAATATAATAAAGTACATGTCGAGGCATCCTCGATATACTTAAGAAAAGAGACACGTGTACACCCATCAGCACCTAAATGTGCTTTGCATCTTTTAAAATTGTGGACAAGCTAAGGGCATGCAATTATTGTTGTATATTTGATATGATTTAAAAAAAATTATATTTCCTCCTAAGTTTTTTATGGATTTTGACAAAATATAACTAAAAGACATATTCTTAAGCCACGAAGAGCATAACCAATTTTTTTCTCATTGTTTTACAATTTTATAATGTTCATATAGAAGAATAGTGGGAATGATTGTTGGAACTGATTTATACTAAAAGTCATTAATGATTATTTTCTTAATTTATATCTTCTTGTTATTTTAATAAATAATTTTTTATTGAGTTGAATTTGTAAAAATGCATATATCCTATATTCTACATGTAGATGTTTAGTGCATAGAGATTGACTTACACATAGAAGATTGAATCATCATTTTTTTAGAATATAAGTTTGTTGTTCAGAATCTAGATAAGTAATGAACAACATATCAATAAGATTATAACACTAGATATTAGTAGTTCTATCTTTACTATTGTGAATGGTAAAGTTCTAACTTATAATGCTAGTACACATGAGTGAATTGAATGAGATCAACACGGTGTAATTATTTTATACTGACTTATAAAAGGCAATATATATTAGTTATTATAAATATTAATACTCTTATTATTAAAATAGTTATTCTTTATATGTGCTAGTTAATAATTGTTTTGATTCATAAAGATTAAAGAGTGAGGTCTAGAAATAGATTTAAGAACTATAAGAATTAGATAAATTTATCAAGCATATGGTGAATATTAATTACCGATGAAATCCATATCATCAAAAGGATTGATAATATCCATTGAGAAAGCTTATAAGTTTTAGCATTATCAAACTCAACAAGTAGATTTTAATCTCGCAATTCAAATAAATTAAGAGGAAAGTATTAAAAAATAATTAGAGATTGATTAAGTTGGATTATTAGTGATTTGATTTAATCAATGAGTATCAGTAATTTTAACATATTGAGTTTCATTAGTATAAAGTAACACAAAGAAATAAAATATTTTGAATAATTAAGGGAGTGTAAATTATAATTCTGTAGTAGTATAAATTATAATTAATGTACATTATTATATTAAATAATTTACATTGGAAACTTGAGATCTTATCCAGACTAGGGCCCCTTCCATAGCCTTATCTGGATGTCATAAAAATATAAAGATTTTGTTTATTTATCTAGAATATATGTGCAATAATTAGAATAATTAGTTTAATTATAATTAAATAATTTGATTTTGTCAAATTAATTGATTCTTATTAAATTAATGATGATGATTATATATATATATATAAAAAAGATATTAAATTTTTAAATAAGATATTAAATATAATAAATTGATATACATAATTTTAATTGCATTAATTAAGTGGTTTATTATTTTATAATATAAATGAATTGTGGCTCGTCGACTCTACACAACTATAGCATCATCATCTTTCACAAAATGGTGTTGGTGGATGTATTATGGGAGTAACTAAAGGCATCTTTACACCTATAGTAAGGTAATTTCTCCCTCAAATTTATTAAAAACAACAAAAATAACACTTTGATGAGTATTATCACCATGATTAAATGACATATTTGTTTTTGCTTTATGATTCTCTAACAATGGTATTGGAGGGTGGTTGTTTCAGAGTTAATATATGTCGATGTGCTATGGTTTTAATAATATATAAAAGTCCAACTAAAATAGTGAGGTTCTTAACCTCTATTGACTCACTTGAACATCAAGGTTGTTTAATTATAGATCGTAGTAATGTGTTTAGATAAATTTTATTCATTGGGAGTAATTTTGTGATTGAATTTTTGATTTGAATGTATTTTTTCTTCTTCTATAAATCTTAAGAAAACTATCATCAATGACGATACCATCAGTGGTGGCTATTGTGGCAATCAACAATGTCGAAGAAGGTAACTATCACCATTGACACCATTAGTGATTGTTATTGTGGATTTAAGCAATGCCATAGAAGATGACTATCACCAGTGATTCCATTAGTGGTAGTTGTCTTGGTGATCAACAATGCCTAAGAAGTTGAATGTCGTTGTTGATGTTATTAGTGGTGGTTGTAGTGATTAGCAAATCCAAAGAAGATGATTATTGCCTACGATGCCATTAGTGGTGGTTTTCATGGTGATCAACAATGCCAGAGAAGATGAAAGTCACCAATAATACCATTAGTGGTGGTTTTCATGGTAATCAAAAATACTAGAGAATATAATTATTATTGGCAATGCCATCTACGGAGGTTTTCATATTGATCAACAATACTATAGAAAGATGATTATCATAGACGACGTTACTTGTGGAGGTTATCGTGGCACATATGCATTGCCAAAAGGGATAATTTTAATTGGTAATGTTAACTGTGGTGGTATATGTGGCCAATAGTGATGGATTTTGTGATACCCTTGAGCTAGAAAGAATTAAAATAGTGAAATTCATAGTGGCAGAAGCATATGACATCCGAGTTCATGATGGCAGACATAGATGATAGTAGAGTTCATGGTGGACAATGGCATAGTTCATGACTAATGTCTAAAACTAGAATAGATTTCATATCTACTTTATTATGGACACTACCCAAAACCATTATTATGGCTAGGGGTGTCAAACGGGTTAAACAGATGACATGGTGAAAAACATGTAAACTCGTATACGACACGTTTAATAAATAGGTAAAAAATCAAAATACAAACACGAACCATTTAATAAATGGGTAACGTGCTTTTAACCCATTTAACAAGTCTAATTTTAACGGGCTAGGTTGGATTGGGTCGGGTTAACACAATAAACTACTCATTTGACTCATTTACCTATTTACCACATATTTGACCCATTTAACACGGTAAACCACCTGTTTGACCCATTTAACATGGTAAACCACCTGTTTTACCATTTACCCATTTATTTAAATGGGCTAGCATGTCTGACTCGAACATGACCCATTTATTAAAGGTGTTAAATGGGTCGACCCATTTATCACTCGAACTCATTTAGGTCTCACCCAAACCCATTTAATTAGTGGTTAATCATGTTGATTAATCGTGTCGTGTTGAATTTTGACAGACATAATTATGGTAAAAGTAGGTAGATTATACCCAATTTAGAGTACTAAACTAATTCTTGAAAAATCTTAGGTTTTAAGTGTCCTAAAACCTAAACAATCATGGTATTCGACATTCAATGACATTCAATGTATGATAGTTTTTGCCATATTTCATTACATATTTGTGGCATGAAAATATGTGTATGATATGAAAATGTGTATATTGTGGCATGAAAAAATATCTATTGTGACTTATGCAATGGATATGTAAATGTTTTCATGGCATGCATATATAGGCATGTAAATATATGACAACTAGTATGATAGTTTTGGGCTGAAAAAAAATACACATTAAAAAAAACTCAATTTTTAAAATATCTAAGTTAGTGACAAAATTCATTAAATGAATCTTATGGTCTCCATTACTAGTTTGAAAGTTATACAAGTCTGTTAGTACGTTACTATTGGCACCTTCCCCCTAGTCAGACTAACTGGCTTGTAGGTATACTTAGCAAAAACCATCATAAGAAAATAGTATGGATTGATTAATTGAATCACTTTTCTATATGAAGGATTCATTTAAGAATCAATTGGTCTAGAATTAAGTGACCGTTTACACATAACTATAAATAATAACATTATCTCTATCTATATCACTACTATTATTTGCAGGACCAAAAGATAAGTCATCAATTTAATATTATTTAGCATAGTTGTTGCATAGATAACAAGAATAATAAAATTTGCACTGTATGAATAAATAATGAGTAGTAGATAGCCTCCCATCAAGGCATACAATTTATGGTATACTAGACTAATAATAAATTTACTCAAAAATTATTGGAGAGAACCAATTCTTATAATAGAATTCAAACTAATAAGCTAATTATACTTTTTTTAAGAAAATATTTTTCAACCCACCCGCCACCATTCTCAAAAAGAATAAACTTGAGGAAACCAATTACATTGATTGGAAAAAAAATATTGACATTGTCTTGACTTTAGAAAACTATAAATTTTTTCTCATAGATCCGTGCTCGGATAAACTACATCAAGGAGAAAAAAATGAGGAAGCCAAGCTTTATAAGAAATGATTAAAAGTAGATGAGATATCTAGATGTTATATGTTGGCTTCTATGTTAAATATACTCTAACATCATCATCAATCCATTAATTCTAACTATGACATAATGTCTAATCTCAAAGAAATATTTGGGAATCAGACACATTTTGCTAAGAAAAATCCATGAGAGATATGATGAATATTACAATGACTAAAAGCACCTCAATGAGGGATCATATTCTCATAATGATTAGTCTTCTGAATGAACTAGAAATCCTTGGAGTTGAGATTGATGTTAATTTTCAGATTGATATTATTTTTCAGTCAATACCAGACTCCTTTAAGCAATTCTACCTAAATTATAATATGAATAGACTTTATTAGACTTTGATACAATTGATAAAGAGATTTGTATCGGCTAAAAGTATTATCAGGAATCCATTTGAAGCATTCATGGCTTAAAGAACTTCTAAGTCGAGAGGAAAGAATTAAAAAAATTCAAAAATATATTCAAGTTCTACTAATAGCTCCTAAGTCACAAGTGGGAGTAAAAAAGACAAAAGGAAAATGTCCATTTGTGTATTCTACTACATTAAAAGATAAAATGAATAAATAAGACAACATTAAAAATGTTAGTTTCTAGTTTAATTAAAGATAGATTCTCTTTTTTATTCAATGATTTTCTAACAATTTATTTGAATAAAAAGATTATCAATTCTTATACATTAAAATAGAACCTTTATGTTATTAAAACTATTTTTGCTCTATTGCAATAATGTGAGTCGAATAGCATCACTATTTTACCACATATAAGAAAACACCCTTCTGATATAATTCAATCCTAACTTTATCATTTATGCCTCAATCATATAAATCTAAAATAGATTTTGAGATTGGTTTAGCTGGACCTTTGGGTTCAATTAAAATACTTCTAGCATGCGAGTCCTACTTAGAAAGAAAAATGATCAAATGGCCTTTTGTAGCCAAAGGCTATAGAGCTAAAAAGTCACTAGAATTGATTCATTCTTATTTATGTGGGCTTGTGACTATCCAAGCAAGAGGTGATTTTGACTATTTCATCACTTTCACTAATGATTACTCAAGATATGTATATATTTATTTGATATATTATATGTCTGATGCAAATAAGAAATTCAAAGAGTACAAGACGAAAATGGAGAAATATCATAATAAGTATATTGAAACACCATGATCTGATCATGGTGGTGAGTACCTCTTTGGAGAGTTTAGTGACTACTTATTGGATCAAAGGATTAAATCGCAATAGTACACACCTAGAACTTTGTATTAGAATGGTGTAGTAGAAAGAAAGAATAAGACCCTTATGGACATGATAAGGTCAATGTGACTTATTCGAATATGCTTGATTCCTTCTAGAGATATATATTAGAAAAAATAGCTTATATTTTAAACTTTGTTTCATTTAATTTAGTACTTACAACTCCAACTAAATTATAGACTAGGCATAAGCCTAGTCTAAACATTTTCGTTTGTGGGGTTACTCATCACATATGCTGAAAGGGAAGATAAATAAGTTGGAAAGCAAAACATAAGTGTGGTTTTTCATGGGATATCCTAGAAGGACTTAAGATCATTTATTTTATAGTCCAAAAGATCATAAGGTCAAATTTAGCGACAATGCCTGATTCCTAGAATAATATTATATAACAACCCACAAGCTTAGAAGTATAATTATTCTAGAGATATTAAGAGTAGATAAGTCAGTCCACACTTTTTCAATACTAGAAGGAACACCACAAGATGACATCTCTGACACCTTATTGTCTCATTGTACTGAGAGAGTTGTTCATGATAGTATTGATACTAAACCTCGTGAGCCTATCATTGATATGATAGTAGTACAACTAGAAATTAATAGTCATAATAATTCATAAGTATTAGTATATATGTACTAAAAGTAAACAAATGAGAGAAATATCTCATTATATTGGGATGATTATTCATCAAAACATATATGTTATACACTATTAGGAGAGTCTTATGATAGAATCCATGATGAGTTAGATACTAATCCATAAAATTATGATGAAGCACTTCAAGAAGTAATACAGAATATTGTCAAAAGGTTATGGAATCATAAATGTAGTTAAAGTAATCCAATCATGTTTGTGATCTTATTAGCGGTGTCAAATGAGGCGGGTGGCCCGGGCATGACCCATGGCCCAGCCTAATTTAGTAGTGCCTAGCCTGGTATGGCATGATCTAGAACCATGCCTCGTGTTGGGCCAAGCACGACCCATGTGCCTGGCCTGACAACATGGTAAGCTAGCCCGGGTGGTCTCCCGATGGGGTCCCCGTCGAGATGCCACCTGGGTGGTTAATTTTTTTTTAAAATAATTGGTCATGTGGCTGATTGTAATTGGTTAGCCTGTAAACTGGCCACCTATCGGCTATCTTTGCCATGCACTTGAGGTTGTGTCATCATCCACCATCAGGTAATAATGAAGATGCATCACCCATGAATCTTTGTTGTTCGACGTGGTCGGGCATGATAATGCACTTGGTTATGTCCACTATTTTGTGCTAGGCTGGTGGACCACACCATAGTGCCATGCACGACATAGCACGATGGCATGGCCATGCCTTGAAAAAAATGGGTAATGCCAGCACATCATGATCCATTTGACACCTTTAGATCTTATGGAACCACCTATAGAAATAATTCCCATAAAATGTAGGTGGATCTATAAAAAAAATAAGATTGATAAATGATAACATTGAGACTTATAAGGCTAGGCTTGTTACAAAAAGTTTTACTCAGAAAGAAAGAATTAATTTTGAGGTGATCTTTTTATTGGTAGTCATGCTGAAATCAATTTGGATTCTATTTTCTATTATAATTCAGTATGACTATGAGATTTGGAATATTGATGTGAAGACTATATTTTTGAAAGGACATCTTAAAGAACATATTTGGAATACTCACTTTAGATTTGGAATATTGAATATGTCTATTTATGGTTTAAAACAAGCATTTAGATCTTGGAATACTCACTTTGCTCAAGCCATTAAGTCTTATGCCTTTGATCAATATTAAGATTAGTATTGTGTTTATATAAAGAGATGCGATACCATTTTTGTGTTCTTGATATTGTATGCTGATGATATACTACTCATTTGTAATGATGTTGGTTCATTATTTTGGTTAAGGTCTAGTTATCCAGTTAATTCAATGAGAGACTTGGTAAAAGCTATTCACATCCTTGGGATTAAACTTTTGCTAGATCATAGACAAACAATATTGAACTTTTCTCAAACTATTTATATCTATCAGATATTTACTCGTTTTTATATAAAATAATTTATATTGGAAGCTCAAAATTTTGTTCATGCTAGGATCCCTTCCATAGCATTATCTAGATGCCATAATAGTATTAAGATTTTGTTTATTTATTTAGAATATATGTGCATATATAATCTAAATAATTAGTTAAACTATAATTGAATAATTTGATTTTATCAAATTAATTGATTCCTAATATATGTATATTAGGAAATACAAAAGATGTATATAATTTGAAATAAGATATTTAATAAATATCTTATTTAATATAATAAATACATTAAATCATAAATAAGATATTTAATATAATAATTTGAAATGCATTATTTTATTTATGCATTAATTAAGTGATTTGTTATTTTAAAATATAAATGATTATGGCTCGACAGTGCTACACTACTGTAGCATCATCATCTTTGCAAAATGGGGCCAATGGAGGTAATACAAAAGATGACTGAAGTCGATTATACACATATAATTAGGTAATTTCTTACTCAAATTTATTTGAAACAACAAAATATAATACTTCCACAAGTATTATCTTTATAATTAAATAACAGATCATTTTTGGGCTTATGGTTCTATAACAATAATGTCATTCTTTTATTTATTATCAATTTTTATTTCATGTTCTAATTATTATTGTTCCTTTCTTCTGAATGATCAGAAGAGCCTAATGAATCTTAGTAGATTGTTCACAACATAAACTCACTGTCTTGTGGTGAAAAAAATTTTCAAGGATGGTGTTGTTCTTGCACACCTCATGTTATTACTTACGAAAAACTTCAAACATTTATGTTGTTGGTGGATCTAATAATGATTCCTCTAACTTGATTGGTATTGCTGACAATGTTTATGCTCCGACTACTATGATCTAATCAATATTGTTTTCCAAACCTTTTCTAGATATCTCTAGAATTGAGATGTTTAGTGGCTAGAATTATGAGAGATAGAAAGAGTAAATATTTTTCATCCTTGACAAGCATGGTGTTGTTGTTGTCCTCACTAATCCCAAACCTACTCAATTTGTTGATCCAAAATAATTAGAAACATGAACTAAAGATAACCAAGATTGTAAGCACACAATCATCGGCACTTCATAAGTGATCTATTTGAAGTTTCTTGCTCCTATAAAGAAGCTAAGGATAATTAAGATTCAATAAACAAAAGTTTATAATTATAAATTACTATAGATGAGAGATGGTAGATGACAAAGACATCAAGATTCAGATTAATGAATATCACAAACTATTAGAAGATTTAAAAACTGAAAATATTGTTTTACAAGAAAGTCAGTAACAAGTATGTTGATTGAAAAATTACCAAAATCAAGTAACAATTAAAACACAAATACAAACAATTGTCACTTACAATCTTTATTATCCACATAACAACTAAAGATACCAATCAAATGGAAATCAAATCTTCTAGGGCAAAAAAGATCTCCAAAAGAAAAAATTGGTGCAACAAAACCTAATAAACACAATAAAAGGTAAAATTTGATCACATGCCTAAAGATACTACCTCCACCTTAAAGAAAAAAGGTACGTATTTTTCTTGTGGAAAGCCATGTTACCATGCTTCTAAATGCATGAAAAAAGTGAAAAATGATAATCTTCCAAACTGAAATATAATTAGTTTGAAAGACTATACATAATTATTTTGGTTATTTCTTAAGCTTACCCTATCATAAATATGAAAGAATGGGTGGCAGACTTAGGTGACAATAGGCATATTAATGCAAACAATGATGACTTTGCCTACTACATTCAAGTAGAAAAAGGGAAAGAACATAACTATCTTGGTGATTATTGAACTATAAATAATTTTGGTAAATAAAAAAGATCTTTTTAAACTCAATTATGTCAAGACTTTGTCTTTGAATGACATGCTGCATGTACCTAATATTAGAGAAAATTTAATTTATGTGGCTTTATTAGGCATGGTTGGGGTAAAGGTGTCATTTGAATATGACAAGATTGTAATGACAAAGATTAATATTTTTTGTGGGTAAAGGTTAATGCAACTAAGGACTTTTAGTTCTGAAGAAATTAATAAAAATGTATCTTCTTTTACATGATTGATTATATTGATACGTGTCAAGCTAGATTATGACATGTTAGTATTTCTTACATTACTAAAATATAATCTCTTAGTTTAATTTCTAGTATTAATTATACATGCATGAATAAATGTAAAATATGTGCTACAACCAAACTATCTAAACATTTTTCTATTCATGTTCAAATGGAAACTGAATTATTAAGTTAAATTCATACTAATTTCGGAGATCTAAAACAATTATGACTAGAGGTGGAAAAAAAAAATTGGTCGCCTTCATAGATTATTTATCATGAGATACTAAAGTATATTTACTTAGAAAAAAAAAGATTTTTTTAATATGTTTTTATTTTATAAAACAAAAGGTGAGAATCATTTAATAGGATTTTGAACGAGTTTAATAAGATAGAGGAGGTGAATATGTGTTATTCAATATTTTTTTTTTTTGATGAAAAAGAATGAAAAGTTAATAAGATTACGTCTCCTTATTCACTTGTATCTAATGAAGTAGTAGAAAAAAGTATAACATTAAAAAAATATGATGAAATGTTGGTTAGTCTTTCCACATTAAATAATCTTTAGGTCGAAGCTATATTATTTGCATGCCACTTACAAAATATAAATCTATGTTTGATACCTAGTAAGATACCTTATGAGTTGTCAAAAGGATATATACATAACATAATATATATTAAAGAGTGGGTTCCTATTTAATGTTATGGTGCCTATACCTAAAAAAAGAAAAATATGTTAAAAGATGTCTATTTGTATGTTTGTTAGGTATGCCAATTATAGTTGCACGTATAGATTTATTGTATTGAAAAGTAATGTGATGAATTAAAATATCATAATTGAAATAAAAAAATGTTGAATTTTTTGAACATATTTTTCCTTGTAGGCATGGAAACGGGGCGGGGTGGGGGTAGGGTGACCCTCCCCATTGGAAAATTTCAAACCCTTGTTCTGCCCCATGCCCCATTTTTGGTGGGGTGTGTAGTGCATTCCCATCCAATTGCCTCGTTTGTCTGGCTCCACGACTCCAAGAGCCATATGGGCATGAAGCTCAGGAATTGTATTCCCCCAAACCCACCCCAACCCTATGCTTGGCTCTAAATGGGGTGGGATAGGGCTAGGATCGTATACCTCGATCCCACCCCGACCTTTTCATAGAGAAAAATTGTTTGCCCCATCCTTGCCCTGTCAACACTAGATTGGGTGAATCCCCACCCAATTCAAGGTGGGTCTAGTTAGGATAAGGCGTGGATGTGGCAAATTGCAATCCTTATTTTCTTTAAATCTGTGAAGATTTATCATCCATCTAGTGTTCAAAATGATAGAGAAAATTTATCTGATGATTTGACAATAAGTAAAAGTAAAAGGAAAGAAAATTATTTTGGAGATGAATTTCATACTTTTCATGTTGTAAATTACCCCTTGACATTTTTTTATGATATATCTTCTTATGATATTCAATTTTGGGAAAAAAAAGTCATTAAAACTCAGATTTATTCTATTAGGCAAAATAAAACTTGGTTTTTAGTAGATTTATCTCTAGGACCAAAACATATTGGATATAAATATTTTTTTTAAAAGAATAAATAATTCTAATGGATCTATTAAAAATTATAAAGATAGATTCCTTGCAAAAGAGTTTACTCAAAAGCAAAATATTGACTATTTTGACATGTTTGCACATGTGGCAAGAATATCTTCTATTCGATATTAATTATTTTTCTATTCATGTTTGGCTTCAATTCATAAATTTTTTATTCATCAGATGAATGCAAAAATAGCTTTTTTATTGAATCCTATTATATAAATGGCAATTCAGAAGAAAAGATTTACATGTTGCAACATGAAGGTTGGGTTGCTTTTGAGTAGGAAAATAAAGTTTGTATATTATTGAAGTCTTTATATATCCCAAAATAAGCACATAAACAATGGCATGAAATATTTTACCATATTTTGATCTTTGAAGTTTTTTTTTCCTAGTGAAGTTGGTAAATATATTTATTCTAAAACTTGTTCATGGTGACTATGTCATTATTTGATTATATGTAGATAACATGCTTATCTTTGCTTTAGTTTTGATATAATAAATAAAACTAAATGTTTCCTTACTTCTAAATTTGATATAATAAATAAAACTAAATGTTTCCTTACTTCTAAATTTGATATAATAAATAAAACTAAATGTTTCCTTACTTCTAAATTTGATATAAAAGATATGAGTGAAGCAAGTATGATATTGGGGTGTTAAGATCTTAACGAAGGATCAAAATATAATGTTATCACAAGAATATTATGTTGAGAAACTTTTTAAGAAGTTTGGATACTTCGTGGTCAAACCAATGAGTACCCTTTATGATGCTGACACCCAACTAAAGAACAACTAAGTTGATCTTGTTGCTCAATTGAGTGTGCACAAATTATTAAAATTTTGATGCATTTAGTGATCTTTTCTAGACATAAAATAACTTATGATGTGCATAGATTGAGTAGGTATACTTAAAATCCAAATCATGATCATTGGGATGCTTTAGTCAAACTGATGAAATAACTAAGAGGTACCATGACATATGGCATTTTATATAATAGGATTCCCAGTGTATTAGAAGGATACAACAATGCTAATTGTATCATTCTATGTCGATGCACAATGATTTCAAAGACGCAATAGCTATTACAAAGAAAAAGACTTCCAACGATAAGAACTCCAAACATGATGTGGTAAAGAATTTATTAAAATATGAAATTATTTCTATTGGCTATGTGAAGTTGAAATTGAATTTGATCAATTGTATAACTAAACCTTTATAAAAAAAACTAATTACTGAAACATAAAGGGAAATAGGACTTGAACATATTTTACGATTAACAATGATGGTAATCCAATCTTTGAAATTGATGATATGTTGCGATTTTATTACAGTAGCAAAACTTAACATTTGTGATATGTTCCAAAGGTTTGTTGGGAGATGGACTCTGTCCAATGAATATCCATAGTATATGGGTTATACATGTAGTAAATAGGATACAAGTCTAGATATCAATCCCACATAAATTATGTGAATAGTTTGACTAACCAATAGTGAACTAACAACTACTAGAGTTGAATTAATAAACTTGGGTCTAGAAAAGATACTTAGACTCTATGATTTGCTTACTTTTTTATGCATGATAAGATTTTCTATTATTGGGACAATGTTATATTTGATTGTTGAACAAAGGATAGAGAAATATTGACCTTTTTCCATTCATGAGTCAACCATATGTCTACTTTGTTTATAAGAAATATATCAACTATCCTTGATGACTATTTTGAGTATGTGTTTATATTTTAAGACCTCAAAAGTTAAAAATATGTGAAGTAATGTGGTAATAATTATATTTGTGCTTTCGAATTTATGAGCATCATACTCATGTCAATTAATATATATCTTCCTATTGATTTTACCTATATAAATTATAAAAGGGAAAGTGATTCACAAGGCTATCACTATCTAATGAAACTCCTCCAATTATGTGTGTCTCACGACTTAACTATCACTATTTACCATGACTAATACATGATTCTCATATTATGGTGAAACCTCTATGTTAGACATTCTATATCACTCCCATGTTATTTAAAGGTCAGTTCTTTTAGAATACACATAATGGAATGATCATAATTTTGTTAGTACTTTTTAGTTTCGTGAGTACTATACTTGCATCAATTAAACTTATATAAATTGAGAGTTCACACAGATAAGTTCATCTCAATAGCTAAGAATACATGAGATGCCACTTCTTTCGATTCCAATCTCAGAGTATTTCACTTGCATGTCATTATCTACCATTGACTAATATGCATAAATCTATTTGGTGTGGAATCCTAAATCAATATTCTAATTAACATTCATATCCATCAATATTCAAAACATAATATTACCATAAATAAATATTATACAATCATAATCATCATATATAAATATAATAAACTAACTTTAGATTTAGCCTGCTATTATACAATCATAAATCCATCAATATTCCTATTAAGCCTGATATTAGGGAACTGAGATATTTTGTGGTTCATCTTATCTAATTGAGAGTTCCCAATAATAATAAGCATGAGGATTTAAGTTTCAAATCATATTTTTAATCTGGTTTTGCTTGTGTTAACCTTGAATTTGACCATAAATAGATGCTGGAATTCATTGATGCCTAGGATATTGCATGCTCTTGGCCTCAAAATTCTATTTTTTTTTGTCAAAAGCTCTAAGTCTAATTGAGCAACTATGCAACTATTCAAGATGAAAGTCACAACTTTAGGTTGAGACCATGACATTGTCATTGCTTTGAATCTCCTCTAGGGTGAAAAAGTCACGATGACAAAAGAATATCATAATTGAGAAAATTATTTTATGAAAGTCAAAGTTGTGCTAGTAAGAATATCACAATCGAGGTAATTACTCTATGAAATAAATATTAATGGTAGCAAGAATGCAACTACTTATTGATAATATCTTTGGATCATAAAGTCATAGAAACAAAAATATTGGGACCAAGATATTTTTTGTCTATAATACAAAATCACAGTATCAAGCTTGTCATGATTGAGGATGTTCCTATCAGGAGTAAAAAGTCATGGTAGGAAAAATTTATCGTGACAAAAAATTACTTGGTGTTATGTGATTTTGGCTCTATAATGAATATGTCATGGTATTGAAAAAAGTTATAACTTTTAATACAAGCATGGCAATTAATTGTCATGGCATAAAAATAATTTTACAGCCAAATTTATATTTTTAGAAATAATATGGCCATGACTCCATGATAATATTGCAGCCATGAAGAATAATATTACATATTAAAAAATTGTGACAACATAGTGGTGCAGTTATGGAACTATAAAGATTACCACAATTTATTGGTAGAGTCACAACCAAGAAATACTATCGTGACTTCTCAACAGACATGTAACAGTGTAATGAAGTCGTGATATTGAAAATGTCAGGACTTTTTATTTGCTATTTTACTCTCCAAATCAACTTTCCACTAATGTCCATAAATCATATTCAAATTACATCTAATTTCATTACTATTAATCTAATTTCATTAAAATCATAATAAAGTGAAATCCTTTCATTTTACTACCAAATCCAGCACATACAAATCATGATAACACTATGAAAAACCCCAAAAAAGTTAGTATATTGGGCTAAACATGTTCCTATTAATATGGTTTAAATGAGTAATAACAAGTTTCTTGTTAATAACAAGTTGCTTGTTAATCATATTGGCACAATCTATTTTATTCATTTTTATGGTGTGAGAAGTGTCAGACTACATTTGAGTGAAAGGATGAGCTAAATGCTCCCAGCGAATTTTTTATCTCTTATGCATTGATCGTGTCACCATGATTAACAAGCAAATACAAACTTCAATACTTTTAACATATATGAGAGCCTTAATATATATATGAGGGCCTTAACATAAGTTCTAGACTAAAATTGAAAATTAAGTGGAAAAATAACTCAAATATTCAACAACTTTAATATTCTTAACATATATGACAACCATTAGATGCGTTTAAATCATCAATAATGCATTGAATCTCATAAAAACTCCAATGTTAAACGTGCTTGGTCATGATCACTATTGAAATGATTGATCAGCGTGAAATTTTTTCGTATGCATCTATACTGGGGTTAGTAAGGGGGGGTTGAGGGGAGGGTGAAGAAAAAACATATATGACAGCCTCTTATATATAGGCCAAAGTAATTAAGGTAGTGAATTATCTCAAACTTAGAACATTAGAATCCTTAGTTTCTCCAATAAAAAAAGTTAATGAAACAACTCGAAAAAAATTCTAGTCAACCAACACAACACAACACAACCCAGCTAGACCAAGAAGCATGATAAAAACATGATAGGTAGACCAACTAATTAGAAATAGAGCTAGTTTACCTATCTAATTGGCATTCCTATTCAATTCATTGCTTGGCCCAATAATAATAAGGTCCAGGTTAACTCATCTTGCCAATGTATTTAAAAAAAATCCTAACACAAAATGTGGTGCATATATTGGTTAAGAAATGGCTTCAAAACACATGGCAGGCCATTATCCCCAAGCAGCAATATGCTACTAAGTCGAATTAGCTTGATTGAGCCTCAATGCCACAAAAAATGAACAACCTAGCCAAAAATGTGATGTTTAACTCAAACTAAACATAACTTTTATCCAACCAACAAAAAAAATGATGCTTTCCACAAAAACAAGAAATATTGTGAGGCTTAGAAAAGTTTTCTCTCAAGTTAACTATTTGACCTAAATTGATCAATTTGATTATATTTGCTAATTAAGAAGAGACATAGTTAGTAAATTTTTTTTAGATTCAAAAATGAATTCAATATGAAAAATGGTAAAGAATGATATTAATTTTGCTAATTTTAGAGTTTTAGGAAGAAAGTTGTGTTAGTTCAGAACTCATGGGAGAGTTGGTCTTTTTGCTCTTAACTAAAAGATAACATTTTTATTTCTTTCATTTATCTCTCTTTCTCATAATCATTTTTTATTTCCTCTTGTTTCTCTTTTATTTTCTTTCATTTATTTGCCAAAATTCGTAAAATCAAGCCATAAATTCATAGTTTTAAGTAGAAATCATTAATAAAAAGTGATCAAAATCAAGAACTACTTTTTCTTAACTAAAAACAACCAAAGGAGAGTTATAATCTTGAAAAATAAGGTTAGGGTTTGAGGCGATTTGATGCATTTTTATTTTCATGCTTGACATATTAAATTGGATTTGAGCTTACATAATTTTCCATACCTAATTTTCTATTATTTAGTTTGAAGATGGATTAGAATTATAGAGATAGATTTTGAGCATTAAGGTTAGGAAGAGTTTGGTTGAGATAAAATATTTCTAGAAATTCATGTCATAATTTAAAATTTCATATTATTAATTACATATAATTATTTTATGATGTGTGATATTATATATTTTGTCATAAATCATTGTGCTAGTTACATTGAAATTTGTTTCATCAATTTTGTATGATTTATTGAGATCTATAATAAATTAATAGAATCTCATGAATTTGACATGATGAAAGTAATTTTTGATAAATTTTAAAAATGATTTTGCCTATGTGTTTTTATGAAAAATAAATTTTTCTAAAAAAGAGAAATTAAAACTTGGCTCTATGTATGAATTGTACTAAAGTCATGGTTGATAGATAGTATAAATTAATTTTGAAATTAAAATATGTTGATATGCATGTATAAAATTCTATGTGAAATATTTGAAACTATATGAGTTATAATATATCTTAGACCCAATATGTGTAAATTTGGAAAAATACTAAGTCTTTGATATGATTATTAGTCCTAGGCAAGACATGAAGAAATAAGACTATAAGAACATCCAGATAGAAAGATATAAGGTTTCTATTATGACTTTTGTTATAGTGTCAAAACTTATTATTTGTGACACTTTCCTAAAAGCTCATTAAGTCATTGATTTCCTCAAGCAGAGATATGCAAATATATAGGTTAAACAAATAGTAAAGAGGATATAAGTCTATATATTGATCTTATAGAGATTTTATGAGCAGGTTGACCAGCCAATAATGAACTAACTACTAGTCTAGTTGAATAGATAATAAACATATGTCTTGGAAAGATACTTAGACTCTTGGCATTCAAGATAGTTATCATCCTTGACTGTCACTACTAAGGATGGTTCCCTTGTTGCGACTTTGTTAGTCCACCTAATTTAATCTATTAGGCGATATTCCAAAAGCTCATTAATAAGATTATCTCATCAAGTAAGATCTAAAAGTGTATAGACCATACAAGTAGTATAACGGATATTTTTCAAGATATTAATCATACAAAGATTATATTAGTAGTTCATCAATTCCATAAGAGGTAACTCATTTTTGGTATAATGGATACTCATATTCTTAAATAATTATAGATCTAGAGTTCATTTATCTAATTTATGTAATGTTGTTAATTTATTCAATATATATATTATGCCAGACACAGAATGAAGGTTGGAGTATTGTGTAATAATTACTTGCCCTAATAGCATATAAGATGGTTGTGTCCATTATGCCCTTCCCAATAATAGTCCCCTCCTAGTTGTCATCTCAGTACATCACTACTGAGATAATAATTTATCCACATGTGAGGGACATTCACAATCTCATACCTTTTATATAACTTCGTCAGCTACCCTAGATGATTACTTCATATGCATACTCTTATTCACTAGTCTTTATTATCTTAAAGACATATGATTGGTATGTTTTATAAGCATATGTACTTTTAGCTTTGTAAGAACCATACTCACACAATTAATATATTCTTCCTTTGAGTTCTATCAATCAGAACCATATGAGAAAAAAGAACACACAAGAGCTATCACCACCTTACAAGTCACCGCACACTTGTGCATGTTTTGAGGATTTTTTATCACCATCCTTCTTGATAATGATGTGACTCATACACTAAAGATTTTATATAATATCTATCCTAATTGAGAACTAATCCCTCTAAGATGTATATAATGGATTGAAATATATAAGTATTTGAAGTTTTGAATTTGTAAGCAGCATACTCACGATGCTAATCTCATACTTTGAGATTAACATACTCAAACTTTGAGGTTTGACATATATGTTTATCTCATGCATTATAATTGGAATGACTATTATTACCTTTCTATCATATGCATGAGTAAGTCTCAAGACTTACTAATTACTGTCTACCATGATAATCTCACAAATTTACTATTAGTCGAAACTTAATTCAAATTTTATTTAGTCACAATCTATAAATATTCAAAACATAAATATAATCAAACCATAATTGCATGAATCATTCAAACCAATTACATCACATAATCCAAATAATACAAATCCTAGACTATACTAATTTTATACAAATTCTTGAATTAATCCCTAGAGGAGGGGGGTTTGAGAGCTATGCCCCCCAACTCTAGGGATCAACATGTTTCGCACCCCTTACTTACTTGTGGAACTACTAGAGAGTGAAAAATTCACCCCTAGGGTTTATAGTTGATGTGCCTTTGCTTGTTTCATGAGAGAGATGGAGAAGAAATGAACGATCACTTGAAAATTCTCTAACTTCCACTTTTATACTCAGCAAACTTTGTATTTCTCTAACTGGGAAGTCATTACTTTCAAATGAAAGTTACAGCTCTAACCTTAATCTCTTTAGCTCTAGGTTGCAACTTTAGAAAATAGTCACGACTCTATTCGACATCTTAATCTTTCTATAACACAATGTATTAGTATTATCAATGATCATCACTTAGGCATAATATCTCTATAATACAAAGTCATAACATTGTGAATGACATTGGCTTCATGACTTCATTGTTAGTCAATAGATGGTCATAGCACTATGAAGTGGCAATGGTTTCATGACTTCATTGTTAGTCAATAGATGGTCATAGCACTATGAAGTGGCTATGAGGTGAAGATGACATCTTATATTTTTATATATATTCAACATTGTGTGGAAGCCATGACATTGGCCATTTTTCTTTCTAGATATGTATGTGGCAATAGTATTGGGAAGTAGCCATAGTGTTTGCACTTAGCTTGCACATATAAGTCATAATTATATTTATATTTGAGGATAAGAGTCACAGCCTTAGAAATAACCATATGTAAGTAATTTTCTCTATAATATTTTGTAACTCAAAAGTAACAACTTTGAATAATTGCCATAACTTTGGCCTGAGTACTTATGGCTCTTTAAGTTTTTGGAGCTCAAAAGTCAGCTTTATAGAAAAGCTCCAACACTAACTTTAGACTACTAAGTTATATAAAGATAAAGTTATTGCTCTATAAAATTTTATATGACCTTGAGCACCAATGAAGAACTTAGTTGTTATGATAAAGAATTAATATTGCAGCTATTCAAATATTATGAGCTAGGGATAGTAGTGACTCTATAATAACATCGGAGCCATTAAGAATATGTCATATAGCGAAAATATTGTGCTAAATGAGAAGGTAGGATCTTGGTGTACAAGGTTTTTTTGATGATCATCTAGATAGAGTTTTGGTAAAAAATGGATGCTGAAACTATGAAAGATTTATTGATCTACGTCCTCTGCTATGTACCTGCAAAAACTTGTTGATTTCACAACTATTCATCAAAGTTCTCCAAAACACCAAAATTTATGAAATCAAGATATATTAACTATATTTTAATATATACACATCATTCTCAACCATCAAAATATACTAGAATATTTGGTAAATTGAACACCAACACCACTCATAGTTATTCCTTTGATATTTTATCATAAAAGCCATATTTATTTTGTTCATGAGTATTTCACACGTCCACTTTAATATAGACTTGCATCATTAAGTGATGTGGTAATAATTATATTTGTATTTTCATCTTTGTGAGCTCCATACTCATATAATTAATATATGTCTTTATATTAATCTTACCTATTAAAAACATACAAGAGAAAATGATTCATAGGGATGTCATTATCTAATAAAAAATATCCACTTGTATGTATCTCACGACTTACTTATAATCATCTATCATAGCCAATACATGAAATCCAAACTATTGTGAAACATTTAGGTTAGATATTATGCATAATTTCCATATTATCTAAAGGTCAATTCTTCTAAGATATGCACAATAAAATAGTTATATTATTATTTTTACTTTTGGATTCATGAACACCATACTTGCATTAATTAATCTTACATAAATTAAGGGTTTCCATCCATATGTTTATCTCATGAAAGAATAGTAGAAGGGGTGTTAGTTCCTCCAGGTTGAATCTCATGAGTGTGTCTTATGACTTATATATCATTATCTACCACAACCAACACATAAAAGTCTATATTAGAGTGGAACTTTAAATCTTTATTCTACATAGCATCCTTATCCATTAACATTCAAAACATAATATTATCACAATTAAATATTATGCAAACTTAATCCTCATATACACATATATATACCAATCCTAGATCTTTATTTAGCATGATATCCAAAAATAATTCATGTGAGATATTTCATGGATCATAACATCAATTTGGGGGTTCCCAATGCAATTGTCTTGAAGATAGAAGTCTCAAGTTCTATCTTTAATCTATCATTGCTTGTGTTGGCCTTGATACCTTAATTAGGGAGAAAAATTCATGTTGCATAGGATTAGGGTGTACTTTGCCTGAAAATCAGAATATCCCTTATTTTTTATGAAAATTTAGAAGTCCCTCTTTTATGCATTAGGGTCCTATCAAGTTGGTGTGTAGATCTTCAAGTTAGATATCACGACTTTAGCTTGAGGTTGCAACTCTATTATTCCTTTGAATATCTTCTAGAGCACAAAGTTATGATGGTAAGAATATCATGATTGGGGTACTTACTCTCTAGAACAAATAGTCATATGACAAGAATGCTAAGACTAACGAATAGTCTTTCTAGAGCACAAAGTCATGATGACAAGAATATCATGAAAAAATTATTTGCTCTCTAGAACATAAAGCCATAACAAAAATAATTTTTCATGATTAAAAATTACTTGGTATTGTGTAATTTTTGACTTTATAATGAATATATCACATTGCTGAAAAATACCAAGACCCTTGGTACAACCATGAAACTTAGTTGTCATGGTATAAAAATAACATCATAGCCAAAATTATATGTTTATATCTATTATGGTTGTGACTCAAAGATAATATTATGGTCATATAGAATATGTTATATAGTAAAAGATTACGACAACTAGGTGGTAGACTTATGACATGTAATGATTGTCATGACTTATTTGTAGAGTCATTACATATAAAAGCTATCATGACTTCTTAATAAGCAAATGCTAGTATAACAAAGTCATGACATTGGAAATGTCATGACTTTTCCGTTGTAGTTCTTCCTTCTATTTTAAATTTCCACCAAGCTTACCAATTCTATTCAAATTATATCCAATTTCACTATTATTCTTCCAATTCCATAAAATCAATATTTAGTAAAATCTTTTTAATATAAATCCATATAAACATATCATGAAATCAGTGTAAAATAACCGAAAAACTAATCTGGGGGCCAAATTGTTCTTTATAAAGAATGGCCATGAACTTCCTTGTATGCATGTCATGGATTCATCTCTATAGAGGTAGCGGCCTTTAAGCCATAAGTAATCATATTTCAATGATCTTTAAATCATGAGAGTATGTGTATGTTTATTAACTGTTAGGAATAAAAGCTAGGCGGGGAGCTAGAATATTAGTCTTTTCTTTCTATATGTCTTGTTGTGGTCTAGTAGATCTTTAGTATGCATAAACAATACAAGTTTGTAAAAATGTTAGAATATTTTAAAATTAATATTTTAAGAATTTGCACATACACATGCAAAGATTTTAATAAATTTTTGTTAGCCATGTGTGTGTGTGTGTGTGTGTGTGTGTATGTATAGATGTTTAAATATATATTCTCAAACTTTAAAATTGTATATTTGAAAAATATGTTGCTATTGATGTAAAATATGGATTTTTTCATGTTGTTTTGACATTTTTTTGGAACTTGTGCTCACTCCTATTTTTCCCTAGGTATATATAATGATGAAAAATTCTAATGAAGTGAGGTATTAGTGGTTTCTTCGGATAGTTTGGATCAATTAATGAGTAATTTTCACATATTTGGATATTATTTTTTGGGTCTAAAAAGTCAAAATTTTTAAGACTATTTGAAAATCTTATATGATCCAATGAGGGCATATTTTAATATATTTTTGATTTGTTTGAGATACACTAAGTTATAGCCTTGTAAAATAAAATGTATTTTGTAAGTCTGGTTATTTTCTTAGTAGTTGTGCATATATTATTGATTTCGGAAAAAATATGAGCCAATTAAATGGTTTGATGTGAGGGTATGATGTCACTTATATTAGTTATGAATTTTCCTTACATTATTCTTCCTTAGAAATATTTTAAATTGTGGATTCATAATTTTTTTCCTTCCTCCTTATTTGTCTCGATCCCTTGGCGAGGTAAGTTTGAGTTTTAGATAAGAGTGCCTAGGGACTCTGATAAGTTTTGTATCATAGATTATTTTTCTGAGTCATATTGTATTGATAATATTTGTTGTTTCTAATTAGTTAGGTTGTCTTTTAAATGCATGATTGTATGCTTTAAGTACTAAGCACATGATTACTTTGTTGTAATACTTATTAGAGTGTGAATGCTTATTTTCTTTGTGAAGTTCTTAAGAAAATAATATTTTATGTTTGAGTTGTTAAAACTAACTCTTGGTTGTTCCATGTATAGTTGTGCAAGATAAGTTTTATAGAGACAATGATAGAGAATGCCCTTTTTTGTCTTGGAGTGCTATGTAGGAACTACAAGAGTTATAGAGGTCATAGGCACCCCAATATTAGTTTCTAGGCCCATTCATGGTAGAATGAGCAACTATATTTTAGGCCTTTTAGGGAGTGACAAATTTGTTAGCTAGGTTTCATAAGAAAAAGCTATACTTCTCAAGGGAATAACACCAATTAGTCCTAAGTTGACACTGGAGAAAGAGAAAATGTATTGGAGGGTGTGGTGTTTAATGAGTTTTCTAAGTAGAATGCTCATTCTTTTAGTGGTGAGCTAATTTTTAGTAGTAGATTCTAATTGTATTTGGGAAAGGAAAATATGTAGAATTTAGGGGTCCTTGCGGAACTCAAGGTTCTCATGGTAAGTTCTTTGTTCATTAGAGAGGTGGATGTCAACACTGGGCGATTATCACTCATCTAATAGTCCTATAAGCCTATTAGTTGTATAAGTAGTAAAATGAATATAAGTCTAGATATCGATCCAAGAGGAATAGAGTTGGTTGTTCGAACAACCAATAATGAATCAACTATTATTTTAGTTGAGCCGATAAACTTGAATTTTTGGAAAGATACTTAGACTTTACGGTTGACTCACTTCTTTATGTGTGAGGCTATTTTTGTAATGTTTGGTCAATATTGTGTTTAATTATTGAACAAATGATATATTTGTATGAAAGTGTTTAATTTTTCTATTGGCATACAAGGTGGTTATCACCCTTTGACTATCACTTCTAAGGATAATTTACTCGTAGTTTTCCATTTTATATTTTACCATCGAAGCAACATGTTTTATTTATGGGTCATTTACACATCTACTATTTTTAGGGAAATTATCAACTACCCTTAATGATTGCTTCACAAGCGATTATTTCTCTTTCTCCTCAAAGCCTTTGCTCACCAAGTTAATTAATTATTAGCCAAATAGCTACAATTTAACTGACATTTGTGAAATCAATCAAAATATTAAGTTAGTAAAATCTCTCTAATAAAAGAATAAATATATGCAAATCCATCAACAAATACACATCAAACTACCAAAAAAATCAGTACGTAGAATGTCAAACAAACTCATACACTAAAAGTATCACTTATTCCCGAGTAATTAATTTCTTTTTATTTTTTAACAGAACATACTATCACCAAGGCATTATCATGACTAGGTTTGAGTGTCATAATAGACTATCTTTTTTTGGGAATTAGGGTATGGAATCTTGTGATTAGTTATTTTGTGTGAGAATTAGGGGTGTACTAGTTTATTAAATCAAAATGTTTAAAAAAATTATTGAATTGTATCTTAAGCATTATTATGTCTGATGTCCATAACTAAACATTCCTTGGATTTCCTTTTTCGTTTTTGATCTCAATGATGTATACAAGCTTCTCATTATAATCTTTTTATTCTTTTCATCTTCCATATTGCTCCTCCACCATTTAGTAATCTTCCAAAATATTTTCATCTAGGCATTCTTCCATAGATGCCATGACTTCTTTTGAAGTTGCATCCTCATTACTTATGATCTACTTTAGTAGTGTAGCAACTAGTTATGAAATGCAATCCACCGTGCATTCCATGCTAGAGGAGAAGAAACTAGAGTGAATAAAATTTAATGTTACAGAAGAGTTATCACCAAAAATATTATCTACTAGAAACTTAAGAGTCAAAGTAGATGTTTTTCTTAAAACACTTCCAAAAAACTCTCTTATGATAATGTTTTTTTGAAAAGCTTAAGGGTTTTTTGGGGACAAATGTCTCCATTAACCTTCCATGTTTTCATTTTCTGTGTAACTTTTTTTCCTCCTCTTTGTGCCCCCTCACAAAAACCATGCCACCTCATCATAATCTCAAGGGTATAACTCACCTAAAAAAATGCACACTCATATTTTAAAAACAAAAAATAAGTTTGTTTTATTAAAATTGATGTGTCTATCCATGTTTTACATGAGCACCCCAATGGAGAAAAAAACTCATGCAGATACAAACGATTGCATCATTAAATAAATAAAATATACTAATTATTAAATTTAAATACATTACATTAAACCAAATTTTAACAAAATTTAATTTTAATTAAATGAATTTTTCTAAACTGATTTAAAATTACTCAGGCATACATAACTGATAAAAAAACTAACCCTATTTTGTTATCAAAAAAATTTACTTTTGATGATATAGCTAGGCAAGTAAGAAGATAGACAATCACTTTTAATAATATAATAGGGATGTCTACCCTTATTATTGACATTAAATGGGGATCACGTTCAAGCCCCCACACATTCTTCAACATTATATAAAAAATATTTTATCATACAATAACACTTTTATGTTTTGTGAATGTTTACTCAAAAAAAATTATGATATTAAATAAATAAAAAATATTCAAAATATTTTGTATAATGGGGTTAAATTGTATTGCTTTTTTTTTTGTTTTGCCAATGCATATAATGGTTCAAAGTTTATCTTAGGGTATAGAAAATTATTTGACTTGTTTGTTATTTATTAAAACTACAAAAAATGTATATTTTATTTTCAAAGAACAAAAATCAATTTAAATACAAAAATAAGGATACATTATATTTTGTAAAAAAAAAAATGCAAGTTTTTTACAAAAAAATTTGCATTTTTTAATATTTCATTTTGGAAATTACATTTTGCTAATTTCCAAGCACCCACCAAAAGTTATTTACAAACAAAAATGACACAAATTTTTAATATTGAAGAAAAATACATAAAAATTATAAAATATTTATGTTTTGATACATCATAATATGAAACCCAAATTTGCTCCACACTAACACATCATTTTTTATTTTTAAAATCAACAACTACTTTTCAATTGGAAAAGTGGTCTCCCAAAAAACAAAAACAACTTAAAAAAAAATCAAAAACTTATATGTGTGTGTGTGTGTGTGTATCTTCATTTATAGGTTTATATATTTGTATATACTACATTTATGTTAATATATATGTTCATTTATATACGTTTATATATAAATGTATATATAAACCCTAAACCCTAAATATTTGTATATAAGTATATATAAATGTGTGTGTGTGTGTATCTTCATTTTTAGGTTTATATATTTGTATATGCTTATATTTATGTTAATATATATGTTCATTTATATACATTTATATATAAATGCATATATAAACCCTAAACCCTAAATATTTGTATATAAGTATATATAAATGTGTGTATATATATGTGTGTGTGTGTGTGTGTGCTTACACACACACACACATTTATATATGAATGCATATAAATAAACATATATATAAACATATATAAATAATTATATAAATAAATAAATACACACACACACACACACACATATATATATATAAACATATATATATATATATATATATGTATGTATGTATATATATGTAAATATTTATTTATTTATCTATGTTTATATATAAATATAAATAAATAAATAAACACACACACACACTCATATATATATATATATATATATATATATATATATATATATATATGTTTGTGTGTCTGTCTGTCTGTGTGTCATATGTCCCTAGATATACTATCACATGTTATACTTCATGATTTCATTAAGGAGTTTATTTTATAAGTTAAAATGGCGGTGATGATTAAAGTTAACATGTTAATGCTTTCTAAAAATAATTAAGCATATTAAAAAACTATTATGAGAAAATCATATATATTACCAATTCATATGTTAATGATAGTATTATCATTGTAATTATGTAAATATCCTTAGACATGAGGTACTAAAAGGATATCTTGCATACTAATCATGTACATTGATTTCATTCCTTGTTTCCTTTTAGAGATTGCATGCAGGATGATGAATTGATATGCTTAGAGGTATTCACACCGAATTGAATAGAAAACATATGATTCACCACTCCTAATAGAAAAAGTGAATATCAAAGGTTTACTGTTGAAATCTTTACTCGAACTTTCTAGATATAGCTGAAGTTCCATGATAAGTCTTTAGTGATATGTCTAATTGAGTAATGTGTCTCAAATAAGAAAAACATTCCTTTGGCTAGATGTGATATAGTCAGTCTAGTGGGAGATAATACATAATGCTTGTTTTGAACCAAGTGGAATGTTACATGGTGGAAAGAGTAAATGCATGGTAATTATCTATGAAAAAGTTTGAAATCATATCCTTGACTCTTCGGTCAATTAGAGATCATGATGTGTAGTTAGGTATCACTAATAAATTTCTAAAGATCATTGGTTGATTCAAGCGAGCAAACCAACCAGAAATCTAATGAGGCATGCACTTAGAAGGTAATAAAAGGAATGCAGTGGTATTGGTCAAAGACCCACATTGACAGATAATAATTTTGGAAAGATTTAAATTGAAAGAGAATGCTAGTGAATTGAATCACTTTAGGATTAGAAAAAATTAATGACCATTTGGATGGGCGTATGGGTCATTGAGCTCATGTTTGGGGCTAAAGCCCATGCGCTTGCACACCCACTTAAATTGTGATGCATGTAAAAAAGCTACTTTTAATGAGCGGCATGCTAGGCTTTTTCATGTTTTAGGCTTATATATAAGCCACAAAGCAAACTCTAATATGTGTTAGAAATTACCTTGGCAAGTTACTTCGCCATCAATTAAAAAAATACATTTTTTATTCATCTCCTTAATCGTCCCTCTAATAGTTTAATCTTTGCTAGCACAAATATTAAACACTTTAGCCATTTCCTTTGAGGTTTTCATCTTCAACCTTCTCGAAGATAATATTAAAGGTGTTGATACCCTGGAACACTTGCGTTATAGTAGATCTACACTAAATAAAGTAACATACACCAAATAAGATTTGGATCTAAGAAAATGTATCAGTTTTTCATTCCTCGCATAAGCTTTTAATTGGTTTTGACAATCCTAAAGATCCATGAAAAGATTATTGGCATAATTTTTGTTTTTCAACTATGTAATACCATGATACACATCGTGCAAATGCTTTACAACTTAGTTAGGACATCCTAATAGGGTTATAATCTAAGATGTAACTTTAATGGGTTGTCAATTAGATGGATAGGAAACAAGGTTGTTCACCTAACTATTGAGGAATTGTAAAAAATTAAATTGGTAATAATTTCTTACCTAAATATATATTTTTTTGAATGATCAGTCAATGATGATAGAAAATGAGATGGAAAAAGAATCTTAGATGACTAAAAAGTTTATAATAAATTTTTATAAATTTATACCAAGTAGTATTATTTTTGTTGAAAACTAAGGGTGAACTTTTTAAAAAAGTTCTTCTAAATAAAATATACATGATTCTAATATTGCATATTTTTATCAAGATCATTAAGGTGCCAAAACATATCAACTATGATATCATTGTCATCTATCCTTGAGAAGAATAAAGTGAATGAGATGAACATCATGTACATGTACCATAACTCGAGGATAATCTTTAAGTAAGAGAAGAAATGTATGTCATCATTCAACTCATTCATAGTGAACCACCTCCACCTCTAATGCTCCAAAGACTAAGAAAGATGCTTATTAAGTATCTTGATGACATGTTACATATTGGTCATCGTATGTATGACCCTTGTTCTCTAAGGTGTAGGAGCAACATGAGAATATTGTTTCCTTCAATATGATTGAGCACCTAAAATAACTATAATAAGGACATGCCTCTCAAGAATGAGATGACTTATCCAAAGTATTAGTTCAGTATATAATAATAGAAAGACATGTTATGCAAACCTATTTTCTCAAAATGATAGGTCATGTTGAGAGCTTATCATGATTGAGATTTCATCTATGCCAAGAGTTGACCACATACTTAATTTTGTAATTATTGTTAAAAAGTTAAAATCAATTCATCATGAACTATAACATGAATGAAATCGATAAGTCTTTTTCTGAGTTGCTAAGCATATTGAGAATGTATGAAACAAGCATGAAAAAGCCCAAATTCATTACTTTTCAGATGATTCATAAAAATAAAAACAAAGGAAAGACAAAGGGAAAACAAAAGGCCATGGGAAACTAATAGCCAAAGGCTATGTGTCCAAGGTCACATAACTAAGGCTATGTGACCAAGCAATAGTGAACTACTTTTGCTTGAGGTGAGTAGATAGACTTGGGTTTTCAGAAAGATATTTAGACTCTAGGGTTGACTCACCTTTCTGTGTACGATTATATTTTATTTAGTATTTTGGTAATTTTGTTTCCTATGTCAGAGGAAGGGTAGATTAGTGGGTAAATACCTAAGTGTCATTTTGACATAATAGGTGGTTGTCATATTTGGACTATTTCTATCAAGGATTATCCCCTCACAATTATGTCCTCTTTATATATAATGTTGTGCTCATCTTTCACATGTTATTCTGTTTATAGGTCGTTTGCTTATCTATTCTTTATGGTAATATGTCAACTACCCTTGATGACTGCTTCGAGTATGAATTTATATTTTCTAACCTCTAATAAATCAAAACATGCAATGATATGGTACTAAATGTATTTGTGCTTTTGGTTTTAAAAGCATCATATTCATGATAATAAACATACATCTTTCTATGAATCTCACCTATGTAAGTCATACAAGAGAAAATAATAGCAGGGCTATCACCACCCATTACATACCTATCACCATCCACTACAGTCGACACATGACTCCCACACAATGAAGAAACACCTAGGTTAGATGTTATACTTAACCCTCACACCATTTGAAATTTAGTAAATTCATCTAGAATATGTATAATGAATTAGTCTTAAATATATTTGTACTTTTGAATACATAAGTATCATACTCACAATACATGAACTTATTTTAATCGTAGGTTTTCACATATAAGTTTATCCAATGTGTTAAAATTAGTAGAGCTATCTCTTCCTTATCATACCATATTGGTATGTCATGGAACATATCTATCACCATTTGCCATTACTAACATGCATAACCTATGAAATTATGAAAATTATAAATTGAGTTTATAAATATCATCCATATTCATTAATTTTCAAATAATAATATTACCATAAACATACTATTAAAATATTGTATCATCAATGCACAAGTTCATAAAAATTAACTGTAGAACCTAATTTAACTTGATATTGTGGAAAATTTCAAATGTGATATTTTGAGTTACATCTTATCGAATTGAAAGTTCTCAATAATAGTCATAGTAATGATATAAGTATTAATATCTAAACCCAAATAATTATTGCTTGTATTTACTTAGGATTTGCCCCTAATTAGGGGTTAAAAGTTGTGCCACCTAAGGTTCGTTACTCTTGACTCAAAATCCAATTTTCATATCCTCTCTCATTTTACAAAATATTATAAGTATTGCTTTTATACTATGGGAATCCGTGTAATTATTTAAGTTAGAAGTCAAGACAATGACTTGAGGTTGTAACTTTATTGTCTCATTGGATCTTTTTTGAAACACAAAACTCATGACAACATTGAATGTCATGACTCAAGTAATTTTCCTATGGAGCATGATATTGTGGTGCTAGGAACGACAATGACCGAGACTTTTCTTGGTGGAATGTAAAGTTGTGGCCCTATGAATAACAACTACTTATGCATTTTTTTCTAATATATATAGTTATGAGACTAGGAATTACCACAACTTTAAAGATTTCTCACTAAAGCACAAACTCATAGCAGCTAGAAATATCATAATTATAGTAAATGCTCTTTGTGATAAAAATTCATGGCGATTGGAAATACTATGATTGGAGTAATATTCTATGGAGCACAAAGTTGTGGTAGAAAATAATTATTATGACTACTTTTACTTGGTGTTTTGGCTTTATATCGATTAAGTCACGACAATGAAAAATAATGTGATTTCTTGTATTAATGGAGTACTTGGCTGTTGTGACATGAAAAAAATTAGAGTTGTTATGATATTCTAGAGATAGTTTGGTAACGACTCTAAGAAAATGATATCATGACTCTCTATCACTTTTCTATTTTCCAAGTCGTATATCTCTACTAAGTCTATTAATTTTAATCAAAATAACTTTGATTTCACTAATATTCATTGAATTTCTACAAAATATATATTTAGTAAAATCTTTTTAATTAAAACTCAAATACATTAATAAATATATATCAAATGACCCAAAAAATGGTAAATGGAGTATCAAACAGATATCACATTTTATTGGAAGATGCACTATTCCATTTATCATTAGGAGATGAATAACAAAGAAAATGCGATTTTTGCTTCATGTATATTTGGTATAGAGGTTAATTTATCTACTTCATCTGGTGTATTAGATAGAAAATGTGGTTCTAACATTCATACAAATATTTAGTGACTACAAGAAAATAGATAATCGACTAAGGATGATTCATACACATGAATGAGAATTTGAGCAATAATTATTGCATTAGCCATGAGAACAAATATTTTATCTTTGCCCGCCATACTAAGTTACGGAATTTGAAAACTATTAATGTCTCTTCCATTACTAGAAACATCATCTTGGTTCTATTTTTGGATAGGTTGGAATTTAGGTTCCTAATAAACAATAAATATTATTCTATTTATTATGTTGGTACTAGTTATGGTTGTGCACATTTGATTGATAAACGTTATTTTCTAAACATGTAAGCCTATAACATTGAAAGTGAGAGGATGAAATTAAATAACTCAAATTCAACTTGTGTATGTCATTATCACCTAGGCATCATAAATGAGAGTCATATTTTTAACCTTCATAAAGAATGATAAATGGACCCATTTGTTTATGAGCAATATGATATATGCAAAGCTTATTTATTAGGAAAGATGGAAAAACTTTGGTTTAAGAACTTAATGAGAGTGCCATTGATTTATTGGATGTTATAGCATCTCCAACAATGCTCTCTAATTTAGCTACAAAAAAATTATTAAAATATTTTATTATCGATTTTAGCTATTCACTTTTAAAAGTTAACTCTAATAATGCTATCTATTTTAGCTATCCACATCAACAAACTATAACTAACTTTTAAAGTTAGTTATTTCGTAACTAATATTTAAAATGCCATTTCATCACCAAAATAAAGAAACACGTTAAAAAAAATACAACTATTTAATCATATAAATCAAAATAATTATAGAATTGAAAGACTGAAATAAAATACTTAATCTTTTAAAATAAGGAACACATAATCTCACTCACTTGTACACAGATACACAATCACACACACAAACACACAAACAAGCACACATACAATCACACACAAAAACACACAAAAAAAAAAAACATAGACACAACACACACACACTGATGATATATACTTTAATTTAACTGATAAAAATTTGACCTGAATCAAAAACAAAACTTTATATTTAAGAAAAATGAGATGTATTTTAAAAACAAAAAAAAAATAAAAAATTTAAAAATAATTTTCTGTTGCACACTATCACCCAAATCGTGCAGCGAAAACCAGATTTTGCTGCATGAAATACGAGTTTCGTGTAGCGAAAATCACATTTCGCTGCACGAAATCATGTTTTCGTGCAGCGAATACCACATTTTGCTGCACACAATCAGGTATTCCTTAATTTTTTTTTCTTTGCTCATTATCTTTTTTTTCGTTGCTCGTTAATATCAATTGATGCGTTAAAAATATGAAGATTACCTGAATTTTGGTTTCTGTTCAAAACATAATCTCCTTGATTGATGCGTCTGGCGAGAAATGAAGACTCGCTATTTCTAGCGAGTGATTTGGGCAATATTTAAAATAGCAAGACGGGTGGCGAGGCTGTTGGAGATTGTTTTTGGAGAAATCCTCGCTAAACTAGCTAAACGGATGCGTTTAGCGAACTTCTTGGAGATACTCTTAAGTCTATAACATTGAAAGTGAGGATGAAATTGAATAACTCAAATTCAACTTGTATATGTCATTATCACCTAGGCATCATAAATGAGAGTCATATTCTTAAGCTTCATAAAGAATGATAAATGGACCATTTTTTTTTTTTTTTGAGCAATATGATATATGCAAAGC
This sequence comes from Sapria himalayana, assembly GCA_029783825.1. Taxonomy (NCBI): domain Eukaryota; kingdom Viridiplantae; phylum Streptophyta; class Magnoliopsida; order Malpighiales; family Rafflesiaceae; genus Sapria; species Sapria himalayana. The sequence continues at coordinate 2,725,450 of JAREIK010002991.1, forward strand.
TTATTTATTAGCTAGGAAAGATGGCAAAGCTTAATGATTTAATGGATGTTATACATACTGATATATTTGAAACTATGAATACACAATCAAGGCGAGACTATTTTATACATATACATGCATCATACACAAATCTAATGTAGTAAGGAAGTGATATGCTAACTATTTTTAGTTATAATTAATAAAAAATTAGAAACATTGTGAAACTACAAAGTCATATATTAGAAGATTTTTATTTTGACTCTTTGGTATTATTGCACAAGCAAACCTTGCGGTCTTTCCGAGTGGGTAATAGCAGCAACAGTGTAACACACACTCTATATAATGAGATAACGAGCAGGAGGATGCTAAACAAAGCATATCTTCCTCTCCCTCGCGGCTCGCACTTGTAAGGATGGGTTCCATTTCACTGCATTCTTCTCTCCTCGCCACTATTGTGGTGGCCGTTCTCTCTTTCAGCCCCCTCTTCCTGGTCGAGGCTGATTACCTCCATCATCCTTATCTTGATTGGCACCAGCCACCCCCACAATCATATCAATACCAGACTCCACCACCTCTTCCTCCTTCCGACGAACACAAGCCTCCCCGACATCCTCCTTATCACATTTACAAGCACAAGTCTCCCCCTCCACCACCGACAGTTTACAAGCACCAGCCTATCTGGTCTCCTCCCACTTACGAGTCTCCCCTGCCACCTCCCACAGTCTACAAGTACAAGTCTCCCCCGCCACCACCTTCTGTCTACAAGTACAATTCTCCTCCACCTCCACCTCCACCGCCAGTTTACAAGCACCAGCCTATCTGGTCTTCTCCCACTTACAAGCACAAGTCTCCCCCGCCACCTCCCCCAGTCTCCAAATACAATTCTCCCCCGCCACCTCCCCCAGTCTACAAATACAATTCTCCTCCGCCACCTCCCCCAGTCTACAAATACAATTCTCCCCCGCCACCAACTCCTGTGTACAAGCACGAGTCTCCTCCGCCACCACCTCCAGTTTACAAGCATGAGCCAGAGCCTGTTGTGTCTCCTCCCGTTTACAAGTACGAGTCTCCTCCTCCTCCGCCTCCAGTTTACAAGCATGAACCAAAGCCTATTGTGTCTCCTCCTGTTTACAAGCACAAATCTCACCCACCAGTTTACAAGCATGAGCCAGAGCCTATAGTGTCTCCTCCCGTTCACAAGTACAAGTCTTCGCCTCCAGTTTACAATCATGAGCCAGAGCCTATCGTGTCTCCTCCCAATCACAAGTACAAATCTACCCCATCTCCGCCTCCAGTATACAAGCATGAGCCAGAGCCTATCGCGTCTCCTCCCGTTTACAAGAACACGTCTCCGCCTCTTCCGCCTCCTCCGCCTCCAGTTTACAAGCATGAGCCTGAGCCTATAGTGTCTCCTCCCATTTACAAGCACAAGTCTCCTCCGCCGTCGCCTCCAGTTTACTAGCACTAGCCCATCTTGTCTCCTGTGTGCAAGTACAAGTCTCCCCTGTCTCAACCTCTCGTTTACAAATACAGATCTCCGCCATCTCCACCTTATTAGTTATTATTAATCAATGGAATGTTGAAATAAATAAGAGGCAGCTGCAAGGGCTGAGGTAGGACCGTCCCTGGAGAAAATCGAAAGATGAGAGTTTTCATTTTCATGTCTGTGTAATCGTCGTTTAAATAAGAATTTTTTCAGAAAAAAAAGTTTCATCGTCGTATAAAACGATTCATTTGTCATTATATTTCTTTATCTTCTATCAGTTTCATAAAAGTTTAAGCCTTCTGGCAGTCAAGGAAGAACTCTGCAACCCAGAGCTAATTTTTGTGCGCAGAACATATGACAAAAGATCCAGGAACGTGATTTAAAGTTGACGCTTTAGTCAACTCATCATGGTCCAGTCTACCCCAAATGCAATAAAATGCATTTTATCCAACAGAAATTATTCACAATAATTTTCATTTGAGAACTTCTGTTCTCGTGTTGCATGGAAGACGACCAGGAATATAATTTGTATGATGGCCGTGATTCCAACTTCAAGGCAGCGGCAGTGTCGGTCGTCGCCGACTTCAGACTTTTGTAAATTATAAATTTGCTTGCTCTTGTTTCTTCCATTTTTTTTAAAGATCCGTAACATGGTGGTCGTAGTCATGCTAGCTGTCATACGGAGGCGGCTACTTTTTTTAGTTAAAACGTCAATTTATGAATTATGGAATGCAAGATAAAAGTTCACGAAACCTAAAACATTTACTTTTTTTGTGCCCTAATATTAGAAGCCCAGTTTTGGCGTAGAACTGTAGAAACATAATTATATATAAATATATAATTATATATATATATATATATATATATATATATATATATATATATATATATATATATATATATATATAAATGTAATAATTTTTTTTTAATTAACAGCAACCAAAATGGATTCAAACCCATATCACTTTCAAAGCAAACCTATTGAAATTTTACACACACACACACACACACACACACAATTATATATAAATATATAAACATTATTTATATATTTTTATTTATGTTTTTATTATATATTAATATGTATTTATGTTTATATTTATATTTGTTTATGTATATAAATTAATATATATTTTTGTTCAAATATCTACAAATACATAGAATATATATATATATATATATATATATAATTGAATTGATATGTATAGTTAGTTGGCCAAAAGGTATGTTTTGATAATAATGTTGTGGATTGGAATCCCAACTCGTCATTGATGTATGCTAAATTTTTTATTTTTTTAAAGGGCATAATTGGGTTTTCAATTTTGAGTGTACTAAAACACAACTATTTTATGTTTTGGTGCATATTTTTTTTATTTTTTTTTTAAAATTATTCTATGTTTAGTATACTAAAACACAAATCTTACTATTAATTTTTAATATTAAATACGACAATCATCGTGTATGGAAAACCATGCATGAATCAACTTTTTATGGTTATTTTGATTTTTTGCTTGTAAATTATAATATATATTTTCTCAATTTTTATAAAATGAAAATTATTAAATAGAGCAAATGAAAGTTGATCATTACTTAGAATGGTAGATTTTAAACAATAATTTAGTATCAACTATGTTAAAATATTCAAAACGTAAGTTTTTACCCAAAACAACTTCTAATAACCATCTCCTAGGCCCAAATATAATGAGCTCCTGCGAGTTGTCATGAGCTAGTCACGAACTACACGTAATATTCTTCAGGAGCTCATGATGAGCTCACATGTTTTGGTGCATAGTGAATAATTCATGCTTGAAAATTTAGTTCTTATTATTTCTAGGTAGTCTTCAGGATCCACTATGGTGAGAAACGTAACCTTGAGAATTGAATCTCCTAGGCATAGCAAAGGGTCTAAGAGTGATATGTATTGGCTAGCATTAGTAGTTTTGAGATGGATTAGTAGTAGGACAACCAAAAATGAAAAGTTGTAGGAGTTCCCATTCATGTAGTTCTTAAAATGAGCAAGTCAAAATTTAGCCGATAAACAAGTCTATTAGATAGGTTTAGCATATTCACAAAGAAGAACTTACTAAAAACACTCATTTGAAAGGTAAAGGGAATGCTCTAGGAAGGCAAATAAAAGCTGAAAATGGTTGATTATTGTCTCACTGGTTCTTTTCTCCAAAATTTTGTTTATATGCAATATGAGATAAAATTATGATGCAAATTCAAAATTTGAAAGAGACCTCATGGTTGGAAAGCACCGCATTACTTACCCTCTTATAGTTAGTATTGGTTTCCCATTGTATTATCATACAAGTTTTTACTATAATTCATAATAAACAAAAGTTATGTAAATAATATCATTCCTAGTTGTAAGAGTTGAATATAACCCAAACTTTTCTTCAACATGCAGTGTCGTAACGTTTTTAGTAAGTTAGAGTAGTGTTGTTACAAAATAAGTGGGGGTGTTGTTTGTGCAAAATTATTGGTAGCCAATTAAAAATTAAGTCCTTTGATAAAGTGTAGCAAACAAGCTGAAGATGATAAGACATAGGGGGGGGGGGGGGGGGGGGGATCGAAGCTAGTTATGATTTGATATTATGTAACAAACATAAAAATGATTCGACCATCCTAAAAGAAGACTAAAACTAGAGCTTGGGACATGGATTACATGTTATGTGATGGATGATCTCTCTCAATTGATGCTCCTTCTAATAAATTGGTTTGCTACATGATATGTCATAATTGCTAAACTATTCTCTCATAGTTCATTCTAAATTCATAGTGATTTTAAGTATGGATGCTAATAATTGGGTGGTAGGCATGACAATTAGGGGAAGGCTGAGAGACCATTAATTATTAGTCTTATTTAACTTCACATTATATTGAATATTGTAGGTTTAAGATCTCACTCACTATTGCTACCCAAATTAATCATTTTCTTCATTTAACTTGATATTAGTCCATGAAAAATATATCATGGGTTGTAGGAAAGAGCAAGGGCAAGGATGAGGGCAAGGGAAAGGGGAGCAGGGCGAGGGTAATTTAGGATTAATGTATTTGAGTACCCTGAATTTTAATTTATTTATAGGTTGTACAGACAGATAGATTGATAGACAAACAATTAGATAGACAGACAGATAGGCATATAAATAGATAGAAAAATAAATAAACAGATTGATAGAAAGATAGATAGACATAGATAGAAAGATAGATAGACAGACTTATATATAGACACATAGACAAATAGCTAAATATACAGATAGATAAGTTAGACAATAAGATAGAGAAAAAGAAAAATAGATAGACAATATATATATATATATATAAACAAACATATAAATAGAGAGATAGATAAATAGATAGATAGGTAGACCATAGGTGAGACAAATAGGCAAATAGTTAAATAGATAAATAGACAAATAGATAGACAGACATAATGATAGATAGATAGACATATAGATAGATAGATAGATATACAGAAAGATGGACAGACAGATAGAGAGATAGATAGATAGATAGATAGATAGACAGATAGACAAATAGATAGATAGATATATAGACAAACACAATGACAAATAGATAGATTAACATATAGACAAACATATAGATAGACAAATACACACACAAATAGATAGATAGATAGATATTTTTGAAATATTAAAAGATGGGCTTCAATTTTTTAAATATTTCGGGGGGAGTACCCTGAAACACAATTTCCCCTTCTAATTTATCGAGAAATAGTCTCTTAAGTTATTATTTGTATATTCAACATATAATTTCATATTAAAATTCGACATCTTTGGTTCTCACTCATAATTTTTTTCTTCAAATGAAAGTAAACAATGTAACTTTGTGTCCCAAATAGAATTTATTTCATTAGATTAGTTTTCACAATTATATTAGACAAATGAGGATTATAGATGATACTAATATTTGCTCAGAAGAGAGAAATTTAAGGTGATTATGGCCAATCCACCTTTATTTATGTCTTGGTACTAGATATAATCTCTCTAGCTCCACATAGTTGGTTTAGAGTTAACAATTCTAGTTTTTAGATTTTATCCTTAAAATATATAAAAACTCTTCTAAGACCAATTTTTGTGAGGTGTGAAGTCTTGAGAATTGAATCTCCTAGATAAAGTGAACAATAGACTAAGGGTAATATATCTTCTCTTACAACATGATTTTATATGAGAAATTATAATAGAATATCTGAAATAGATGAATGATTTATTACATTTGTCACCTCCTATATTACTACAAAATAAAATGAAAGTTTGACAATATAACATGTACTAGTTATCCCCCAAGTGGCTACAAGATGGAACTAAATGAAATTCACCTAATAGACAGGACAACCATGAGAATGTATTTTCACATTTAAGTGGAATGTATCTTTTACACATCTTAGTACAAGAAGACATGATAATAGAATTTCACCCAATTTAATTTAGAGGATGTAGACTATTGGTGAAAATTCTGTGGGCTTGTCTTCATGACTTGTAACATATGGGAACTATGCTTGATCCTTAAAAGGATAGGCAGTTAGAAAAAAGATAAACAAAACCAAATTATCGCATCAATATCTTTTGCACAGGATCTTGTTGTCAAATATAGGATGATCAAACTATAATGTTAAATTATAATTTCTAAGGGATATGAAAGTTGGAAAGTATTACAATATTTTTTTCTTGTAGTTTATAATGATTTTCATTTTTCTCCTAGTGTTAGGTAGGTAGTTATTGTAAGTCATGATAGGTAGTAATTATATAAAGAGGATGAAGAGGTTAACATCTAATTAGAAATTGGCTAGTTCTTTATCAATGCAAGTTTTTTTCTAAAAAATCATTGTGCCACATGTCATGTCATATTTCTTAAAACTATTTACCCAAAGTTCTTTCTAAACTTGTAGTGATACTAGCTATGAATGATTGTGATGATTGAAGTTTGAGAAGGAAATGTATAAAAGACAATGAGACCATCAAATTTTATAGTTTCATCCAACTTCATGTGAATTTTAGAAACACAAGCTTGGGAACATGTTGTAGCTACCTCATTACTCATTTTCTCTTTTTAGATATATAATAATCATTGCATGTACAACTTATGTATAACCTGCATCCAAATTCCATTGCATCAATAGATCTGCATATAAGTGATATTTAAATGAGTAACTTTCAAATGATCTCTCCTAAATTGTTGGTAGTGGATTTGCCATATTCATTCATCTCTATACCAAGTTTTCTAATTTTTAGTCATTCTAAGTTCTAACATTTGATTCCTTATAGATATTATGATAACCTCATGGATAGTAGCTTTTATAATATCTTCTCTAGTATAATATTTGTTAGCCTACCTAAAAGATTATTTCAAAATTCCTAACAAGTTTAATAAAAGAGATTCAAAGAAATTAGTACAAAAAATTAAAGATTTTTATTGAAGTATGGCACCCAAACTATAGATTTTTATTAGTCACCTGAGATACACTAATATTTCACTTAAGATTGGTATCAATTCCCTTTCTTGGAATTGATTTAGTGGAGGGCATGAATATTAGTTTCTATAATATTGAGCATATATATTACACTGATAAATTCTTTTGAGATGATTCACTTATATGATAATATTACTTAGCTTTTGATATATGGACTAACTAATCTAGATGAGGCTACTCACTTTTTGGGATGAATACAACTGTGGCAGAGGATTGAAGAGGTGATATCTATACAGACAAATTTGATTATACTAAAAAATTGGGTGACTAAATTTACAATGTTTTTTATTTGTATTCATAGGAAGAGTAGTGCACTATTTTGCATACACATATTCTTAGTGAGCATATATATTGAATTTTCTCAAAGATTTATCAAAGAGTAATTTAGGCATATATAACTACATCCAGATCGAGTAGTGTTGTAATGATCAATCATAAAACTATAGTTTCATCTCTGCATGATGATAGCGATAAAGTTAAAGGATATGCTTCTAGATAGAAGTAGCTGTTAGTGGCTAATTTTTTTTGGGAGAGAATGAGACACACTCAAGAAAAATGATGGACTTTACATCATGACTTATGAAAGACATTTTAAGGAGTAAAGATAGTAGAGCATACTACTAGATCTATCCAGTAGCATCTTATATGCTACACATATTAGTCTTGTTATAGTTACTCAAGAGAAGTATTAAAGACTACTTTTCTTGAGAGATACTAGCTCTAGCCATAAAATTTATACCTCTATGATTATTTCTTTTCACCACTTCACTCTGGATACTTGGGTTATAGGTTCAACGGCCATTACTCATGCAATAAATGATTATCCAATTGTTTTTCATGTTGTCTATAGCCTTTAATGTTTTTGTGGAAAATGACATCATTATACGTGTCAAGGGAAAAATAATATCAATATTGAGCATGTTTATTTTTGACAAGTATTCCTTTTGTGCTTGAGTTTCACCATACCATTTTTTTATTAGTTGTTTCACTATGTAATTAGATTATAATATCTTAATGTTGGATCAATCTACCAATCATATGACTTTCATGAGAATTGAATGAGATAGTATGTATATATTTTTATCTACTCTCAAAAGTTCCTCTAGGTGTTTCACTATCATTAATCAAGTGTTTTTATACTCTTAGTTTGGACATCCATCGTTGGTTAAGTTGAAGAATATGGAGCCAAGCATGAATAGTGTCAATTCTATTAACTATAAGATATGTCAGTTAGAAAAAGATAATGGAATTTCTTATCTAGCATATTAGATGTATGTTATTAGGGACTTATTATATCTAATTCACTTAGAAACTCAGGGGCCTCATACAATGAATATCAATAGTAGTTTAAAGTATGTTATTACTTTTATTGATAATTATATAATATATACATACTTTTTTATTTTTTAAAAAATTCATTTAACCTTTGCTGATTTTAATGAAATTTTATAAAATAATAATAATAAAATTTAGTAGTATTATTAAAATTCTAAGAAGTAAAGAAGCTTTAAAATACACATTAAAAATTTTTCTTATTCCTTTAGGAAGAATTGATATTTGGTTATCTATCTAATATCATTATCTATCCCTTCAGATTATATCCCATTGATGCTCATGTCATCAAGTGTGCCTTCTCTTGTTACCCTAGTACTTAAAAGTCAGAAGTGTTGCAAATATTATTCACTAGAGTTGGGAGGATCATTGCACATGAGATTGTGATGGTCTTAAAGGATAGATCATTTGTCAAAGATAAAATCCATGAAGATGCACCTTTGGATACTAGCATGATAGGATAATTCATGTGTCTAATCATTAGCCCTCATAGATTGAATATTAAACCTATTGCCACACCTAATACTAGTAGTAGAGCTTGACTTGAAAAGATTTGTGGGACATATCTTGATACCTCATTAGATCACAATTCTATTTGAGCCTTTAGTGGTGTGATTCTAGAGTGTGAGTGTCCCACTTTACATGATGTATGAATCTTACTTGTAGGGGGAGATAAAGGCTGGGAGAATTGATAATCCCAACATAAAAGTGTATACTAGATATATACACCCATAAATCTTTTTAGTTGAATCATTAGTCAATTTTATCTATTCTAGTTCAAAGTATCATCTTTGACCTTTTGATTGCCGTACAAAAGTAATCAATGATAAATTTTTCCCAACACTTTAATCATATGTATTTTTTACTCTTATTTTGATATCATACACCCTAATTTGTTGTTCCTTCTTGCTAGTCACACAAATCTTTTACACTCTTTCTAAGATACTTTATCATCCATGATGGCCACATGCTGTGTTGAATAAATTATGTGAAATTACTTTCAATCATACATAAAATCAATTTCCAAAATTTCTAAGTAAGTTTGTAGTGAAATAAAAGTGGGTGTATAATTGTATATAATGCATAGTGGACCTGAAGAAAACATCGATGGCTTAATGCTAAATTGTTAGCAAAATAAATTTACTTTAACTTTTGTTGTAGGTTATTGGGATATTGTTTCTTTTGTAAGTAAGGTTACTACTATTAGATTGCTGCTAATTGTTGTTGCTCCTCACAAGTTGATTGCATATCAGTTAAACATGAATAATTCTTATCTTTATTTTGAGCTTGATGAGAAGATATTTATGCAGTAACTACTAAGTTTTATTATTCTAGAAAGTACATGCATCAAGTGTAGATTGTGTAGGCTCTTTATGGCTTGAAACAATCTTTCATGATTTAGTTCAACTGGTTCTCTTCAAAACTTACTACTTTTGTCCTAAAAAAATATTTGTCAAGATATTCTACTTCTATCAACATTGATAAAGAAGAAATAAGTGCTATTAGTAATATATATTGATGATATTTTGGTATAAAAGATTATCTGTTGGGTAATTGTTAGGAATCTAGGAGTTCCAACTATCAATTGTGATGCCAAATGTTTAAATTCCATGAGGTATTAATGATGAATGCTGATTGAGGTTTTAAGAATTTCAAAGAGGAAATCAACCAAAAAATAGAATTTTGATAGTAGAAGCACACATGCACCATAAAAGAATAGGGAAGAGGGAGAGAGAGAGAGAGAGAGAGATGAAAAAAAAAGAGTGGAGAAAAAAAAATTTCACTATTCACACTTATTTGTTGAGCAACATTTTGGTATTACACACTCTCTCTTTTTATTTATTCCATCTCGACTTAAAATTTTATTATTTACAAGCCTTTAAATAATAATCCAAAAAACCTCTTAGACTTAAGTTCAAATCACGACATCATATAACTTAACAGTTATGTGATATCACAGTTTCATTCCTGCCACAACCCTAGAGTACATGTCATGACTTGAATCTTCAAATTACCATTCACCATAATGTAAGCATGCTATGACAAAAAGTTATATCCTAAGTTTGAGTCAAGAGTTTATAATACAAGTCAAAACTCCAGATCTGTACTTTCTAGTCAAAACATCCCTTAACATGTTGTAACTTCATTTTAGTCATGAATCCAATATCGAGGTCAAGAATCTTAACTTCGATTTGTATTCTACCTTTAATTTCGACATGATCCATAGAATAAGATACAACTCCTTAGCATTTTTTTCAAACTTCACTCTAGTCATGATTTCTTAGTAGATATTTAGTCTAGTCATGATTCCACAAAATTGGTCTACAATTCTATTGCACAAATAACTACTTCATAAAAAGTATGAACTAATCCTAATATTCTTCCACTTGGAAAATACTTCTTCATCCCAAAATCAACTATGTTCCATTGAAACTTCTACATACCTATAGCATTCATCATGTAAGTAACAACATTCTTTTTCATGTCAATTTTATCCAACCAAATTAGCTTCTTGTTAATTTGCTTCCAGATGAAATGATATTGAATGTCAATAAGCTTTATCACTACATAAAAGGCTAGATTCCTTGCTAGATAAATGATACTTTGGTTATCACATTTGAGCTTTAGGCCCCTTTTGAGCAAAACCAATCTCTGCATGCATCATTCATATCCAAATAACTTATTTACTCACATGAGTAAGAGTTATATACTTTTTATCCATGGATGAAATGCCAACAAAAACTTGTCTTTTACTCATCTAACTTATGAAACCACCACACAAGATAAAAATATATCTACTAGTAGCCTTTCATATCTGCCTTAGTAAACATCAAATAATTCATTGACTTCAAAGATCTTTTCATTATTACTTCCTCCATAATGTAAAATATAATCAAGAGTATCATGAAGATAATTAAGTAATTTTTTGATTTCATTTCAATGCTTATTTTTAAATTGGAAATAAATCAACTCAACACTCTAACAACATATGAAAGACTAGGTCAAGTACATGACATGACATACATGAGGCTCCCAACTACACTGACATATGGAACGAGAATTTTTTCTACTCTAAGTACTAATTTTTTTGGGTTATTTTGAATTATTTTCATGATGTATTTGTATTGAATATGGGAATAAAATAAACAAAAAATCTACTAAATTATGATTTTTATGGAACTAGATAAATTGTAGTATAATCATATGTAATTTGGGTAGAATTAGTAAATATTTGATATTCCATTTACTGACTTTTTTAGATGATTTGACATATATTCATTATTGTATTGGTATATATTTGAGTATTTATTGGAGACATTTTACTAAATATCTATTTAAAATAATTTGTTGACAGTTAATGAAATCATAGTTATTTAGGGTGAAATTAGAAAACTTAATAGAGTGAAGACTTGGAGGAGACAAAAGTAATGGAGAATCAAGAAATTTTTCATATCATGTCCCGGGTGTACTTTTCATGATCTTATTGAGTAGTCTTGACATTTTTCTTGGCCTTAATTTTGTAAAATTAGTCATGAGAATCATTGTATGATAAGATTCTAGAACATAGTTGACATAATTTCTACTACTATATAACATAATTTTCATGGAAATGACATTTTCTTAAAATTATTACTGCACTATCTCTAAAATATTCTTTTGGCTACAACCTTACTTTCACAGCGTAGTAGTCTAGTACCTCGTTAGTACAAAAGACTATGAAAATTTTTAGTGTCACAACTTATTTGATATCGAGCCAAAATATCAAGTATTTTGAGTTATATCAATAATTCTACTTTGAGTTTTTATTTCAGAGATTATTTACTCCGATCATGATATTTTTAATACCATGACTTTGTGCTCTAGTAAGAAAGTACCAAAGTTATTACTATTCCTAGCATAATAACTTTGTATTCTAGAGAGTAAATGCATCAGTCACTACATTTCCAACAAAATATCATTTTTCTTTAGAGAGAAAAGGTTAAATTCATGGTCATTCCCAATGCCACGACTTTATATTCTAAAGAGGATATGGGTTCAAGGCCTTCCCAATCTTACAATATTATGCTCTAGAGAAAAGATACTTGTGTCATAATAATTATTGTTGTCATGACTTTTGTACTCTAGAGAAGATCGAATAAGATAATAAAATCATGATCTCAAACTAGTATTATGAATCATAGCCTAAAGCACCGCATTAATCCCCAAAATATACAAGTAATACTTAAGAGAAATTCACAAAAAAAGAGGAGAGGAGAATTGAAATTTGAGCCAAGTGTATGCAAAAATTCTAGGTGCCATGATTACAATCCCCAATTAGGGGCAAATCCAAGAACATGATGAATATTTGTTTGTGATTAGGTTTGGAGACTTAATTTCTCACTTGATATTTTATTAGGAATCTCCAATTTTATGAGATGTTTTTCAAAATATCTTGTATGAATTCTTTTCAATTCTCAGGCTAAATTGAGATTTAGGAATTGAATTTATGTACTTGTATAATACTGATTTGATTTTATAAAGTTTATGTTTATGGTAATATTGTGGGTTGATTATTGATGGATATAAATATTATTTAAAATTAAAATTTGGAAATTTTACTATATTGTAGGTTTATGCATATTAGTCATGGTAAATGGTAACTTGTAAGTCATATGACACACTCATGTTGGATGTTTAAAAAAAAATTAACAACCCTTCTAATCTTAATGATTGTGATAAACCTATGTGTAAAAACTCCAGATTGAGATAATTTTAATTATTGTAATCATTATACTTATAAAACAAAAAGTATGAATGTACTCATGACCAATCCATTGTGTACATGCTTGAAGAACCAATATTTGACTAATGTGAGAGCTAAGTAGAATATCTAACCTAGAGTTTCACTATAAAGTGGGACCCATGTATATCCTATTATGGATGATGAAATGTATGTCATGTGACATGCAATTGGAAAAGATTCATAGAGTTGTAATAATCTTGTTAGTCATTTCTTCTTGTATGAATTTCAAGTGTGAGATTTATGGAAAGATGTATATTAATTATTATAAGTATGATGCTTATAAAGTTAAAAGTATAAATATATTTAGTATCACATTAATTCAAATTTTTGAAAAATTAGAGGTCAGATAATTGAACTACATACTCAAATTAATCACCAAGGATAGTTGATATATTATCTAAAAAATCGACATACAAATGACCCATGAATGAAATTACGAATGGTTTTGATGGTAAAATATTGATGGCATAACTATTAAAAGATTATCTTTAGTAGTGATAGTCCAAGAATGATAATCACCTTATATGTCAAGAGGGCACATGAGTTTTTTCTTACTCATCTCTCTTTTGTCCCATTAAGAAATATAATCTTATTCAAACATTTGGAAAATATCATCATGCACAAGAAAGTGAGCTAACCCTAGCATCTAAATATCTTTCCAAAAATCAAGTCTCTACTTACTGAACTCGGGTTGAATTTTGTTTACTATTTTTCAATCAAACTACTTATATAATGTCAATGAGATTGATATCTAGATATAAGTCTACTTCATTACATATATGACTTGTATACTTGTAGAATACTTTGGATGAGAGACAATCACCCAATGTGCTTTTTGGACTATGTCATAAAAAGTTATAACATGTTCTGACACTTTTACTAGAGATTATTAGTTTGATTAGACAACTTAAGTTTACATAACTATCTTTTCAAAATGATAATTCTATTTCTAGTTATTTGGATATAATCATTGCTTTGTATTTGTATTGTATTTGTGTTATATATATATTTGTTTTTATTTATTTATTTTGTACTAACCATCTTTACATGAGCATAAATTCAAAAATTGAGTTAATACATCTTAACTTAGAAATTCATAGAACAATAAAAATACTCTTGAGACAAAGTTGGGAGAGAGATTATGAATGTAACTAGTAGTAACATAAACCACTAAGGTAATGAATGCCAAGTTATCTAACAACATGATTCTCACTATATCTTGGATAATTATTGATATATAAATATCATGGATAATTACTCTATGATTAAAAAGTAGCATGTTCAAGCAAATTACATTGCATCAAAGTTGAGTTTGATAACTATGTTCCAAAAGTTGATACACTAAATAATTACCACAGTTTTTGCCTAAGTAATTTTGGCTCTATAATTTTATATATCTGAAAAGATGTGACTTTGTAAAAAGGATAAGACTCAGTAATATGACTACTGAGTCATATTAAAGATAAAGTGATGGTACTAAGACATTAGTATGAATTTTAGCATTAGTGGGGAACTTAGTTACTGTGACATAAAATTAATGTTACAGTTATTTAAATTCTATGAGATAAGTATGACTATAACTTCATGATAATATTATAATTATAAAGAATATGGTATGTAGTGGAAAGATTGTACTAAAGAGTTAGTAGGGTCATGACATACAAATAAGATTGACATAACCAATTAAGTAAGTTTTAACCAAGAATTAATACCAAAATTATATGAGACACCATACTCTATTCCTCATCAAAACACCTCTAAAAACTATTAATTTTATGACTATTAATTAGTTACACCAAAAGATCAAAGTCATGAAATTAATTCATAATTATTCAATTTTCATACTTACACATTATCATAAATTACCTAAATACATAAAAATATTTAGTAGTCCAAACATAGAACATAAAGTAGAGTGAAATAAAATTTAACCTAAATACACACCTTCAAGCTAGTATGTCCACATAAAAAATATTGAACTTGAAGGAGAAGAAATAAAATTGTGGTACTATAAGCAACTTGATGAAGATGTTTGTAATCTACTGACTTTTAGGAACACAAATGATACCCATATTACCATCTTAGATTATCTCTCGTATAAAATTATAATTAATCTTGATGTAATTTATCTACCCATTAAACACTATAATAACATCATTGTGTTAAGTTGTCAGACTATCACATTAAAGTGTCATTGACTTATAGACTAATAAACCCATTTCCTCTAAGAAGTGATTGATCTACTAAAGCTTACAAGTAGTCATCTTCTAGGTGAAAAGATTACCTCAGAAAAAAATATAAAACTTAATGATGGATCTCCTATCTATAATCATGGGAGATTAACTTGAATCTTAGTACACTTTTATTTGACTAAGTTGATAGTCTCTAAATGAAATCTTACATCTTGGAGTCATCTTCACATATCTGAAAATCCCTAAAACTTTATCCATATGAATTTCCAATATGAATGTTGAAAAAAAAACAATACTAATTATTTAACTAATATTTGGTCTCATCATTCTTAGATTGTTAAGTTTCATATTCGGTACCTAGTTTGAAGAATCAATTAAAGTGTTAATATCTAGGGATAAATTTACACTCAGATCAAGTATTGAGTTGACTAGTGTTTATCTCATCTTGCCAGAATTAGACAAAATATCTAAAATATATATTTTATAGGAAAGAAAAACTATACCTATTAAATAGACAACTTCAATGCCCATAATTTATTAAAGACACTTTATATCATTCATCTCAAACTTGAACTCCAAGAATATCTAATGTATAAACAACTAACAATCTTTTATAATCAAAATATCATCAACATATAATACTAATAGTGTATTATATTCTCTCAATCTTTGTTGGTAGAACTATAATATTCTAACAAATAACTTTTTAGGCCAAAAGGTAATTATTGAAAACAATATATTGAACTAAAAGTATCAAGACACAATCAACACACCATATACGTACATTCTAAAACAATAAAACTTAGTAGTTGTTGTATAAATATATTATCATCAAGAACAAAGCAGCGACATACATTCTTCATGTTCAAGTAATATACAATCCACTTGTAAGGAGCAATGTGATAGCGGCCACATTACTCACAAGAAAAACAATATCCCAATAATCTACAACAGAAGTTTATATAAATATTTGTGTTAATATCCTAGAATTGACTCAATCAATGTTTTCTTCATGTCCACTATTCATTGTATATACTCACTTATATTCCACTATGAGCTTACTTAGAGATTTTGAGAAAGTTTCTTTTGTATGATTGGAAATGATTTGAAATAATTCATCCAACATAGTATATCACTATCATGGATA
Source organism: Sapria himalayana (assembly GCA_029783825.1). Taxonomy (NCBI): domain Eukaryota; kingdom Viridiplantae; phylum Streptophyta; class Magnoliopsida; order Malpighiales; family Rafflesiaceae; genus Sapria; species Sapria himalayana. The sequence goes on from JAREIK010002991.1 coordinate 2,741,863, forward strand.
GTAGATTGTCTCATAAAGAGTATCAAGGGTCTTGTGACTAGCAAGATATGATAAAAAAATTTGAATATACAATACCAAATAAGAGTAAACAATTATATATGACAGTGGATGTTGGGAAGAATACATCATTGATTGCTTTCATAGCAATTAAAATGTCTAAATTGATATTGAGTTGATTTAGCTAACATGACTATAAAGTTTATTAGAGAAATATATGAACTATCCATCTAGTATACATTTATAGTCTAAAATGATAGATAATCACATTCACTAGATCAAAAGGTTAGTGGCTAACACATTTTCTCTAAAAAAATATCTAGGAATATTTTTGGGCAAAAGAAGAGTTATACTCATCTTAAGCAAATATTAGTCTTCCTTTTAGATATTAAGTTTTATACATAGTGTTAGTACATGTCTAGTAAATTATCTTATATTCCTAACGAAATAAGAAAAATAATGAGAAGTATATTTAAAGCATTATTACTTCTTAATATTTTAATACTACTAGCAAATTGTGTTTTTGTATGAGGCCATTGAATAGTTTAAACTATCTCTTTTAAAATAAAATATCATGAATATGTTATATAATAATTAACAAAATTAAAAAAATATCTTAATCTATTTTTGATATCCATTGTATGAGGCCACTAAATATACGAATAAATCATATATAATAAGTCCTTAATAACACACGTCTAACATACTAGATAAAAGACTTTAGTATGCTTTCCTTGTTGATATATCACATAGTTAATTTAAGTGACATTCTGTATGTTTGGTTCCATAATCTTCAACTTATACAATGATGGATCACAGGATGCGAGTGCAAAAACACTTCATCAATGATAGTGAAGCACCTAGGGGGACACCAAAGCATAGAAAAAATATTATGGTCTATCTTGTTCAATTACCATGATAGTCATCTTCTTGATAGACATAAATTGATCCTTGCTTGGAATAGCATTGACCTCCGATACCAAATGTTAAGTATCAAAATGATGGTTAGGTTTAGGGATTCCAATGTAGAAAAATTAAATACAAACAAAACTCTCATAGATGAAACTCACATTGCAATATGAGAGATCTCATAGAAGAAGCAAACAATGACACTATTCATGAAGAGGGGAGAGAGACGAGATAGAAGAGGCAAATTTCAGTCATTACTATACCTTTCCTAAATGAAAACAATACATTCTCTTGTTCACACTATTTTTCACTTCACTTCTCTCTAAGTATGCTATACTTACAAGGGTTTGTATAATCAATGTAAATAAAAACTTTTTACATCAGTGCTAAGCTTGATAACACATAACATGTTATGACTTCATTCAAGTTGTGATGCCATAAAATATGTTGCAAGTTGAATTCTTATGTCACTAGTCACAACATTGCAAATCATGTTGCAACTTCATTGAAATTCAAAATATATCTCAACACCAAAGTATAATGTCATGAATTCATTCATGTCATTATACCAAAGAAGGTCGTGACTCGAATCTTTTTGACTTCTAGGCTTAGCACAAAAGGAGTTCAAACTATAAAATTTGGTATAATAATAAAGTCACAACAATCTTCAAAATACTAATTTGAATTTTAGTTTCAAGCTTAAATTTTTTATAATGGGGTGAACTACATGACAAGGTGCATGATTGTGATCTCAGGTGACTTTAATATGAACAAGTCTTCTAAGGAAGCATATTTTTCAATTTGAAGAGCTAGCAATGAATAACTACTAAACTTTCATTGATTGAGTTATTTAAAGGAAGTAAGCCAGAGTGTTGAATTTAGATATATTGACTACCATGGAAGCTAATATGGATGTACTTTTTAATATATTTGGAGAGACAAAAGGACTAAAAGTTGAGTGTAAGAAAAAATTCTATTTTGCAATAGTAAGAAATAGTATGTATTTTGGCTCAATAATAATGTCTCCACATACTACAATCCAAATATAAAAAATGATAAAAATAGTTTGTATTGTAGTTATGGGAATATATAGTAGAACATGAGTTAATTTTATAAAAATTTTAGGAGCTACTCAATGGTATATCAATTTCAAGGACCATTAAGCTCAAATTTTAACTGCCCAAAGGGAGCAGAAAAAAATATCACTCAAAGACAATAGACTTTCCTTGCTCATATAGATAAAGAAAAAAAATAATCTTGAAGAGAACTAATTGAAATAAATTAAAACAAGGCTAGAGCATATGAATGCAACAAGAATGATTATTGTGATTGGAGAATAAACTTGGAAAACTAGCATTGTTTATTAAAAATAATACATGATTAGACTATGAAAAGATACTAAACAGAACCCAATAAAGTACATGTAAATTACACTAAGAAGCGACAAATAATTAGGTAGAAACTAATATCAATGAAAGCCAAAAAGGGAGCTGAAATAGAAGAGGAAGTTGTGAGTGAAGAAGTCATGATTTTTTCCAAAGTCATGACACAACCCTATGCCATGGTATATAATTCTACGACATTTTCCAAAGTCACTGCTTCCATGGAACCTATTGCCCAACTCATACTCTCAGCAATGAAAAATGAAAAAGTAGTGGAGGAAGAGGATATGCAAATTACTTGAAGTGATGATCATAAGGATGTGAAAAAGAAAGACTATGCAAATGATAAATATCATCCTCCTAATCTTCTTTTTCCAAAGTATTTTAGAAAGGAGAAGATGGATTAGTATTTTAAGATATTTATCAATATTTTCTGAAAGTTGGAGGTTAATTTTCAATTTGCCGAAGCTTTGATTCAAATGTTTAATTGCATAAAATTCATGAAGGATATAATGAATAACAAGACAAAATTTTTTTTTTTGGTGAATTTTTTTGTGCTAGATGTGGATGATGGCCAATATGCTTCATTGATTTTGGGATGACTATTTTTAGCCACAAGATATACAATAGATGTCAATATATAAAAATTCATACTTCATGTGGACAAATAATAAGGGAAGATCAACTTCAATATAAGTCTACAGAATCTAGACTATAACGAGGAATATTACTGAAGAATAGATAGTTTCATACACATCATGATAAGATAAAATATTGACTTTAAATAAAAATATTTTGTAAAAGACTGTTTTCCCAAAGAAGAATGAGAAGAAGATAGATTAAATGAACTTTCGATTGAAAAAAATAGTTGAAGGATATTTAAAAAAGAAGACTACTATGATGTATAGATATTTTTCAAAGTTATAACTTTTGAAGAATCCATGTGAGACTACTCCAAGAATGTGAAATCAGAGGCAAAAACAATAAAATACTTAATTCAATAATATGGAGAAATTATTGAATAGGTTTTTGAGATTATAAAAGAATTACAAGCAAAAAAAATTTCATAGTAAATGGATCTGACTCACTAAAAGATAAAGACAAGATAAGGACAACAAAGATGAAATATCTGAAGACATATGAAGATGAAGTAGCTTTAAAGATAGAAAGTCATGACTTCTAAAGAAGCTTTGATTTTACATAAGATATCAATGAAAAAAAAAGTCATGATACGAAATAAGGTTGTGATAATTGAGGAATAGAAGCATATAGATAAAGTCATGCTAAATTTTATCTAGAGAGCAATTCCACCTATTATGACTTCACAATGAGTTGCAACATCACCATAATAGATCATGGGAAACAATATTATGATTTCTTCTAAAGTCTTATCATCTATGGAAGAATACTCCAAAAGAGCTACTATTAAAGATAACTTGATACTTGATGAGAAATCATGAAGATGAACAAAAGAGAAAGGACCATATAGAGAAGCTTGCCTGTACCATTTAGATTACGGACTAAATTGGTGTTCTAATGAAGGTCTATGATTGGACATTAAATACCATGCCACATGAAAGGCAACCCAAAAATTTAATTTGTTCATTGTGTAATATAAAAATTTTTAAAATTTTATCATGAATGTATATATACACACTCAGATACACATATACATCGACTAATCGACACCAAAAATAAGTCACTGCACTCAAACATAGCTAAAAATTTCTTGTAATTCAATCGAAGTCCCAACTCTCAAACCTAGCGATGACTTTCATTTTAGAAGAGAAGTCATAGCCATGCAAAAAGTTATAGTATCTTCTCATTAACCACGATAAATCATGATCCCGTATAATGCTCATAACCCTAATTTTTATTTCACTTCTAGTTCTTATTGTTCTCTACTCCTATAAAAATTTGGAAACCATAACTATCAAGATCTGAACAAACATGGATGATGAGATGTTGATTTCGAAGTTAAGGGTGAGGAGAGAAGAGATCAAATGGAGTCATAATGCCAAAGGCAAGTGACAAAGGCAACAAACCAATGTGATTTCTTCTGAAGTCATAATATCAGAGATAACTATTCTTATAGAAATGAAAAAGAGATGGAAGACATCTTTGTTAAAAAAAACTTTATAATAGATTATGGATTTAGAATGTTTATTCCAACTTTCATGGCCTTATTTGAGAGGATAAATTCAGGCCAATTATACACACACATGGAATAGAAGAATACAACTATTGTTAAGGATACAATTAATAAGACAAGCAAGATAAGATGTGCCATGTATGAAGAGTTTGAGTGCAATTTCGATATAGAATTTTTCAACAAAATATTTGGATTATAATGAGTCAAAGATGATATGGCCTTTAAACCCATAAAATGCATATGGATAGTTAGTATGATGAGAACTCATTGAGTAAAGCAATATTGGTTATATTTCCTATGCTCATTTTTTTAGCCAACTCTCCAAGTCTCTACTATCAGGAAAGATAAAGCAATACCCCTATTCATCCTAGCGAAAGGATTCACGATTCACGTGGAAAAAATTTTTGAGAATCTCATTCTCAATTTTCAAAAGGATGAAATTGTTGGTCAAATAATTTACTGTTCTTTGATTATGATGTTATTCTAAGTTAATGGAGTCCTGATGAATGATGAGAGAAATGGGTGGTGCCCATGGTTGTCCCCCTTGACATTGGCAAATGTTAAGAGAAGGCTTGAAGAAAAAAAATAAAGAAAAAGAAGATTATTGAAAGAAGAGTCCACTGAAGTTGGGCAAGAAATATTATGCTTTTCCGAAGTTGACATAGAAATAATTGAAATAAATGAAGAAAAGTATGAAGAAGAATCATCTTGCATATTTAAGCACTATTTTACAAGGCATAGAGTTGACTCGTGAAGTCCTCTATATTCTAAAAGCAATTCTCATTTAGAGATTTGCTCCCTAAAATATCTAAAACATTGAGAACCAAATGATATTAGACTAAAGGTGATATATTTTCATCCTAACCATGGTTTTCTATGAAAAATCATAAGTGGATATCTAAAATATTTGAACTACTTGTTAGATTTGTTACATTCCGTATTATTAAAAAATAAGATGAAAGTTTGCGAAATAAAGTACTTGTTGTCCTCCAAGTGGCTATGAGGTTGAGCTGGCTAAAATTTAGCTAAAATGCTCCCTGGGACGACTTCAATGTGCCTGACTTTCCTTTCCTCTTTTGTTTTTCCATCTTTCTCTCTCCCAAGCTTTCCGTTTGTCAACAACCAACCAACCATTTCATTTTAAGTCTTTACTCATATGTATTGGGGAGCAGCCTTAGTGAGAGGAAAGTTCAAGCTACCTAAGCCTAACTGCTTTTCACTCGAATTCAACTTCACTGCTCTTAGAGCGAGAAAAGGGAGTCGACATAAAAACATGAACTTCACTTCCAATCTCAAGAGAGGGGATCGCCATTTAGGGAAAGCACTTAGGAGAAGGCATTATGGCTGGCAAGTTACTAAAAAAAGAATTCCTAATGGCTAGAGGTGAAGACCATAGCACTCTCACAGAATAGTAGAAAGAATGGACCTCCAGCCAACGCTGAATTTACTTGCCTTGCTGATTCATTAGCTAGGTCTCCGTATCCATGTTGCTGCCTATTTTCTCTTTAGACGGATGACTCTCTCATTTTAGATAAAGACGGGATAGGATCCACTTTGGTATTGTATTCTTCATTTCTTTCATCCCATCATTCACTTCTTTTATTTCTTGTATTTCTTCCTTCTAAAGATTAATCTACTGATCCTTCTTGAATTTCAAACATGAACAATAACAAATTCAGACTAGAAAATATAGATGTGAAGCAACCTGCAATTACATATTCCTTGCATTATAGATATGGACTGATTAGAGAAATGACCAATTACAAACATGAACATTACATATTTTGTGCAAAACTACAATCAAAAGAAAATTTGCTAAATAAAACTGACTGAGATAAGAAGAAAGAGAATTAAGTAAAACTAGTTGACTACAGAGCTCTTAAAAAAATTCTGTCACATCCTACATTAAGTTTACTAACAAGATAGAGATTAGAAATGGATGAATTTAATCTAGTAAATCTAAAGCTTAATATTCAAAAGACACATGACTGAAATACCAAGATTAAAGGCCAAAGATATGCATAAATAAATAGTTAATTGAAGTAGTTGCCTAAGGACACACCATCATATGAACTAAAGAACTGTCAAAAAATAGCAGTGCAAAAGAAGCTATTTAAAAGAAAAAAATACCAAAAAATTACACAAGCATGGTAAAAAGACAATTGAGATGAAAAGAAAGGCCAGAATAAGGATTTATTGAGAATACAAGTTTATGAAAAGAATTATAGCAAATGGTTAAAATCACTAGAAAAAAAAATGAAACAATCTGAAGGATACAAGAGAATACAAACATTAAATGAAAAAAAAAATAGAGGGCTCATTAAAAAATAAGTATAATTCAAACTTATATCAAAATTCAAACTTATTAATTTAGCAATTTAAATTTAAATTTATCCTAATATTTTAGCAATTTACTTAAAGATTATTTACAAACACATCAATTCAAACTTAAATGATACGAATGATGACAACTTATAAATTTAGTAAAAATTATAGATATGGCCATCACTCATATACTTTTTCCGATTAGATATTTAATTAAGAAATTAGTTTTTTGTATTGGAAGGCCTATTTTCATTTTTTATGATGGTTGTTAGCTCACATAATATGTTATTTTTAATTTAATCTTTTATTAGCAGATCGAACACATAAAAGTATATTATGTTATCAAAGAAAAGAATAAAAAAAGCTACATTTTGGAAAGAATAGCCTGAGAGGGCTATTTTTTACAATGCCCAAATATTCAACGAGCGTATCAACCAACATGGTCATATTTCTTTTTTTTTAAAGATTATAAAACAGATTAAATAATTTCATCAAACAATAACATGGCTATAATTGAAAAAAAAAATTATAAAATCATTTAATATACTCATATTATAATGTTACACAAAAACAAAATGTTACAAATATATAAATAACAAAAAATACAATGATACACAAAAATACAAACAAAAAACTACAAATACATGTGGGTGTGTGTGCGTATATATCAAATATCAAGATTATCATCAACTGCACAAAAATATTTATTAACATACACTAAATCTAAAATAGATGAAAAGAATAAAAAAAAAGAAAAAAAAACAAATAAAAATATATGAAATAAAACTTTATCATATTAGGCATGAAAGATAATTTTTGACTTCTGTTTATCATTAATTTTTTATTAAATAATTTTAATAAATATCACACCAATATTATAGATATTTCTTCATATGGAGATTTAGATCCAATAAATAATTTTAATTAAAATATTTTACTTTGATATATTGATTCTCAATAATAATCTCAGAATCAACATTAGAACTCGAATCAAATTTTTGAAAGTAATTATTAAATGTCGTGTTTCATCTTGTTTGATTTTTTTTTTTACTTCATTTAGTTGTACAATAAAATTTTTGATAATTTATAATTTTTTTGTTGTGTGACAAATAAATTGGCTTGTTTATTATGTACTGAAGTATATTAATACACATGTTTCATTGTAAACAATAAATCATGTGCATGTAAAGCAAACATAGACTGCACTAAATAAACAACTTTACATGTACCACGCATCTACTACTTTGGATATATATACTATATGCACAATTTTTTTAAAAAATAGAAGGGTATACTCTATTACTAATCAAATTATTTATCATATTACTAAAATGGACATTCTATAATGATGACATAATTACTTATTATAAATCGATACACGAAAGAAGTCACCATGCATGGCCAATGTGCTCCTGCTTACAATAATGCATGGTATCTAATAAAACACGTTGAGAAAATTTCGTTCTATGTTTGTTCTCCTGCTTACAATAATGTATAGTCTGACTTGGGTTCTTAGTCTTCTACACCCCCCATTTCTCCATCAAGTGTGCTTTGATTCTATATGCCAATATTATATATTTGTAAAGCATATTGTGAGAAGGCATGTCTATATTTTCTATAAAGTTTAGATAGATATAATAATTATTTAGTGTAGTGAATTTTTTTTCAATTGTACTATTAAACCATAATTAATATTAGCCCAGTTAAATTAATTAAAGCATCTACAATCTAAACAGAATAGAATTACTATGGAATTTATTGGGTACCTAATTAACGATCAGAAAATTTGATTTATAAAGAAAAATAACTAAATATAATTCATCATCATCCACCAAAAAAAAAAAGTACACTCTCAACAAATTATCAACATGAGCAATGACATCAAAGTAAAAGGTTATGGTTAAGCTGTACCTTTTTCTGAGGAAAATAAAAGAGTTTCACACTATAACCGCAAAAATATAATTAGTAGATAAATTTCCACAAGTTCTTCATATTCTACTCTACGGGACAAAAATTCAAAAATATAAAAACCCATAAATTAAAATATAAGATATAACTTGAATTTTAAAAATTATAGTACCTTGCTCTTCTTCTCCTCTTGTTATTATTTTCTTCGTCCTTTTTTAGTATTCTTCTTTGAATTTCAGAGCTTGCACACTTTCTGTTGATTTGTAATCCATTAAACCTTAAAAAATTAATCATTAAAATAAAAAATGTTCACACTACCAATTTATCATTAACACACAACTCAACAAAAAGTACCATTTAGCTTACTTCCGATTTAAAATTTACAAAACTCATTACTAATTTCTCATGAAATTATAATGAAAATAGACAAAGGAACACGCAAAGAGAGTGAGAGAGATTGATAGAGAGAGAAATATTGTGTGTTTGGTATGGTGTGCTTCGCAACGGCACTGCAACGATAGTGTGTATTGAGAGATGAATGGTTAAAAGAAAATTACTAAATTCTCGTCAAGTAGAGTAATTTTAGTTCTTGGATAATTTCATTCCGATTCCAGAATAATCCATTATGATTAAAAGAAAATTTAAGGATATTTTTTTTTCTGTACTATCTCTCTATCCGGCGATGAACGTTTTTTAAGCATTTCTCCCGTTTTCCAGATTCCTGATGTTTTTCTCTCTCTTTTTTTAATTTAATATCATTAATTAATAATAATAATTTTTTTCCATTTAGGTTGACACCTGGACAACCGACGGACCGCCCACGCAGGCACAGCCACGTGCGGACGATGTGGAGCGGTCTTTCGGTTGATCAATTTTTTTTTTAAAAAATATTCTAATAATTATTTAATTAAATAAAAATATAACAAATTCTAATTTTCTCAGAATTTAACGAAATTTGATACCGTAGCTATATTTTCCAAGACGAATTCAATAACGACATCCATTTTATCATTATGAATCTAAAATTTTCAGGTTATTTTCTATTATTACAAAATTATCATTGTACCTTTTTTTTTTTTCCAGAAATCAAATTATGTGAGTTATTTATTCATTTTTTTTTGGGATTTCACAAAGATACACTTGTAGAATATAAGCACATATAAAAACTAAAATATACCCAAATTAAAAAGTTTAATTACAACTATATTATACCTCCTAACTCCTAATTTAAGCAAATAAAGTGCAATTCCTTGCCCATCAAACATATTCATGGTGTTGGTATGTCCAAGGCACCAACTACCGTACAATTTCCCCACGAACCCCACTTCGATTCTCTATTGGAACTCCATGCATCCATACTTGATTACCATACGAACACTATATGAACATATGAAGAAAATGAATGAGAAATAAATCAGAAAACTCTTAGAATACTCATGTGGAGTTTTTTTTTTTACTTAATGCTGAATATAATTTTTTTTGAGCTTAATGCAGAATGATACTTAATAGCATTAAGTATTAAATTATTTATTTTTTAACATTGGGTAATGAGTAGTGATGATAACAAGTCGAAATTAAAAAAAATAAATGAGCCGGGTCGAGATGAGCTAGTCCCGTCCCAAATTCTCCATTGTCATCTATAAAAGTGAGTGCTATCAACTATCGTCTTTATTAAGTAATGATGAATTTTTGTATATTTTGGTGAAAAATAAGTTTTTTTTTAATAGACAAATCCAAATATTTTTAAATTTTTATATTCATAACTTTTTAAACAAATTCAGCATTGAGTCGTAATTTTTTTAAAAAATAAACAGCTGAACACTGAAATCAAATTTCTTTCAGTGTTCAGCCCAAAAAATAAGCATGACCTTATAATTTAGAGAATTTAAATCCTTTTTGAAAATTTTCCATGTCATCCCAAAAAATCTGTCTTATTTATTTACTTATTATACACTTAAAATCTTACCCTAGGTTTTTCAAAACCTTATATAAATAGGTTTGAAACAATGAGTCAACCCACTCCCAAAGCATTTGCTTGCTACCCCCATTTCCAAACCTTATCGAAAATTTTTCTTGAAAAAAAAAACTTTAAATAAGATTTCACACATAAGATGGGGTTCTACTCTTGAAAAACTAAAATAACTCTGTTGTTTTCTAAAAATGGGATATCACTCCTAGACCATCCATGCAAAAACAAGGATAAGAAAACAAGGCTCAACACATTTTTATGTTTGAAATATGGGTTATTGCCTCTTTTGGAATTCTTTCTATACACATACCCACATATGTATTAATTTTCAAAAAAATAAAAATAAAAATTAAAAAAAAATAAAAAAATAAAAAAATAAAAAATAAAAACACAAAAAAATAAAAAAAATAAAAAAGTAAAAAGTAAAAAAATAAAAAAATGAAAGGATGAAAAGATGAACAGATGAAAACGATGAAAAGATGAACAGATGAAAACGATGAAAAGATGAACAGATGAAAAGATGAACAGATGAAAAGATGAAAAGATGAAAAGATGAACAGATGAAAATATGAAAAGATTAAATATGAAAAGATGAAAAATGAAAAGATGAACAGATGAACTGATGAACTGATGAACTGATGAATAGATGAAGAGATGAATATATGAACTAATGAACAGGTGAACAGGTGAACAGGGGAACAGGTGAACATGTGAACATGTGAACAGGCGAACAGGCGAACATGTGAACAGGTGAACAGGCGAACATGGGAACAGGCGAACAGGGGAACAGGTGAACAGGTGAATAGGTGAACAGGTGAACAGGTGAACAGGTGAACATGTGAACAGGTGAACAGGTGAACAGGTGAACAGGTGAACATGTGAACAGGTGAACAGGTGAACAGGTGAACAGGTGAACATGTGAACAGGTGAACAGGTGAACAGGTGAACAGGTGAACATGTGAACAGGTGAACAGGTGAACAGGTGAACAGGTGAACAGGTGAACAGGTGAACAGGTGAACATGTGAACAGGTGAACAGGTGAACAGGTGAACAGGTGAACATGTGAACAGGTGAACAGGTGAACAGGTGAACAGGTGAACATGTGAACAGGTGAACAGGTGAACAGGTGAACAGGTGAACAGGTGAACAGGTGAACAGGTGAACAGGTGAACAGGTGAACAGGTGAACAGGTGAACAGGTGAACAGGTGAACAGGTGAACAGGTGAACAGGTGAACAGGTGAACAGGTGAACAGGGTGAACAGGTGAACAGGTGAACAGATGAATAGATGAATAAATAAACAAATAAACAAATAAATAAAAATAAATAATAATAATAATAAATATATTCAACACTCCATACGCTAACATTCTTGTCATTTCCGTGACATAAATAACATGAGAATTATTTGTAAAACAAGGAGTTGTTACCATCATTTAATGTTGACTAGGAGAACCCACAACTTTAACTTGTTACACTACACTGAAAAAAAAAATATTTACATTTTGTTAGTTAATGTATTATTGTTCAAAGTTTACCACGTGCTAGACGGTTATTTGGACAATTTCTTATTAATAAAAACTGAATGTATATGTATATTATAATTTACAAGCAGAAAATCAAAATAATCACAAAAAAAAAAAAAAAATCGATTCCTGGTGTGACGTCATGGATGATTATCAAATAATTTTAATAAAAATTTTTTCAAAGTACATTCTATAATTATAAATTGACGTTTTATCTAAAAAAACGCAGCCACCTTTTGACAGCTAACATGAATATAACCCTGTTCCGGATCCAACAAAAATTTAAAATTGAAAAACAAGATGAAGCACGTTACTATCCACAAACGCCTTGGGGGAGGCCACCGACACTGCCTGAAATTGGAATTAGGGCCAGACGTTTCTACTTTCCAGCACATTTCTGAATCTTGTTCCTTTTAATCTTTTGTAAAAAAATTTGGAAAATAATGTTGACTTTCCGAATAATCTTTGACTTTTTAAAAATAAATATTTGGAAATTAATATTATAGAAAGTGAAGCGAGATGCGTCAACCAAGCCTGTCTATCCCGGTCCGGCACAAATAGAAGTGTCAAACAGTCCGAGCCAGCCTATTTTTTTAGAGCACGGCCGTGATTTCGTGTCGGGCCAGGCATGACACGGTTACTGTACCATGCTGTGCATGGCCTGACACGGTTTATAAACGAATCGGGCCGGGCCAGGCCATGTTGGGCCTAACCTAGCTGTACGGGCCAAACTCAACCGTATGGGCCATGTAAATTTTTTTTTTAATTTTATAGTTTTAATTTTTAGTTTAATCATATAAAATATTAAATTATATATAAAATTATAGATAATGTATAATATAATAAATTTATAAAATAAAAATTATTTAAATTTTATTAAATTTACAAAGTTTAATTTTTTTATAATATTAAAATAAAATTAGTTTATAATTTATTAGAATTAAATAATAGAGTTATAAATTTTTAAATGAAAAAATAAAACAAAAAAAAATAAATAAATCAATAAATTTTGTTAAAAAAAATTTAAAAGTAAAAAAATATAAGTAAACCAAATGAAAAATGACCAATCAGTCATTTGATACTGAAGGTCCGAACCAAACAAATTAAAGTTTCAACGTAACGTATAAATAAAGTGTACAGTCAATAAAAAATAAAACATCAAAATTAAAAAGCAGTAGATTATCATCAATCCTCAATCGACATATCATGAGCATCATCAGCCGCAACATCAAGATCAATATCATATGGATCATCATCATCAGTAATCAACTCCTCCGCTTTCGCAGTGGATGCGGCTACAGTCCTTGTCTCACTTCCAGCTCTGGTACGATCATAGATACTAAACCTCGTATCCTTCCAATCCTTCAAACAAGTCAAGGCCTCAACAATATCTGGACGTAATCTCGATCTCCTATTCGAAATCACGTTCACTACAACAGAAAAAGTAGACTTTGATGCTACGCTCGATAACGAAAGGGTAATTAGATCCCGTGTTATCCTAGATAGCACGGGATAGGTGGACTCATATGATTTCTACTACTATAATATATCAAGATTCTTAGTATCAGAATGTGATAGGATTGAGCATTAATCGTTATCTAAGTACTGATAAAGCTCGCTCCTATGTGATGGTCCACCCCTACATTTCCCCCTCGCTAGCTGAATGGAAAAATCATCATCTCCGAACAAGGTATCCATGTCCGTAATCACATCTCACTATCACCACCACCATACCTAGTATCGTAGTATGTGAACAGGTCAGTCAACTTCTCTTGAATGAACCCTTCATGTGGCTCTTCCAGGTTGATGCACGAGGAAATGTAAGTCAATGTGTTTTCTACCCCTTCCACCCTAACCCTAGGGTCCATGCATACAACGAGGCAATAAAGAGATGAAACAGTGGACTAGTACTTCAAGTACTTGGTTTCTATCTATGCAACCATATGGCTAAGTGTCGGGTCAGCGTCAGCTCGATACTTCCTAAACATGCTACTAATGTTGCATATGCACCGGAGTGTAATGCATGTCGTAGAGGTGTCAACCGGGCCGGGTCGGCACGACCCGGCACGAGGCACGACATGGTTCGGCCATGCCTGGGCCAGCCCGACACTGGAAAATCCCGTGCCCGGGCCCATGGCATGCCCGGGTAAGGCACGAGCCGTGCCGTGCCGTGCCATGTCGAGGTCAACCGCCTGCCCAGCACGGTACCTTGCCCTATTGGCACGGTAACTCGTCATGAGTCGAGAAACCTCCCCAGCTGCAGAAGCTGAGCCCGAAGGGCAAAACTCACCGATCTCCGATAGTGAAGAAGAATTGCGGCGCGGCGCCACCAAACCTAATTTTTTTAAAATTATTGTTCGTCCCAACCGGGCCGAACCCGGTGGATTTTTGTCGTGGGCCCATGTCGAGCTGACCTCCAAAAAACCGTGAAGGGCCGGGCACGGCACGGTAAGGCACGACAACCGTGCCATGCCTAGCCCGGAACGAAAGCACGGTTGGACCGGCTAAAAATGGGTCGGGCCAGCCCGGCCAGTCCCGTTTGACACCTCTAAGGCAAGGTTGGATGGGAACCTATGTATAAATATAAATTAAAACACACACACACACACATGTTATATAGGTGTGTATATATATAAATATATATCACTATAAGAAAAGTCAATTAGAAATATCCAATTATGTTTTTAATTTCGTCGCAATGTTCAAATAGCTGCATAATTAGAAATAAAAATAATTCATTTCTAAAGTACTCATGTCTAAATTTTAGAAATTTATGTACATACATTTCTAAAATGTGCGACGAATATTTTTCATTATCAATTCTAGTGACAGAAATGAGATATCTAATTCCGTAACTAATTTAGTGATGAAATAAAATAAAAATATATTATCCGTTTTTAAATTAGTGACGGAATGATTTATAAACCCAAGATCCATTTATAAATTAAAAATTGAATTTGAAACACTATTTTCCATTTCTAATGTCTTCAACAGAAACATGTCTCATTTATGTAGTTTTTGTATGTTATATGCAATATACAAATACATATAGAACCTATATAATATGTATTCAAATAAGCATATACACATATTATTCATTAAATGATATTCATATAACATCCACTACAGAGTAATATGTCAGATAACAAACATAAAAGTATGTCAATTACAATACACATTCAAAACTTAATTAAAAAAATAACACAAAAAAAAAACTTTTGTTACAAAAAATTAATAACACAAACAACTTTTAATTAAAAATAGATGAAAATTATCTTTCAGAGATCTGAACGATTCCTCTTTAGAATGGTTAAAAATAGATGATACTTCTACCAACTTGCAAATTATTTTCTACATCTTTAAAAATATTCTATTGTATTTCCTCATTTATTTTCTTTCTTTCCTCCTCTCTTTTCATTCATTTCTCCTCTCTTTTCATTTTTTCACTCTCATTCTTTTTCATTTTTTCAATTTATTTTTTCATCTGTTAATTTTTTTTTGTTGCATCTCTTCATTATTTTGATGTATCTCATCATTTTTCTCTTTGCAATGTATTATGAAAATTATGCATCTCATTGCATAATCTCTCATCAAATATGTTATTGTAATTGGAAGATGATAATGAATTCAAACAGAATCTGGATAAAATATAGATGCACAAGTACCAATACTGTACACTCACTATTTTGTTGGCTTCACTTTGACAAACTGAGATAAATATGTGCAGGATCAATCTTTGGCGCCTTTGTAGAGGATTTGTCAATTTTGAAGTAATAACATTCATATTCTTCACAGCTTATAATAATTGTTAAAATACAATATAACTCATCATTACTATATCCAGATAAAATATATACCAGCACCTGAAACTGTCATAACCCTACTAAAAAATAACATAAAAATGAAATTAGTCATTATATTTAATGAGTTAATATACAATAACTTATCAGTTATGGTAAAAGAATTACTTGAGTTTGCAAATTAATTACAATGAATGCCAAAAATCATTTTTTTTTACATTATTTTCTTTCATTAATTATAATTTACCTATGACACTACAAGTACAAAATGAGAAACTTATATTAATATTATTTGACTATTTTTCTAGAAATGATCCATCTTTCTTATTGTTCATTCACTTGGACTCCTCAAATGGTACATGATACATAGTATTCAAAATAAATAATAATTACTATTAAGGTACATGATACATTGTCTATATTATTGTTTGTATTCAAAAAATTTTAATAATAACAAAATACGAAAGACAATTATACGATATCTACTTAATGTTGGTATGTCATCTTTGAACCTCTAATATGCTTCGAAGGTCCTAATCCTTCACCTACTTTTTCTGATCGATAATTGTGTGAGACTATCTGAGACAAGGCCTTGAACTATTTACTATTTCAGTATTCTCAACACTTAATCCAAACATTAAGAAGGATACTATTAGACTTTGTATCTTTATCATACTTTTTTTTTCATTTACCAAGATTGTCATTGTATATCACACTTGCTACATATTTCCATGTATCCTTCACCGAGACCACCAAAGTATTATTCCATTTATACTTTTCTGCAAAAACTAAATAAAATAATAATACATTATAATATATTTATTTTAAGAATATCTCATATTAGACCAAATTAAAAAGCACGTAAGTGTATAAAAATTATATACAATTTTTTTTCAATAAAATTCTTTAATATATGGGGGTACTTTGCTTCACTTTATACCCTCCATAACTAATATCTTCTTAAATAGCTTATTGATTATATAAGAAGCAAAATAAATAAACATGTAAGTTATTTAACATCAGCAGGTACATTTACATATAAGCAAAATACACCCATTTTTTTGCTAATAAGTAAATATTTAATTCATTTTTATTTATTATCTAAAACTTCATAATATAAATATTATATTTATTCTAAATGATAATGTTCGATAAGTAGGGCCAAAATCTTACGTTGTTATTAATTTAAATTACCATATTATAAATATTATAATTTATTTATAATTTAATTCATATTTTATAATAAATTTTTGTTGAAACAAAAATAATGAAAAATGATAATGCTTGCATATAAAAAATTTAAGAAAACTATGTACTGTTTATTATTAAGTATGAGCCTAATTAAGATTTTCTTATAACTTGAACTGTAAATTATGGATTATGAATATCTTACCGGTGTTGATGCTGTTGTACCAAGGCATGGGCCTATGATGCAAAATAAGATGAAGACATAATTTCAATGTTAGTCATTCCATGTCTGTCATGATGAGGTGATACCAACATATACTCCATATGTACAGAAGAATGTGAAGAGACATTTGTAGTGTTATCATCATAAAATACATATAGATTTTCTCATCCACAAACTATTAGTTGAATTCCTCTACCTCTGCCCACATATTGATATCCTCAACCACTTAAATGGTTATCTCTCATATCTAAATAAAATTATATAAACATCAAAAAATATAGAAATAATAAAAACATGTTATGAAAATGTCATAATAACAAAATATAATGATAAACACATTGATATTCAAAAACATAAAAAAAATTAATTTAACATCTAAATTATAACAATTGTAAAATAACAAGACAACATAACACGGAAGTAAATAAATATCTAGTCATCATTGGAAATTTCTAACAAATCATCTAGATATTCATCATAATCAATAAATTCTACAATTAATTCATCCTCATTATCTTCTTCAACATGACCATCATCAATATATAAATAGTTTTCACCTTAACCAAGCAATGTTTGAAGCCCATCATCTACCCCAGGAATGATTGGATGAAGTTCTATATTATTCTATTGAAATGTAGATGCACATAATGAAGTAATAATAACATCATTTTTAATAAATTATACAGTTGGTCTATGTTGTATTTTACATATTATCTACTAGCCACAAGGATTTCTTCTTGTGATTGGATAAGTTGTGTAACATACTTGTTTAGCTTGTACCATAAAATTAAATGACTCATACTTATGAATATATTTCTTATGGTATGCATCCAAAAAATTTTATTGATGAATAATTTTAGTACCCAGATTTGGAATAAGATCAAACCATCCACACTTAAACAGAATTATCTTCTCAATTGGTAATGTAGGATACTCTACGTATAGAATTTTAATCAGGTGACCAAGAAAAATCAATAGTAGATGCAATAGAGTTAGACCTCTCGATGCATACGCCACTATTCATCGTAGTTCTATTTGAACTATGTTTCAAAGTATGAATTTTGTATCTATTTACATACTTTTGTAAACATCATAATGATCCTTTTGAAAGATCCTTCATCTGTCTAATATATATATTTGTTGATAGAAATTATACTTGAAAAATAAAATAAGATAAAATATTATTTATATAATGTTGCACATAACTTTTTAAAACCAAGAATGTTAAGTTATATATTGATAAAATTTTCAAACCAAATTGCAAAAAATCCTTTTTAAGCATTGAATCAATTTAAGCATCATCAATATATGGTTCTATTTGAATTATTAAAAAGGTATATCGCATACCATGACAAAGAAATAAAAATAAAAATTTATTATAAATCTTACTCAATATAAGATATAACTACCATACAGTTCAACAAGATATATGTGTGTGCAATATGATACTCCTGGTCATCCAAACAATATCTTGATGTAGTTCCACCATATGATAGACCTGCATTTGTGAAAATCATTTTATTCTAATCAATCTCCCATACCATAAATATTATTTGATATTTTTTGCTATGAGGATTTTATAATTGTAGCTAAAAGTAGTGTGCACAAATTGCCGAAGTCTCTTGAACCAAGAGTACATTACATATCGATCCTTCCACTTTGGTTTTATTTTGAACATTATTTTTTAATTTTCTAAGATATCTAAAATACATCTTTTTTTTGATAAAAAATATTCATCAGATATATTAAAATTTTTAGATTAAAAAAGAAAATAATTTAATATCTCAAATAGATATATCTATCTATATTGAACATGGCCTAGTATCTTGGATTTATAAGGCAAGTTGACTGGAAGATGTTCCATGTAGTCAAAGAAGTTAGAAGAAAAAATATTCTCAAATTTGCATATAATTATGGGGATGCCATTTCATAATTACTCTATTTATTTATTTATTATGATATTACAATTGAGATTCTTTAAAAAATACTTATTTCAGTCAATACTTCTCAAATATATCGTGAAAGTAATTTACGGAATGTAGGTATTAGTTTCTGCATGAACATATGGCAGTCATGAATTTTTATCCCAAAAAACTTATACTTCTTCATATCAATATATCTTCCCATGTTTAAATCAATTAGAAAACCTAAGCTCCATCAATCATTTGTACACCTTTTTTTGTATCCCTGTTAAGACAATAATAAGCCTTAGAAAATTTATTCGTTGATTCATCCAAATGTAACTTTAGAATTGAATATATATCCTTCAAATTATCTCTTGATTTGGCATCGTCTTTTATTTTTCCTTCTACATTCATGATAATATTAAAAATATTATTTAAAAAGTTATTCTCAATGTGCATTACATCTAAGTTGTGCATAATTAAGTTGGTTTTCAAATATGGAAAATCCCAAAAGATATCTCTTTTTTTCCAACCACAGTGATAATTTTTGAAATTTGTACATAATTGCAAATTACATCAACATCTATATTATTTTTGAACCCATATCTTTCAATTACATTTAATATTTCAACACCCGGCCTAATAGATGATACACCTTTTAAAACATTATAGCCTTTCCTAGATGTGTCAATATTCATCTAATATAGATATTTCATTTGTAAGAACTTATGGTAGTTATCAAATTAAGAAGTCTTTCCTCTTTTACTTAGATAAAATGCATCTGAGTCCTCCATGCAAAACGGACAAGCTAATTTTTTTATAGTGCTTCATTCTAACAAGATTAATTATGAACGAAAGTCACTTAAAGCCCACATAAGTGCTACTTGAATTTTGAAATTCTACTTTTTAGATATATCATATATTTTAGCACTATCCTTCCACAATTTTTTGATCTCCGTAATTAGGGGCTGCAAGAAAGCATCCAACTTTTCTTTTAGGTTTCTTAGATTGGGCATGATAGCACACAAAAATATATACTCATCTTTTATACATATCTAAGGAAGTAAATTATAAAGTGTAATAATAAATGATAATAAAGTGTATTATTGCCTTAATTATCAAAATGACTAAAATCCATATGTGTACAATCTTAATCTAATATTTCAAATTTCATTTACAAAAGATGAATGACAATCATCAAAATGTTTATATGAAAGAGAATCTGAGCAATGCCGCATAATGTAATCTTTAATAATATGCTATATCTAGCAACTTAGGTCATTAGCGATGACTTCAAGTGCAATATAACTTTGCAAATGAGGAGTCAACAAAAAAAATAATATATTTTCTTATGAGGAATATTTAATCTTATGTCTTTTACATGTAGTATTTATTTTGTACCAAAGATAGTAACAAAAATTACATGTAATTGCTTCACTGTCTCTGCCCTAATATATCATGCAACCATTAATACAACAACGTATTTTTTTTTATATGCAAACTCAAATCTTGTATTAAATTATTTGTGCTATAAAAGCTATCTATCATGATGTTATTATTTGATAATAATTCAGATAATGGTATACTTCATCAAAATACCTCTTTGAAAAATAATATTTTGCCTTTAAATTCAATAGTTTGGCTACCGTAGAGAACTTTGAATAGCCATATAGATTACATGGCCAAAACTTTTCTTCTTAAACTTTCAGTTTTTCATAAAATTATTTTGCTAATGATATTAGAATATCATCAGTGACTTTCAAATTTAATGAAGGACCAATAATATTCTTCAACATTGCTTCACATGCATCATTGAGATTGACATATTCTATTGCAATATTTGAATCACACTTCTATATACATTATACTTTGATGTTTGTGATACAACTATTTCTCAATATTTATGCCAAAAATAATAATCTCTAATAAATCTATTTTTCACAAGATGATATTGCACTATGTCCACATCTTGAAAACTTCAATTTTGATATTTATTGTCATTATATGGACATCTTTTTTTCATTTCATCTATATATTCAAGTTATTTTTCCAACAAAGCTAATAAACTCCTCAATCCCCTCTACCAACTCATTAGTCTAAAACCTATCTTTTAGTCTTATATTCATACTTTGATGATTAGGTCGTATAATATTTTTCATTCCTATAATACATAACACAAATATATTTTGAATTATAATATGTAGATAAAGATTTATTTGTAGTTAATTTGTAGTAATATATGTATGGCATTACATAAATATTATAAAAAAAAGTTGTGGTTACATCATTTTTAGATAATTTTGGATTAAAATAAGATCGGATAGGTTACTTCAATCTTTTATGTATTTATCAAAAGTCATAAGTTATAATTTTGGTATAAACATAAAACTAAATATTTGATATTTATCTATATTAGATAAAATTGCATTAATTAAGTAAAAAAGAAAAATTCACAATGTGAGAATTCTTGATTTTATAAACTAATAATTTGTACAGACATTTTATTTAATATATATCCTAAAAAAATTCGCAATGCCAATTCATTTAAATTTGTAAATGAAACAAATGATAAAAAAAGGCCAACTACCAACTGAGAACATTAATAAATTAATAAAAATATTTACTAATCTATATTAAACATGTAGTATAATAAGTCATGTACTAGCTAAGAAATAATATGAATATTTATGTATTAAATAATAAGATATGTTATTTATTCGATTGTAACTTTAGAGAAGTATAGATCAGGTAAGTCTATAAATTTTGAAATGTGTTTCTAATTTTTTTTTAGTTGTTCAATTGTTCATTATGTTTAAAGCTATGATTTGCATACCCTCAAAATTTTTTTTATGTTATTGATTGTTATTACATTTAAAACTTTTAATATTTGTTAAAATATTTAAAAACTATTCATTTTAAAGTTGCAGCATTAGTATAATTTTTTCAATTTTAAAATATTACATTTCAACAAATCCTAGTAATCAAACTAAGTCCACAATAATTAGCATATGGATGATTAGGGTGATGATCAATAATTGAAAAAAATTTCTAAAAATAAATCGGACGAACTCAGAATTTAAAATTTAAAACTTCCAACCCTAACTTTTTTTTTTCAAAATTTCGAAGTATTTTTGGTTAAATTAATTATAATAATTTAGTGATAAAATTTATTTTTGTTTCTAAATTAGCTATGAAATATTATTCCAAAACTACATTTTTAAAAATCTAATAGCAACATAATATGAAGACGTTTCACATATAGTGACTAAAAATAATTTCATCGCTAAATATAAAAATGGATAAAGATATCATTTCTGAAAAAACATAGGTAAATAAATTTCTTTTGCTAAATGTTATGTAAACGTATCTACCCATGATAGTGCATCACAATTAGAGGTGCCAAGCTGGAGTGCCATGCCTGGCATGACACGCTTTTTTGGAGGGTAGGCCCAGCATGAGCCCACTGCCAGAAATCCGCCCAGATTCAGCCCGGTTTGGGTCAGCCAGTTTGGGTCAGGTCGGCCAATTTTTTAAAAAACCTAGGGCTTCGGCGCCTAGCAGCTGTCACCCTTAGTAGTGCCAAGCCTTGCCTGTCGGGGGTAGGTGAGTTGTCCTCCATCAGGCATCGCTTGGAGCGTGGGCTGGCGTGCTGTGCCCACGTGCCAGGCACCCGTGCCATGCCTGGCACAACACGTGGGCCGAAAAGCTTATGCCCGGCATGGCACCGTGGCATGCCGTTCCGGGCCAAGAACGGCTGAATCATGCCGAGCTGGACCGGCCCGACCCGTTTGACACCTATAATCACAATTAGTGATGAAACCATAAAATATATAAAAATTAATCACTAATTAGCGATGAGTTTTTTTTTTTATTTCTAATTTTTTTATAATATGTCATTTACATTTCTAATTAATTTTAATTCCATTCCTACTTAAAGAAATAAAAATAAAGTATTTCTAATTTCTTTTTCTAATTGGGTATTTTCTTGTAATGTGTATATTTGTCAATTTATATTTATGCTTATATATCTAACTATATCTACATATACATATATATATATATATATACGTTCCATTTATATATAAATGTTTTGATACATTACTCATGTGATAAGTAGGGGACATGAGTTTGAATCTCAATTTGCCCACATATATATCAATAATAACAAAAGTTTCTAAATTAATTAAATTAAATTTTATTTTATTTTTCCAAATTTCAGATAATTATTTTAAGATTTAATATATTTTTTAAAATTATGAAAAGTTTAGTGCACCAAAATACAAATATTTACTGCCCAATGTACCAAAATACAAATCTTATTAATATTTATTTTATGACCACTAAATAAGCAAGACTTGTATCTGTAGACGGGAGGCCGTGGAGGGGGAGACTTGTGCCTGTAGACGGGAGGCGGTGGAGGGGGAGACTTGTACCTGTAGACGGGAGGCGGTGGAGGGGGAGACTTGTGCCTGTAGACGGGAGGCGGTGGAGGGGGAGACTTGTGCCTGTAGACGGGAGGCGGTGGAGGGGGAGACTAGTGCCTGTAGACGGGAGGCGGTGGAGGGGGAGACTTGTACCTGTAGACGGGAGGCGGTGGAGGGGGAGACTTGTGCCTGTAGACGGGAGGCGGTGGAGGGGGAGACTTGTGCCTGTAGACGGGAGGCGGTGGAGGGGGAGACTTGTACCTGTAGACGGGAGGCGGTGGAGGGGGAGACTTGTACCTGTAGACGGGAGGCGGTGGAGGGGGAGACTTGTACCTGTAGACGGGAGGCGGTGGAGGGGGAGACTTGTGCTTGTAAATGGGATAAGGATGTTGAGGAGACCGGTGTTCGTCGACGGGCGGAGGAGGTGGCGGAGATAGATATTGATTTGCTTGTGGGGATGGTTGGCGCCAATGAAAAAAAAAATTATGGAATGGGTAATCAGCTTCGGCCAGGGAGAGAGGACTGAAAAAGATAAATGCCACCACAAGAGTGGCGAGGAGAGAATGCATTGAAATGGAACCCATCGTCACAAATGCGAGGGAGAAGGAGATGTGCTTTGTTTAAGCATCCTCCTGCTCTTGTTTCTCTTTGAATAGAGCATGCATCACAATAACTCACTCTGAAAGACCGCAAGGTTTGCTTGTGGAACAATACCACTAGAGGGAAAATAATAATCTTATAATACATGATTAATTAATCCACCGTTGTTTTGTCTAAGTTAAATAATGACTCGAAGTTGTGGGTGTGTTTTGACATTTAGAATAGTTAAAATAAATAAATAGATAACTAAACAAATAGATTAATAATACTATGACTTCATAATTTGCCAATGTTTTATTATCATTAATCATAACTGTGAATGGAGCAGATCATCACTTCCTCATTACATATATAATGATATATTAATAATATTGATAAAATCATCAGTGAATATAATGATACTAAATTTTTTGTTGTTTATATATACACAGCTTAAAACTATATACGTTAAATATATAAGTTCAATATAAGTATATATATAGCTTAAATCTAAATATAGTTAAAAATCAAAAACTATATATATATATATATATATAATGCACATATAGTTATATATATAGCTTAAGACTATATACATTTGACTTTGTATGTTTTATATAGTTTATCTATAGCTTAAAACTATATATATAGTTAAACTATACTATATATAGTTAAACCTATATATAGAGTTTAGACTAAATTATATTGTTATATATATATATATATATATAGTTTAATTGTATATATATAACTATATACTTTTTAATATTTATCAATAGATGAAAGAAACAAATTAGAAACGATAAAATCTATTTCTAATTATATTACAAATTGCATTGCTATTAGCAATTTAATAAGAATTGAAATCTCTTATTTTTAAAAAGTCTCGTTTCTAAGTTATAGAAATGAAAATTGCAAAAGCATTTCTAATATGTGTGATATAAATTTATCGTTTCTAATTCTAGTAACAAAAACATGATCTCAGTTTATGTTTTTATTCAGATACTAAAATTGTAATGAAATAGAATAGAAATGCAAATTTTGTTTCTAAATTAGAAATGTAATTGAAACGCTATATTTCATTTCTATTTTCAGCAACACGAACATTTATAATTTGTTGCAGTTTATGTATGCTGTAATAAATATATAAATATATACAAAAACTATATTTCATTTATGTATGCACATTATTCATCTTATAACATTCTCATAATATTCAATAAAAAGTATAGCATGAAATAACAAACATCAAAGTTTAACCATTCTAGTACGCATTTGTTACAATAAAAATTAGCAACACAAAAAAAATCTAGCACAATGAATTTCATTACAAAAATGTAATAAAACAAAACAACAAACAATTATGAGTCATTTTCATAATGAGTATTCTCCTTCGAAGATCTGATTTAATCTTTTTTCATAATGATGAAAAAGAGATAAGCCTTTGTCAAATTCTAAATAATTTTCTTAATTTTTCAAAATTTTTTGTTCCATTTCATTTATTTTCTTTCACATCTTTTATTTGCTTTTGAATCTCTTCATTCTTTTATTGTATCTCCTCATTTTTTCTTTATAAACTATCTTAAATTTTTTGCATCTCCTTTGTCAACTGCTCATCAAACAAATAATAATAATTAGAAGATGATAATGAAGTGCTCTAAACAAAACTTAAGATAAAATATAGATGCATGGTTACCAAGACTATACACTTATCATTTTTAAGCTTCACTCCAATAGTCTGAGGTAAATATGCAAAACATCAATCTTTGGAGTATCTGTAGAAAGATATGTCAAGTGTGAAGTAATGGAAATCATTTTCTCTATAATTTTTTATAATTGTTATAATACAACATAACTCATCAGTACAATATTTAGATAAAATGTATACTAGCACATATATCTGTGAATATTTACTAAAAAGTAATATTAAAATGAAGTTAGTTATTACATTTAAGGAGTTCATATATAATAACTGATCAATAATGGTTAAAAAAATACTTAACTTTGAATATTAATTCTTTTGAATGCCAAAATTTATATTTTTTTACAATTATTTATTTCATATATTGTAATTTACATAAGACATTAAAAGTACAAATTGAAACACTAATATTAATATCATTTGACCACTTGTCTACAAATGATCTATCATTCTTCTCGTGTATCCACTTGAACTCTGAAAATGGTGTTGGTAGACATCCCAACTCAACCTCCTGAAAATAAATAATTTTTAATAATGATGTACATGATATATTAATCATGAATTAAGTATCATTTGCATTCACAAAGTTATAATCATAATAAATTAAGAAAGTCAATTTTACCAAACTACTAAATATTAGTAAGTTGTTTTTGAACATCTAATATGTTTGGAAGGTTTTGATCCTTCACCTGCTTTCTCTAATTAATAATTTTGTGCCGTCATTTGGGATAAAGCCTTAAACTTCTCACTATCCTAGTATTCCGCCCATTTTATCCAAACATGAATGGAATACTATTTGGCTTTGTATTTTTACTATATATTCTTGTCTATTTTCCAAGGTTGTCATTATATCTGACACTAGTCACATATTTCTATGTTTCTTTCATAGAGCTCAACAAAATAGTATTCCATTTATATTTTTTCTGCAAAAAAAAAAAAAAATACATTGTAATGCATTTCTTTTCATAGCATTTCATACAAAAATAATTTCATATATTGGTAAATGCAATAAAATTATATTTCAAATTTTTCTGTTTAATATTCTTTCATATTTGGGGACATTTTGCTTCACTTTATATCTTCCAAAATGAATTTCTCTTTAAATATCTTATTGATTATAGGAGAAGCTGAAATAATAAACCTGTAAGTAATTTAATATTAGTACATACATATATATAAATGAAATGCACCCATAATTTCTATTACTCAATTATTTTATTCATTTTTATTATTTATTTAAAACTTCATAATATAAATATTATTTTAATTCTCAATGATAATGTTCGATCAGTAACAATATCATAGTTTGTTTTTAATAAAAATTACCATATTTTAACCAAAATGATTTATTTTTATTTTCATGCACAATAGTAATTTAAATTTTTTACAAACAAAAAACATGAAAAATTATAATGTATGTATGTATTAAAATTTTGAAAGAAACATGCTATTTATTGACAAATAATGATTTTATCATAATTTTGTATGCAAACAATCGATTGTGTATATCAAGCCATTGTCGATACTATAGTAGCAATGAATATACCTTCTAATATAGGTGAGATGAAGCTAAACAATACATTCTAGTACATAATGAGATGAAGATGAAATATTATTGGCAATTGGCATGCAATTTATATGTCTCATGATGGAATGATACCAATGTATCATCTATATGTGTAGGATAATGTAGAGAGACATTTGTATTGTTATTATTACTGAATAAATATTGAATACATCCTCCAAAATCTATTAGATGACTTCTTCTACCCCTCCCCATGGATTTAGATCCTTAGCTACTTGAATTGTCACCTATCATACATAATTCATGTTTTATAAACATCAAAAAATACAATCTCAATAAAAATATGTAATCAATGTCATTTTAACAAAACATAAAGAGAAACACATTGTTATTTACAATTGTGATTTTTTTTTTATTTTACATCTAAATTGAAATATTTACAAAATAAGCAATACTATTTAACATCGAAGTAAATAAATATTTGCTTATCATTAGAAATTGCTAACAAATTATCTCCTTCTACATATTCATCCTCATCTAATTGTGCAATTAATTCTTCCTCATTATCTTGTTTAACATGTACATCATCAATGTCCAAATAGTTTTTAACTTCATTAAATTTTATTTTTAACCCATCTTCTACCATATGATTGATTAGATGAAGTTCTATATTATTCTCTTGAAATGAATGTATGTGTAATGGTGTGACAATAATATCCTTTTCAAACACTTTTATCGCTGCTCAAGGTTCTATTTTATAAATAGCCGATCATTCACAAGCATTTCCACTTGTGGTTAGATAAGTGGTATAAAATACTTATTTTGCTTGCATCATAAGAATAAATAGCTTATACTCACGATAATATTTTTTATGGTATACATCCATAAGGTTATATTTGATAATTAATTCTAGTTTCCAAATTTAGAATAAGATCAAACCATTTATTCTTAAACAAAATTGTTCTCTTAATTAGTAAAGAAGGATACTCTAGGTATAGAATTTAAATTAATCAACCATAAATGTCAATATTAGATGTAATAGAGTTAGACCCCTTAATGCATATACAATTGTTCATTGTAGCTCTATTTAAAGCATGTTTTAAAGTATGAAATTTATATCTATTTACATAATATATGGATATGTATGTAAATTTTATAATAGCCCTTTTATAAGATTCTTTATTTGTCTATTATATATATTTGATGATAAAATATGTACTTAAAAATAAAATAAAATAAAATCATACTTATATAATGTTGCACGTTATTTTTTAGAAGCAAAAATGATAAGATATATAACAAAAAATTATTCAAACAATAATGTGAAATCTTGGTCAAGCTTTATATCAACAGAAGCTTCATCAATATGTAGTTTTATTAGCCTTAATTCCATAGCATAAATTTTACAAAAAAATATTGAAGTTTTTTTGAATATTAAAAAAGATATATCACATACCATGATAAAGAAATGATAATGTAACATGATTATAAATCTTTCTCAATAGTTAAAAAGGTATAACTTCCTCATAGTTTAAAAAGATATATGTATGCACTACATAATACTTCTGGTCATCCAAGAAATATATTGATTTTTCCCTACAATATGATCGACCTTCATGGGTGAATATGGAAAGCATATCATCTTTTTCTAATCCATCTCTCATATCATAACTATTATTTGGTAATATTTTATAATATGAATTATACACTTATGGCCAAAAGTAATGCACACAAAATATTGAAGCTTTTTCAATGAAGTAGACATTGAATATCAATCATTCAACTTTAGCTTTATTTTAAACATTATTTTTCAAATTTCTAAGATATCTAAAAAATATATTCATTAAAATAAATTTATTCATCAGATTCATTTAAATTTTTAGATGAACATATAAAAATTATATATCCTTTCAAATGGATACATTTATCTATATTGCACAGGGTATGATACCATGGATCCATAAGACAAATGGTTTGGAAGATGTTCCATGGAATCCAAAAATCTAGATGGAAAAATATGCTCAAGTATGCATATAATTATGGATATATCATTTTGTTATTATTTCATGTATTCTTTTTTTATGACATTGCAAGTGAGTTTCTTATAATAAAGCACATTTCAGTCAATGGTTCTTAAATATTTTTTAGAAATAATTTCATGGAATACTATAAGTATTATTCTTTGCACAAACACATTGCAGTCATGAACTTTTCATCCCAAGCAACTGATGTTTTTTCATATCAATGCATCTTCACATGTTAGATGCATATATATCTTGGAACTTAAGCTTCATAACGCTTCACTTTCATCCATGTCAAGACTATAATAAACCTTATAAAATTTTTTTGTTGATTCATCCCTATGTAACTCTGGATGTGAACAAAAATCTTTTAAATCTTTTATTGATTTGACATTGTCTTTTAATTTTCAATCTACATTCATAATAGTATTAAACTATTATCAAAAAAGTTCTTTATAATATGCATCATATCTAAGTTGTACCTAATTAGGTTGGTTTTCTGATATGACAAATCCCAAAAGATGCTTCCTTTCTTTCAACCAAAATGATAATTCTTTGAAATTTACTTATTTATAATATCTATATTAGCATCTTTAATATTTTTGAAGACATATCTTTCAATTACCTCTAATATTTTGGAACCTGACCGCAAAGGTGTTGTAACTTTTATAACTATCTGGCCTTTCCTAAATGCATTAATATTCATCTAAAATAGATGTTCCATAAGTAAGAACTTATGATGATTATCAGAACAATTAGTCTTTCCTACTTTGCTCAGAAAATGCATAAGAGTTCTATATGCAGTAAGGACAAGCTAATTTATTATAGTACTCTATCATGACAATATATGTATGATTCCTTATAGTCTAGATAAGTGCTGCTTATATTTGGAACTTTTCTTTTCTAGATATATCATATGTTTCCACACCATACTCATACAGAATTTTTAGCTCCACATTACATTTATCCTTACTTTTGGGATTCTCAAACAAGACATTATAACACACAA
This sequence comes from Sapria himalayana, assembly GCA_029783825.1. NCBI lineage: Eukaryota > Viridiplantae > Streptophyta > Magnoliopsida > Malpighiales > Rafflesiaceae > Sapria > Sapria himalayana. The sequence continues at coordinate 2,772,405 of JAREIK010002991.1, forward strand.
AAATATATCTTATCTTTCATGCACATGCTTGGCAATAAATTATATGGTGTCGCAATCGTTAGTCATTAAGAGTATTGTTGCCTTGTTTATCCAAATGACTGATAATTATTTATTCACACCCCTAATCTAATATTTCAACTTTCATCTCTAAATGATGGATGAATATCATCAAAATATTTTCAAGATGGAGAATATGAGCAATGTCGCATCATGCTTTGTTTAATAGTATGCTCTTTGTCAACTCATGTCATTAGTAGTGGCTTCAAATGTAAGCAATCTTTACAACAAGAAGTCAATAGCAAGTAATATATCTTCTTATAAAAATTATTTGTTTTCTACCTCTTAGAAGTAGTATATCTTTTATACCGAGGATAGTTATAAAAATTTCAAGTAATTGTTTCACTATCTTCACCCTAATATATTACGTAGCCATTAATGTAGTAATAATTTTTTTCTATAAGTAAACCCAAATATCACATTAACTTTTTTATACTATAAAAGTTATCTTCCATGACATTATTTTTTTGATAACAATTTAAATAACTTCCATATTTCATCAAAACATCTTTCTAAAAATGATATTTTTCCTTTAAATTCAAAAGTAGGTTATTATAAATAACTTTGAGTGGTCATATGGATTACTTAGCTAAAAATCTTCTTCTGATGCTTTGAGCACTTCATAAAATTAATTTGTTGATGAATTTGGGATATCATCAGCAACATTGAGATTGAAGGAATGACCTATAACATTCTTCAACATGGCTTCACATATATCATTGGATTGGCATATTTCATTACAATATCTGAATCACTACTTCTATATACATAATTAATTGTTGTTTATGGCATAATTATTCTTAATGCTTATACCAAATATAATAGTATGTAACAAATATATTATTTGCATGATAAAATCACATTGAGCCCACATCTTGGAAATTTAAATTCTAACATTTATGGTCATTGCATTAACATTTTTTTCGTTCCATCCATTAATTGAGGTTGTTTTTTAGCAAAGCTAACAAACTCCTCAACCTCCTCTATAAACCTATTAGTAAAAAACCTATCTCTTAGTCTAACATTCCATTGATGATCAATTTTTATAATGTTTTTCATTCCTATATCATATAATACCAACATATATTGAATAATAATAATGTAAATAGTAACTTATTTGTAATAAAGTTTTAATAACATATTTATGATATTACATAAATGTTATAAAAATATCGTAGACACATCATTAATTGGTAAGTTTGCATTAAAATGAGATAATGAGAGTTACATTAATCTTTTAGATATTTACTAATTGCCTTCAATTATATTTTTATGATATACAAAATATTAAATATTTCATATTTATCCATACAGAATGAAATCAAAAAAATTAAGCAAAAATCACTTATAAGCAAAATATAATAATACATTCCAAAGGAATAAAACAATTTTTTTTTGGCAAAAAACAAACAAAAATCATTATCACATAAAAGTAAAAATCACATAAATGTAGCATGATGTTATATTTGAAGAATTATAAATAGTATGTGTGAGATATGTGCACATGATCATAAAAACTTTAAAATAATTAGAAGATACATTTAGCCATAGACATGCATATTAATTTGTATTTACTAGAAATATATTTGCTCAAACTAACATTAATAGACATACATATCAATTTGTATTTACATGAATTCATTTCAAACTTTTTGACAATTTTCATAGTATGCTTGTATTATGATAAAAAAAATATCATTTTTTTAGTAACATTAATTAAAAATCAAGAAAATAGGACAATGTATCTTGTACACTCATTTCAAATTATTTCTTTTTTTTTTTTTGAAAAAAATCCAATGCAACTTAATTAGATGTTGATGTAATTAATGTAACTCAAAGAATATAGATCATGTAAATTGGAAAATGTATCTTATAGGAGCAAATGGATTTTGTAACAAAACATAAGTTGTTATTAGAAATATTTTGGAACAAATTCTAAAAGTTTTCTAATGTAAAGACCTTTGAATTATAATATAAACCAGTCGAAGGTAGGTAAAAATCCATAATATAAAGAAAGTCTCCTTCCACTACTTAAAGAGACAAAAATGAAGAACAATACAAAAGAGAACTTAATAGAATTGATGTAGACAAGTATTGATGAATATTTGAAGGAAAAAGAGGTCAAGGTTGCTATAATGAAGGAAGTCAAAACATTATAAGAAGTTATGATAATGGTTAAATAGAATACATTGGAAGACGCCAAGACATCTTCCAGTGTTACGACACAACCATTATAGAGTGAAAAAGATCATGATGTGACCTTTTTCAAAGTCTAGACACTCGAGGAACAAAAGTTGATGGAAGGTGCTCCGCCATTTTTCCAAGCCATTGCACAAACACTAAATACCATCTGTAAGGATGTTCTGACTTTTTAAAAAGTTGTGACATCTGATCATATACATCTCGAAGGAACAAATGAGTATGATGATTAGATCTTGAATGGACAAACCTGAAGATTATACAAAGCTAGAAGATAAGAGGATGATGTTGATCATCCATCTAGAGTCATCAATAGCAGATAAGGAGAATATGAGCTGGTAATAAGTAAAATAATATACCAAGAAGATTGCTTTAATGTTTGAAGTAGATGATATTGATATATAATGTAAAAATTAGTCTATCTAAATATGTTAAATATAATACTTCTTTGGATGTGACCCAAGATTTTATTTTTATTCTATATCATTGTACTTTTTTTATGTTACATCCACAAATTCTTACGCTGCACACATACAAAAAAGATGACATAATACTCAAACCCAATCATTATTATTTATTTGTACATGAATTCTCATCCACTAAGAAAGTTCAATAAACTCATACGCTGCTATGAATTTTCACATAATTCTTTATATTAGAGTTTTTATATCAAACCAAAGAAAAAAATTATTTAAGGCGAAACTATCACTTGCATTCTATAAAATATTATATTGACAAAAGGGATTGATAGAATAAAAATAATCAAAAAATTTATAATTCCAATAAATATCAACATGCTAATAAAAATACAACAACAAACATCAAATAGCGATGAAGCAAAGTAAAAAATCAATGGGGATCTTCAAAAATCCATATAAAGTATTTTATATGGACTACTTAGTGCATATGGGAAAAATCAAAAAATTAAATTGCATACCTCAATGACAGATGATTAGGATGAAAAACAAAATTATAGGGGAAAACAACATCGATTAGGTGGATGAGCAATGACAGATTACTGATAATTAAAGCCAAACCTAAATTTTTTTTTCAAACGGACAAGTTGTTCTTCGAAAAAATAATTAACATCAAATAGCGATGGAATGATTTTCCATTTCTAAAGTAGCAATGAAATTGTATTCAATCACCGAAATTATTAAAGTCTAATAGTAATTGACTCATATTCTATTTCATATGGAGCGATGAGATTTCTTTCTAACACTAAATTATGAAGCGGGATCTACAATCCATTTCTAAACTAACGAAAATAAAATTTATTTCAATCATAAATTTTAGAGAACTTATCATTTTTTATAACAATTACATGTAGAAATGAAATTTTCGTTGCTAAATACCATGCAAGGTAATCTACAAACGAACCTAGCAATATTAGTGATATAAGGTTATATAATTTTAAAATTATCTTTACTTCTGTTTCTAATTCCATTTTCATATAGTGTGAAATAATCCCCACCTTTTATTAGTGACATATTATTTTTATATTTCTAATTTACATAGGAATGTGTCAAAAAAGAATTTAGCATCTCAATTTTTAATTTCTATTTTAGGTCTCTATTTTCAATTTCTAATTTCAATTTCTATTTTCAAAATGGAATTGGGCATCTTTATTTTAAACTGTATAATAAATACATATAAAACTATATAGTTTTGGCATATATAGTTTTAATATATAACTATATTAATGAAGATATATATATATATAAAAGAAAAAAAAAATCACCACCATTTCCAATCCATTTCAATTTTATTCCTAATTTTAGAAATATAATTGGGCGTCTCTATTTTCAATTTTTATTTCGGCATTTTCTTGTAGTGTAAATTTATCATATATAGTTTTAAACTTATATATATATATATATATAACTATATATGTTTAACTTTCATATGAAAAACACAATACATTAAATATTGTGTTTTGATTTTTAGAGTGAAAGCAAAATATAACTATTTTTATTTTCAGTATATATTCATAATTTTTTATTAATAGAAAATGTCATCATAAAAGATGATGCTTCCACACACCATCATCCTTGTGCAGTCATTAAAAGACTTCAAACAAACAAACAAACACACACACACACACACACACACATGCAGTGATACATTGGGTGAGAATTATCTTAATGTAAACCCTTTATGATGTTTCTAATAAGCATCATTGAAATTATTCTATATAGAAAAATAATCTTTTAATATTAATCATACCTAAAAAGCATCATTTAAAATGTTTTTTTTTCTGTATATTATGTTTTAAAAAAATACCTCAAAATATAAAATATATTTATGTTTTGGGTCTTTTAACTCGTTATTATGAGTTTAACCCCTCGATCTCCACATCATTCAAATATGAAAAAACATACGTCATTTTTTATTCACAGCGTGGTATGAGGCTGTGTGTTTTATTCACAGCTTATTAAAAAAAAATCATAATATCGAAACCCTATTCACTCCATCTTCTCCCGGAAAACCTATTCCGTACCCTTCTCCATCTTCTCCTCCTCCCCCACCTCATCTCCTCCTCCTCCCCCACCCCATCTTCTCCTCCTCCCCCACCCCATCTTCTCCTCCTCCCCCACCCCATCTTCTCCTCCTCCCCCACCCCATCTTCTCCTCCTCCCCCACCCCACCCCATCTTCTTCTCCTCCCCCACCCCACCCCATCTTCTTCTCCTCCCCCACCCCACCCCATCTTCTTCTCCTCCCCCACCCCACCCCATCTTCTCCTCCTCCCCCCATACCCCACCCCATCTTCTCAAGAAGGTTCTTATCAATGGGAATGTCCATTAAGCACTTAAACTCTTATTAAATTGCTATTTATAAGGATATGTCAATATGATAAGATAATTCTATTGTGCTCTGGATGAAAATGTAGAGTAGTGCCTTTTGAAGTCCAAAGGAACAAGGCCACATAATTGAACTTGGTAATACACAAAAATGACTGGGTGAGATTCTGCCTAAGGCATTTACATCGGCATTATTAATAAACGTAGTGTAGCGCCTCATGGGTGCAAATTGACTTTAAAGTTTAATGGAACTTCTTTTCCTGGTGTTCTTTTGATGGACAAAAACTAGGTGCCATGTCATCAAAATATTTGAATTTGTAACCTACTAAGGTAAGACTGTCATTAGAGGTGGAAAATATGTTGAGTGGCCTAGCTGCACGACCATTTTGCATGGGCTATGCCGATCCTGGAGGGAAGCCCCCTGTGCCACAATATCATGCAACACTACATTATCCAAATCACCAACGCGCCCTGGTCAAATTTGTCCTAGTTGACAAATCATGTTCATGTCATTCTCGAGTGCTACCGATCAGGTTGAAACTATCAACCTGATCTCACGTGCAAAATTTATTTTAAAACTACTAATGCAATGGGTTAGGTCAAGCATGAGAGACAAGAAACATAAGAAAAAACACGAGGTATGTTTATAAAAATAAAAACTAAGACAAAAATAAAATCAATTCTCCAGTTGCCTCACATAAGAACCCACACATCTCTTGCAACATATGCAAGAGATCAAACCATACTACTACAGAGTGCTAGTTTTGAAAATAAAACTAGTGCCTAAACTATAAAAAGTTTGGGCATACTCCGAAGGATAATAAAATAAAACTCAAATAGTATACTGGTTGTGTAGTGCAAGTAGTATCTACAGAACACTTGTTTTATGCAAATGAAACAAGAAATCAAACATCAATCAATACATGATTTCTAGACAGTGGTTGCTCAAACCATATGTCTGGTAATAAAAAAATATTTGTGGATTTACTTCCAGTAGTAAATTCACAAAATAAATTTGGTAATGGAGTCTTAGTCGAGGCAAAAGCTAAAGGAAAAGTGCTCGTGCTTACTTTCACAGGAATCAAGCTTATAAAAGATGTACTCGTGATTCTAGCACTGGACCAAAACCTACTGAATGTGAAAATTAATGGAAAGTGGATATTGACAAGTGTTTAAAAATAATACATGTGATATATTTGATCAAAAAAGTGATCAACCTTCATGGACAGTAAAAATGTTTAGTGGAAGGAGCTTTCCATTGAAATTTAATCAAAAAATAGACAAGGCATTGATTATAAATGTTTAGTGGACACATGTGTGTCTAGTCTTTAAATAATAGTAGCTACTTCCAACTATTTGTCAATGACTGTACAAGGTATATGTGGGTTTACTTCTTGAAGCACAAATCTGAGGCACTTGACTGCTTCAAGAAATTTCTATCCCTTACTGAAAGACAGTCTGAACCAAGTGTGAAGACACTTAGAATAGATAGAGGGGGTGAGTTCCTCTCATAGAAATTCACTGATATCTGTGAATTGAAAGGAATAAATAGACACTTGACCACTAATTACTTACCTCAATAGAATGGTGTTGTGGAGAGAGAATATAATAGTAATGGAAATGGCTAGGAGTATTCTAAATGAAAAATATCTACCTAAAGTTTATTGGGCAGAAGAAATGAATACTTTAATATATCTGCTCAATAGATGCCCGAAAAAAGTACTGAATAATCTCACTCCAGTACAAGCTTGGCGTGGAAGAAAACCTAGTGTTAAACACCTAAGAGTATTCGGAAGTATTTGCTACTCCCACATATTGATTGCCTGTAGAACCAAGTTTGAATCTAAGAGTCTAAAATGCATATTAGTAGGTTATAGTTTACAAACCAAGGGTTACAAAGTATATTCGCCAGAAACCAACTCATTTCTAGTGAGTAAAGATATAATTATTGATGAAAATAGCAAGTGAAATGAAAATATCAATGAAAATGAAGCTGCAAATAAAGAAGGTTGTAGCATTGATATTACAGCAAGCAATAAATAGGAATGAACTCCAAGGTACGAATTCTACTCCCCTTCTAAATCTGAATCTGAATCAAAATCTAAGTTTGTATTAGAGGAATCAAATGAAATAACCACACCTGTCAAATGTAAAACCCTATCTAACATATACCAGAGATATAATTGCAACTCAGTTGAGTCACTCAACTATGAAGAGGCTATAAGACATCAAGTCTTGATAAATGCAATGAAGATATAAATGTCTATCATTGAAAAGAATCAAACTTGGACTCTAGTAGACCTGCCCCCAAATAAATACAATATAGGGGTCGAATGGATTTTTAGGATTAAAACTTGACATAATACCAATCAGCTTATATATAAGGCTCGATTAGTGGCCAAAGGCTACTCTCAAAAGCCTGGAATAGATTACCTAGACACATTTGCTTCAGTATCAAGGTTAGAAATACTAAGGTTTTTAATAGCCTTGGCTGGACAAAAGGGTTAGAATTGATTCCAACTGGACATATAGTCTACCTTCTTGAATGGAGAACTCAAGAAGGAGATTTATGTAGAATGATCACTTGGGTTTGTAAAATAAGGGAGTGAGCAATGTGTTTATAAAGTAAACAAGGTTCTATATGAGTTGAAACAAGTTCCTCGTGCATGGTATCAACAAATAAATACTTACTTATTGAATCAAGGATTCAAACGAAGTAAGAGTGAGCCTACACTTTACATTAAGAAAGTTAAAAATTATGGAATCTTAATTGTATCTATATATGTCGATGATATCATTTTTACTAATAATAAAATAGAATTAATAATTGATTTTAGAATAGAAATGAAGACTAAGTATGAAATGTCAGACCTAGATACATTTCTTAGAACTGGAAATATCTCAAGACACAAGTGGTGTGTCTATCTTTCAAACTACATATATAAAATCTAAATAAAAAACTTTGGAATAAGTGATTGTAAACATGTCTCCACCCCTCTCATAGCAAACCAAAAACTAATTCCTACCCAAGACAGATTAGTAAATGGGAAGATATACAGAAGCTTGATTGAAAGCTTGCTGTATGTATCTGCAACAAGACCAGATATAGTATATTCTGTTCATTTATTATCTCGATTCATGTACGCACCTAATCACATACACCTTAGTGCTGCCAAAAAAAGTATTAAGATATCTCAACAGAACTAAAGACTCATGTCTGAAATACACTAAGACAAACCACACTGAAATATCTGGATATTATGATAGTGATTGGGGTGGATGCCCAAAGGATTACAAAAGTACATATGGATATATATTCAATTTAGGAACTGTAGCTGTTTCTTGGCAGACCAAATAATAATCCACAGTTGCTTTATCTACCACTGTAACTAAATATATTTCAGCTTCAATAGCTACATCTCAAGCCTTATGGATGAGAAAGCTACTGACCAATTTGGATGAACCATTAAACTATCCAACTAATATGCTTTATGACAACCAATCGACTATATTCATTGTGATTGATGTGGTTATGCATAGTCAAACAAAACACATATATCTCAAATATCACTTTATTCATCGAGACTAATGAAATTAATTTGCTGTTTTGCAGAACAGAAGAATAAGTGGTTAATATTTACATCAAACCTTTACCTAGAGAGAAGCTTGTCTATTTTTGAGAAAAGCTGGGACTTACACCAACTATATCAAATGGGAAGATTGTTGATTGGACTCTTTGAGTATGTTGCTTTGGGCTTCTTGGTGAATTATCAATATGCCCTTATTGATATTTGATAAATGAATACGTGATATTTACTGTAGAGTTTGGTTTACCATTCTATTCATTATTAATTATAAAGCCCAGTACATAAGCTGTATTTTTTGCTTTGTAAATACATGAGACATATTTTTTATTGAATTGGCTGTTTTGTTTTCTCTCTGCTACTGCTGCTTTTGGGATTATCTCTTCTTCTTCTTCCTCAAAGCTCTTCTTCTTCTCAACTATTATGCTCTTTGAAATCCTTGTTAAACAAGGATTTGTTGCTGTAAAACAATATTCTCTTCCTCCCCCATCCTATCGCATCTTCTCCTCCTCCCCCACCCCATTTCTCCTCCTCCCCCACCCCATCTTCTCCTCCCCCCCAACCCCATCTTCTCCTCCTCCTCCCCCACCCCATATTTCTAATGAGATCAAAATTAGTTGGATTTGACCACAAATTATGAATAATCTGAGTGCACTCAACCGTGAATTATCATTCTCCTCTTTGTAAAGTCCATTTTCGAGCCCAATTTTTTTCTCTCCTCCTCCCCAACATGATTAAATTGTACTGGACATAAGGTGAATAATCACCGAAAATTGTGAAAACGTGTGAATTATTTTAAAATCTTAGTAACTTTTGTTGATTAGGCTCGTGATTATCATTCTCCTCTTTGTGTGTATATGTGTGTCTATTATATCATGCAATATATATATACATATAATATAGGCATACAACATCAATATATATGTGTATACACATGCACTGATATTTAAGTATGTATATATACTACTATATGCCTTTTATTCTCAATGCACATTATTATTATACATTATTATATATGTATATAAATAGTATATGTGTGTGTGTGTGTACTCTTGTGTATAAGTGTTATTTTTAATACAAATATATATATAATGTACATATATAAATACTATTTTATGTTTATCATTTTTAATATGAATTCATATATCGATATGCATATATAGTATAATCTTTATTTATGTATCTAGCCATTTGCATAAAAATAATAAAGATTTGTTGGAAATTTTTTGTTAAAAATTATATTATTAATAAAATTGTTAATTATAATTAGAGTACAACTTATATTGCTATATCCATGTTGCTTATTATTTGTAATTCAAATTAATATATTATTGTTCATGTATAAAGTGTTATGTATGTAATTTGTCTAATTATTTGTATAAAAAAGTATAATTTTATTTGTTTTTATTATTCAAATTCATTACTAACAAAATTATTAATTATAGAGTTCAACTTATACTACTATATTAATGCTGCATATTGTTTATAACTAGAATTCAACTTATACTACCATTTGAATTAATGTTACATATTGTATAAAAAAAATTTTTTTTTTGTTTTTTTTGATAAAAAATAAATGTTGTATAAAAAAACTAAATATTTTTGTAAAAATATTGAATAGATAATAGTTTAAATTTCAATAATATTTAATTAAATTCAAATTTTAAATTTATAATTTACTAATTATTATAAAAAATAATAATATGTGAAACTAATAGTTGCATAAAAAACTAAATATTTTTGTTTTAAAATTAAAATGTACAATATTAATGTATATAACACACAATTACACATCACAAATTATAACACAATTATTACTATTAACATATCATATAATAACAAAATAATTTTGTTGCGAAATTTATATATATGTAATATAAGCTTAATATTACTTCATTTATACATATCACAAATATTTATGATATTACAATTTCAAATCACATGGACCATAGAATTCACACAACACAATATTAACATACATTATCAATATTTACATAATAATAACAAAAGATGTGCTACATCTTTTATTGTAGATCAGGATCCTCAACTTATATTCCTCCAACTTTGTAACCTATGACAAAAATAATAATGTTATATAAATATTCAAATGAATTGTGTGAACATATTATGTATTTAATTACAAAAATGTATACACATTTATGTACACTACAATTTACATATACTATTATATTTAAACATATAAATTGTATATGGAAATATACTATGTATACATATAGTATATATATATATACATTATGTATATATACCATGCATAATACTATACCAATAACATATGTTTTAACACAAATAATGAAAAATAAAATAATTAATCAAGATAATGAATTATTGCAAGACTTTTTATTGTGTCCAACCATGTTTGATCTGAAATAATACAAATTATGCTTATGCATAAATTATGATTCTAGGCGTTTCTTTCGTGGTCTTCCAAGATGATGTTTAGACTCGAGAGGATAAAAAGAGAAATGGATTCTATCAAAATCATTACACACTAAGCCATCTTAACAAATTAATGGCATGTCATGTGTCTCGATTCCAGAAAATATGGCTGTATATATTATTATTTTTCTTGGCAAATTTATATCAAGCATCAACAAAATCAATCACAAATTCACCAAATGATAAAAATGTTGCACAAGCATGCACAAATGGAATACCCAATATTTGTGAACCTCTACAAGTCAACACTTTGTTAATGATATCAACATTAACATTTGTCTTCCCAATACAAACTCGAATATTACATTTATGAAATTAAGAAACTAGAAATAATTCACCTTTATTAATGTTAGATATTACTTGTTCTTCAATTTTAGGACCAATGATTCGTTTCCAATTGACTGAATATGTCTTATGTTTAACCAATATTTTCCCCAACTTTATTATATGCTCAATTAGAAAACTACATATCAAATGATGAGGTTTGACATGAACTCAAGCATTAAAAGACTGCAAAATTGCTTATCATTTTGTCATATATTTTCTTTGAAAACTTATACATCACCTAATCTTCATGTTCATTTAATTCTACCCAAAATGCAAGAGTTTCATTGAATTTTCTTAATTATTTCAAACATACATTATAGTCGTGATCTAACTTAGCACATGCAATAGTATCAAAGCCAATTAAAAGAATTTACCTTCGCCTTCCTTTCTTTAGTGTTGTGCTTACCCAAAATACTACTAAAATCTCTTTTAAGTGATGATAGTAATATGTATGATTTTCCATACTAAATAACTATAGAAAAAAGTTCGGTGCCAACTAGATATAATATCTGCAATAAATTTCCCTAAATTTTCTAAGAACCAAAGCTAATCATTATAAATTTCCAAACTCATCACCCCAAAAATTAAAAGAAATATCAAATCATTAACATCTTATGTTGTAGCCGATAAAAGAGCCTCACCATAAGAGTCACTCATATGTGATGAATCAATAGAATAATAAGATTACTACCCTCAACAAAACCTTGAATAGATATAGAATACATAATAAAAAGTTTCACAAAATTTACATCTTCTAAATAAGTAAACTTCATAACACTTCATGGATTTGTTTCAATATTGAGGTCACACATCAATGGTAATAATTTATAGTAATTATAAGGAATACCAAATATATATTCTTTCGATTTCTCTTTTATATGACATGCTTGTTGATAAGATAAATGCAAATCATGTTGTCTAAAATCCTTACATATTTGACCTGATAGACATTCATGAGTTGATTTATTAATATTATTAATTTAAATAGTAAATCTATTTGGTCGAATAACATGCATAGATAAATCAATATCCTTCAAACAATAAAGCTATAGATAGTGAAAAGTATGTACTTGCTCAACATTTAAATTTCATATCGCTTGAGAAATAATTTTCCAAGGACATTCATCAATATTATACATAGCATTAACATATTATTTGAAGAATTCTTCTTAAATTTATATTTAAATATTCCAGCAAATGATATCAAAGAAACAACATGAAAATTACCTGTGCTAGATAATGTTTGATCCACCCCCATAATGACATTATAATACCATTATAAATCATATGTAGAATCATGTGATTGAGCACATCTTGGTAAACAGCCAAAAAAGTTAATAATTGTTAATTGATTGATCGGTATGATTGTTTCTATATACATGCAATTACGCATGAATTATCAATAGGTGTGAAACTTGAACCAATAACTAAGCTGTACACACATTAATTAAATAAGTGTCATTATAATAATAATTAGATATAATATAAAAGTAATTAATTTTATATAATAGTCATTGTAATATAATTGATATTGCCTTGATGTGTGAAACATTTCTATTCCAGCAACAATTGAAGTCAAATAAAAATGAAAATGCATATCATTAAATCATATTGTCATTGCCACAAATTCATTTTATTTAAGCGTAAGCATACAAAATGGATTAGATTTCACTATGAAGTGAATGTTGAAAAAAGTTAACTACATGCTCATATCAACACAAAGTTTATTAACAAGTCAAATATAATGTTGTGCGACACAACAATAGATTTGATATGACCTCCTCTGAATGCAAGCTCATTTTGTCATTACTCTTAATTAATTTTCCCTCTTCATAAATGAAACAAAAAATTTGTTCATCCATATCTTAAGATAAATCTACATTTAAATAAAATAAAAAGATATATTAGATAAAATTTAGGTATGTATGTATATATATTTAAATATATTAAATCTCTATCATGTGTATATACATACACAATAATAGATATACTTAAAAGTAAAGGGTCTAAGTGCATATATATAGCCATTCATTATATACATACATATAGAGATGCAGTGTTGTATATATAAATGTACGATAGTATATATGCTTGTACATGTATACATATAGGCATATATATTATTGTGTATGGATATATATATAAACACACACACACACACACGAACACAAGCACATTCATTTCTACAACCATACAATGCATAGACAAGTAAATACATGTTTATTATAAGTATTTTTGTGCCAAGTACATATATATATATATATATACATACATACACAAAAAAGAATATGCATATACAATGATTTATATATGCATGGATATTTTTATATAAATATCAATATATAAGTACATATTATTGTAATATATGTATATAAATACATACTGGTGCACTTACATGTAATTACATGTAAATCCATGTATATTTTTGTGTACAAATGTACATCAGAATATAAGTACATACTGATGCACATTATACCATGAATGTAAATGTATATGTACATACATGTCTATTATATGTAAATAACTAAATATAAAATATAATATATGCATACTTGACTACTATATATATAGAAAATATAATATAAACATACATGTCTATTTTACACACACACACACACACACACACACACACACACGTACATACATGTCAATTGTATATGAACATGATATACAATAGACTAGATGCATTTACATTCATTTATATATACATATCATTATATAAAGAATGGCATACAAGTGTGTGTGTGTGTGTGTAAGCATATGTGCTATTGAATATATACAAGTACATACCTATATGTACTATAGTACACTTCTATATATACAACATTAAAAATGTTTATTATTATGTACACTTTTAGATCGATGTTTAAATATATGTGTGTTATATAGACATACTTAATACTACACACACACACACACACACACACACACGTAAATATATTTCAATATATACAAATATAGTAAATACATGTGTATACCTATCCATTTATAGATATGAGGATATTAGTATATATAGGCATTTATACTGATTTAGATTTATATAAGTACATACATGTATATTATTACTACATGAAAAGATGGAATTATAAATATCCAAATCTATTTCTAATTCTGTCGCAATGTTCAAATAACAACCTCAATAGAAACGGAATATTTGTTTCTAAAATATTCATTTCTAAATTTTAGAAATGGATAATGCCTGATAATTTCTAAAATGTGGGAAAAAAAATTTTCGTAGCTAATTTTAGCTATGAAAATGGGATATTGGAGACCATTTAATCGCTAAATTAGTGATAAAATAGAACAGAAATGCAAGATCCATTTCTAAATTAGAAATGAATTTTGGAACACCATTTTTTGTTTCTATTTTTTGTAAGAGGAACATCTCCCATTTGTTGTAGTTTCTATATGATTTTTATAGTTATACAAATACATATAGAAACTATATAACCTTCAATCTAATAAGTACATGCACATATTATTCATCCAATAACATTCACATAACATCCACTACATAGTATCACATCAAATAATAAACATAAAAGTCCATTAATTATAGTGCACAGTCATAACTTCAAAAAACAATAACAAAAAAACCAAAATTTCAAAACAAAAACTTTTGTTGCAAAAAGAATAATAGCACAACATCACAAACAACTATGAGTCCTTATCAATATTAGAATTGTCCTCCATAGATCTATATAGATTTTCTTCAGAATGATAAGAAAGAGATGAAATCTTTGCCAACTTGTATATTATTTTTTACATCTTCAAAACTTTCTATTACATTTCATCGTCTTTTTTCATTCTTTTCTCCTATCTTTTCATTATTTTCTCATCTCTTTTAATTCTTTCTTCTTCTTGTTTTATTATTTCCCTCATCTTATTTTTTCTATTTATTCAATTTTCTTTTGCATCTCTTCATTATTTTTTTGCATCTCCTCATTTTTTCTTTACAAAATACCTTGAATTTCCTGCATCTCCTCATGCAATCTCTCATCAAATAGATTATTATAATTGGAAGAAGATGATGAAGAACACCAAATAGAACCTGGATAAAATATAGATGCATGGGTACCAAGACCGTATACTCACCTTTTTTTTGGCTTCATTCTAATAGTCAGATGGTAAATATGCACAACATCAATCTCTAGCATATCTATAGAAGGATTTATCAATTATGAAGTAATGACAATTATATTCTCTATAGCATTCCATAATTGTTAAAATACAATATAACTCATCATTACTATATTAAGATAAGATTTATACCAACTCACGAAACTATCATCTCCCTACTAAAAATTAATATTGAATAAAGTTAATTTTTATATTTTAAGAGTTCATATATAATATATCATTAGTTATGGCTAAAAATACTTGAGTTAGCATATTAATTCTAGTGAATGAAAAAAAATAATTTTTTTACATTGTCTTCTTTCATTAATTACAATTTAAATATGCCACTATAAGTACAAAATAAGAAACTTATATTAATATTATATGATTACTCGTCCATAAAAGATCTATCATTCTTCTTATACATTCACTTGTACATATCAAATGGTGTTGGTGGATATCCCAACTCAACCTCTTGAAAATAAATAATAGTATATATTGAGGTACATGATATATTATCACACATATATTATCATTTGCCACAAGATACTATTTCTCCCAAAGTAAGTAATCTCTATATTAAGATAATATTTGAGTTTCATAAGCTCATTCATCTTGAATTGTGATTGAAAATATTTATTGAGTTGAGTGATTTTTAATTTGTCATCCCCCATAACTAGATATCATCCATGCATAAATTGAGATAAATTATCCTTTTATTAGGGTATGAAAAAAAAAGGAATTTATATCATACTAGTGTAAATTAAATAAGTTGATTGTCAAGAAAATTTCATAAACTTGGCTATCAATTACTTCTTTCGGTTATATAGTATTTTTCTCAATTTGTAAACTATCTTATTATACTGCTTGAACTTTAAGTGATTCCTTTATTTACATCTCATATTCATAATTACTATGAAAAAAAATATTCTTTATGATTAGATGATATTATTTATATGTGAGATATTACTAGTTTAAATAGAATTTATGCAATAATATTTATTTAGTTATGAAAAAAAATGTCCTGGTAGCCTATACCAAACATCATGGTGTATTCCCTAGCTATAAGTCTTATATTAAGTTGATCTATCTTTTTTCTTGAACACATTTTCATAGTGAACACATACATACAATTAACAACATATTTTTTCATATGTTGTGATATTAGTTTTTAATTTTCATTAAAGTGGAGAATATATTTTCTAATATAACCTAACATCTTTCTGAGTAAGATAATATTTCATACGGAGACTTGTATATCTTAATTTCATTAAGAGAAGTCATATAAGAAATAAAAGAAAAGAGAATATATGATAACATATGTGAGTCTATATGTCGAGTACAACTCATATTTTCTTTCTAGATAGCAATTAAAAATATATATCATAATATCAATAGACTTACCAGTCCATTATTTTAAAAGGTGCAACATGCATTAAGATGCAAAGTTATCTTGGTGCATATAAGGTACATGCTTTTATGAAGTGAAGGCTTATTGTAGAAGTTTAATCTCAATATATATAAACAAATGCATATATGTCTCACTTTCTAGGATATAAATATCCATATGACTAAAGTATAAAATTGTTAATTTAGCCAGTGATAGAAATATTCATTAGACTAAAGTATAAAATTCTTAACATAGCCAATGATAGATGATTAAGTTGGGAATGAACTTACAAATAATCTAAAATACTCAAATACCTATTATAAGAGAGAATACTTGTAGTTCACTCTAGCCAATCATCAAATAAATATTAGAAAAAAATAATAATTTCTAAATTGAGTTGTCTAGAAAAATAATTTATATACAAAAAATAATAGGATAATTACGAATATGTAAACTATATGAAAGAAATAATAAGAAAAGTTAAATATTATTACAATCAATGATTTTTAAAGGATTGTCAGTGACTTATAAAATTTCTAGAATAAAAATTAAAAGTAGTAAAAATACTCATCATATGTAACATGAATATTGGTTTCATAGTTAATAATTCAATTGCATGAAGCAAAAAAATAAGATACAAAAATTCTAGTGCTCGGAGGTTGGAAATGATTGGTTGATGTCCCGTTGGGGAGGAATTTTGGTGAAAGTTTTTAGATGATTTTTGTAGTTAATTTCTCTCCCTCAATTGTCTTTAATATTTTTTATTTTCTTTATGGAAATAATTGTTAATAATAATCTCTGATATGATCGATCATTTTGTAATGTATATATTGAATCAAGACTCTTTTGTTTTTGTTGTGATAATCTCTTTCAATACTCAATAAATCATCCAAGATATCAACCCATTAGAAAAAAAAAGAAACTTGCACACCAAAAAATTAAGGTTTCTGCCCTAACCCTAATGTTTGCCTAGAAATTGAAGTTCTACCAAAAAATTAAACTTAATTTGGATTCTCCCCAAATTTTAGTTTCTACCCAAATCATATAATTGAAGTGCCCACTATTGTGCCATAATACCATGCATGACCATGCACACTATCAACGAAAATAATACTACACAACTACAATCCCTATTGTGCAATTGAGGTGCCTACTATCATGCACAAACTATCCTATCATGCACAACCATGCAACATCCTCGTTATGGAGTTAATGCTCATCTCTCACAGTGTGTGATGGTAGTATATTGGGTGTTACTGTAGCATGTACGCCCATGTCCCCTATGTTTGCACAATGTATGTTCTCTCATTTTTTCGGATTTTGAACCCTTACATGCCTCAAGGTTTGACACAAAACTCTATAAAAAACTCTCAGTAAAAAAATAACAAGCAATCATCTCATATAATATAATCGCCAATGAATTGAAGCAGTCTAGATGTTTGGTGCTTCCATCAATAATAACATAGAAATAATAAATAAAGTAAAAAACACAAAGGTATGATTATAAACTAATATATTTGTATTAATTAATATATTGTTTATTTTTCTGTAATATTAATATGGCAATATTAGTTAAGAATGGATTTAATAAAATTTGTGAGTAACTCAAGAGTTCAAAATCCATGAACAATGAAGTGTCTCACACATTATATGGCTTTAGTTGTTTGATTTGTAAGCTATTGTAACATTCTATTGCTGACTATTGTTTGTGCTATGTTTACATGTTACACTCATGAACTTTTACCATTTTGTTGTGGAACAGCCAAAACATCAGCATCTTATTATTGACATAGGTGCTTTGTCACCTTGTGGACTTGTTGAAGAGACACCGAGATGGATCTACTTCTCGGGCAGTGAATAACATTTTAAGATGGGCAACTGATGTGATCACCAACCTTGCCCATGAGAATAGCAACATCAAAATTCATATTTTGTTGATATTTTTAAAGTAATCACTTTTAGAAATATGCACAATACTTTCTGTTAATGAGTTATTTCTTAGGATGAATGGTGGGATATCACCTCTGGTTGAATTTTTGGATTTCTTTGATGTTAAAGTGCAAAGGGCATCTTCTGGGGCACTAAGAACCTTATCTTTCAAGAATGACGAGAATAAAAATCAGGTGATGTTCATTATTGTGAATGATGATTTTGTATCATTTATTTTTCCATGAGAAAATAATGCAATTTTTTTTGACTTTTCAGATTGTCGAGTGCAATGCTCTTCCTACTCTCATCTTAATGTTGTACTCAAAAGATGCTGCTATATATTATGAAGCAGTTACTTTACTTAAAAAGTGAGACCTCAATTAAATTTTTAGTTATCATTATTCTAAAATTTTGATCTTGGCCTTTGTTTTCTTTTTTGGACCAATTATTTTTGTTGTTGCATGTAGGTGTGATTGGAAATATGATTCATTAATCTCCAAACATTAAGAAAGAAATTCTATCTGTTGGGGCCTTGTAGCCGGTTATCGGTTTGCTCAAGTCCTTCCATTTATATCATTTTGTGGAATTTTGAATCGATATTCATATGTATTTGATCAAATTCTATTTTTATATCATTATCTAAAGTTTACTATCTGAATTTACTTTGATTTACTATAATTCTGATATTTAAATTTTCTTTTAATAATTTTCTAAAGGCTTTTAATAAATAGCTCATGTTGCCTTGAGAGCCAGAGGGAAGCTGTTTTATTACTAGGACAGTTTACGACAATTGATTATGATTGCAAGGTAAGCATATGTTGATTTTTCCTTCACTTTGATTATTTTCAGGTTTGAGATAAATCATAATATGTGAATTTTTGAGATTACTTTTTTTTGGATTCATGTTTTACACTTAAGTTATGAAGAAGAGGATGATCATAGCAAAAAGGGTGCATGATGGATAGGCAAAGCTACCTTATTTTATTTTTATTTTTCTCTAGTTGTTTGCTCAGGTGATTCTCATTTGATTTTTCCACCTCCCTCTGTATTTCACCTTACGTTGGGTATCTATTATTTTCATGTGTTAATATTCTTATTTTAAGAAAAATAAGTTGAAAATCATTTGTGTATCATTTTATGTATCTATTCAATTGATGGCATCATTTAATTTTGCTAGGTTAGAGTTGTTGGATATGGTGAAGAAATATTCATTTTCATTAGGTAAACATGGAACACACAAGTGTGGTGTCTTGGAATAATAAAATGAGTTAGCTAATGGGGTCGAAGTCGGATGCTTGGAAGCTCCACCGAGTGTCTCTATACTTAGAGCATCTCCAACAATGCTCTCTAATTTAGATACTTAAAAAATATTATAATATTATATTATCTATTTTAGCTACTCACTTTTTAAGTTAACTCCAACAATGATATCTATTTTAGCTATCCACCTCAACAAACTATAACTAACTTTTAAAAAATAATTTTTATATTATAATCATATAGACATATTTCAAATATTTTGTGTAACAAAGTAACACTCATACGATTAAACTATGATTTATTAGATTTTCTAAGTATAAAATAAGCAATGCATAATCTCGCACACTTTCACACATATACACAAAGTTGTAGGAGTCAGATAATATTTGAATGGCATGAGAGTTTTTAAAAGAACTACTAAAGTCTTTACCAATCAACTTTTGCTGGGTTTTCTAAGGTTTATAAAATTTTTGTAATGCTTTGTAAATCTTGTGAGGGTGTAGTTGACCTCATCTATAACAATATCTTTCAAACTCTTATTTTTCTTGTCACCCTAATTGCACTTTAGACAATTCCTTAAACTTATTTTAAGTGGTAGAACACTCCAAAATACTAAATATCACACATAAATATTAATGTTGTTATCTAGGAACATTAACATGCCAATTAAGATAATCATGACTAATTAAAACTTAATAAATAACTAAGAGAGAGAAATTTAACCATAAATATGTGTCCTTGAGTAATAATCAGATAGTGATATATGCAATAATAAACAAACTAATTTTATTGGACACTACTTTTACATGAGTTTTATTAGTGATAGTATAATGAATGTGTTTTTTCCTTGCATGACTACAAAAAATCTAAACAATTTTGTTGTTGAAAAGAAGAATGTCTCAAAGTCCTTCAATTCAAATTCAAAATCCATTTGAACCAAAGCTTTCATCCACTAGAATGGTTAAGCATATTAGACCTTAACTTTTTCCAACTTTCATCGGCTAGATAATTATTTTTTTTGTCCAAAAATTAGTGGACTGGATAGGCTAGCATATCACACTTAATTCTTAATTTTGTTTTCTAAAAAAAGTGGCAAGGTAAAATATGTCCAAGAATATAGCCATTACACTTTGCCTAAAAGTTTTGATCTCTAATTGAAAATCAAGTCTATTGAAATAGTATTATGAAGAAGTTGAAGAGGCTATGATCCAGAAACTATCAAAGCTAATTATTATCTTACGGAAGGTGAAAAATAAAAAAAATAAGAAGAGGACACTCGAAGAACATTCTAAACACATGTTCCTTCTAATAAATTGGTGTTCTAGAGTGTAGTGTACACAACTATGGATGCTAATAAAGTTGGATGATATGGACGACAATAAATTGAAGGAAATTGGCCTTTAAATTGAAGGAAATGATGTTGATCATCACAGGTTTGTGATCTCATTTCTATTCCAAATTAATAATTTTTTTTATTAAGCTTGATAATAGTCTCAAAAAGACATATTATTCCCATAATTAGCCAATTAGAAACACCATGATGATATACTCATCATACCCTTGGGACCTGCATCCATTATCTATATTAAGACCTTTTCTATCAGAGATCCCTTAATATATTTCTTGATATGTTTTGATAAAGCAAACTCTTATACTAGGAATTCAAGGTTTATGTAAATTTTGTGTCAATATTGTGATCATTTTGATAATAACAATGATATCGTGCATACCATTTAGATGAAACAAAGCATATAGGGCCCGAATACTTAAACCTTGAAATGTATTGGATCATGTGTAGGATATGCATATAAATGATATTAGGATGAGTATCTTCGTGATAAGCTCTTGTGAGTTGTTATGGGTGGATGACCTTATCCTTCTATTTCTCAACTAAGGCTTTCCTTTTTTTAGATTCTAATTTTTTCTTTCTTATTCATGTGTTTTGTTAACATCATGTCAGGGTAGTGGATAATATTTTATCTTCTTAGACATAATAATTATAAAGTTATCTAAATAGTTATATTCAATGGTATTAGACATCTTCAATGAAAAAGAATGGAAGAAACTATTAATCAAAATAATTTTTTTTGGAAAGAATTGAAGTATGACATTCATTTTATATAATTTTACCGATAACATTGCCTTTCCAAATCACATGGTTAAGTTCCATATAGATTTTCCTTGTTCTTAGTTAGATATTCAAATTGGTGTTGATCCATGAAAAATACTGGAATTAGAAGTTTATTTGGCTTGAAGCATATATATTATGCAATTAAAATATCCCATAAAAATTTAAAGTTTTTGATCAATTTTATAGATATTTATGAAATTAGGCCAGACAATGGTCATGTAGTTTAGATTAAACACACATATTTGGCAATACTATCAGACATGAGTTTGAAAATTTTAAATCATTTATGATGTATCTTTTCTTGCATGGATATAAAGTCCCCGAGAATGTTGTGGAATGAAATTAAAATGTTTTACAATCCAATATTTTTGTCGGAGGATCTTTTTGATCTCCAAGTCTTGCATGAGTGCATGACATCATATACACTAGACCTTTTTCATAGCTTTCATTTGATAGATGAATTTCCTTCCCTACTAAAAGGATAGACAAGCTTGGATATCAAGTATTACGACTTTTTGAAAAATCTAAATCTTATTATTGATTGATACTATCCCAAAATCTCGATGGGTGATTTCCTCTCATCTAATATATACAGTCCTACAAATATATATATCATACAATTCATAAATAAAAATAAGTCAAGATATTGATATCACAGGAATTAAACTGGTACGTGTTGTTCTATTCATGCATCATCTGCACACATATTCTTTTTATACATTGTCAATTACCCTTGATTAATTTCAAATCTACTTCTATTCTTAGATATCTAATGTCTTAAAGATACGAGATATTATGTGTAATAAATATATCTATGCTTTCAACTTCATAAGATCTATACTCACGATAAATAATATATATCTTCTCATGAATCCTTGTTGTGACTTTGTGAAATTGCTAAAATTCAGTTAAATGATAGAAAAACAAAATATAGTTGAGAAATGATCTCTCATTTAACATAGGTACGTAAGAACATGAGTTGTATAAGTAATAAAATGGATGAATATCTAGATATTAATCCCATAGAGATTATTTTGATAATTTGATTAATCAACATTTAATTAACAACAATATGAGTTGAATATATATACTCAGTCTTAGAAAATATACTCCAACTCTAGGAATATGTATGTACTTGTGTTGGTGATATTTCATAGTATTAGTTCAATATTATATTTGTTTGTTTGGTGAAGGGTAGATTATTGTGAAAATGTATGTATATTTATTTGGCATACAAGGTTATTGTCATCTATTAACTATCACTATTAATGATGATCCACTCATAGTTGTTCATTAAATATGTCAACACCAAAGTAATATGTCATTCAATATAAGAGTCATTATCATATCTATTCTATTTAGGCAATGTATCAACTACCCTTGATTATTTCTTCGAGTATATTCTTTTATTCTCTAACCTCCAATTATTGAATAATTAAAGATAATGTGGTATTAATTTTGTTTATACTTTCATATGCACCACACTCTTGAGAATTAAACACATATTTTTTCATGGATTTTACACATAGAATTCATAAAAGTAGAAATGATTCACATAGCTATCACTATCTACAAGTATCCATGACTTACCTATCACCATTAATCATAGCTGACATGCATAAACTAGCATATTCATGAAAATCATAATTTATAATTCTATTTTGCATCCATATCCATCAATATCTAAATACAACATTAACACAAATATAAACTCATAAATTCAAATTATAATCATAAAAAACTATATATTACAAACTTTAGAATTCAATTTATCTAGACATTGGGATAAAATCACTCAAGATGTATCGGAAGGTATCTAGTGGATTCAAGAACTCCCAATGAACATTCAAACTAATTTCTAATCATAAATCCTTAATTTTTATCAATGCTACTTTTTTGTCCACATTGGATTTACCATTATTTTGGGTTGATGATGCATTACCCAGAGCTTGCATGTGTCATTTTTCCTTCTCCTCTCTATATTTTTTCTTCTTCTTAGATTATAACTTTTATACTTTGAGGATCTATATAATATTTTATGTTGGAAGTGACAACATAGAATTGAGGGCATAACTTTGTTACATCTTTGGATCTCATCTAAAGCACAAATATCTTATTATTGGGAATTATCAAGACTAATGCTTACTCTCTTTAACATTAAGTTATTGTGTTAAGAATGACCATAAATTTGGTCTAGACTTTATGAACGAAATATCATGATACTAGGATTGTTATGACTAAGTAATTACTTTTTGGAATCGAAAGTTGCACTACTAAGAATTGGTCATTATATTTTGCACGGTGATGCTGGGGGTGGTTTTGCGACCCACATCTATTGATATTTTGGCCCTATCTTAAATAAGTTGCAATTTTGAATGTGACATGAAAACTTAATACCATTGGGGTACTCTGTTGTAGCGATATGAAAATAATATAATGACCATTAAGTGATTTAAAGCTAGTATGTTCATGATTCAAAAAAAAAATATCATGTCAACAATGATTTTTTTGCATAGTGAAATGATTGTATCAACTTGGTAGTAAAGTCGTGACCTACAAAAAAAGTTATAACTATTTTGGTAGAGTTATGTCTAAGAAAAAATATTATAACTACTTAAGGATACTATGGAAGGAATATATAAGTCATGACAAAACAATTTATCATAATTCTTACTTGCTTTTCTCTCTCACAACCCTTAACACCATCAAGTTCAACAATTTTACAAAAATTCACAAATATTTTACTAATACTCATTAAATCTTTTTAAAATAGAAATTAATGAAATCACTTTGATACATACCAATGTACATGCAAACACGTCTAATTTTACTACCCAAATAACATAATTCATTTGGTATTATTAGTACCAAACAATTCTATCTATAAAAATCATATAAGAGAAATTGATGCATAGGACTATCATTACCTTATGGATTGCCTACTCTTACATGTGTGGTTTGACTTATCTATCACTATCCATTATGCCTAACATACAACTCTTACACTATGATAAACTTACTAAGTTAGATATTCTGCTTAACTAATATATCATTCAATGTTAGTTCATCAAGAATATAAGTTTAATGAATTGGCTGTGTGATCATTCTTTGAACTTCATAAGAATTATATTTATAATAAATAAAGTTATCATATTCTTAGGTTATCAAATAATAGTTTATCTCACATGATAAGATTAGAAGGGATGTTTCTTTCGTGCCATGTGGCATGAGTATGTCCCATGACATGTCACAGTCAACCAAGTCTAACATGAATAAACCTAAGATAAAATTAAAACCCAAAATTTGTTATATATCATATCTTTATCCATCAACATCCAAACTATAATATTAACAAAAATATTAGTCATATAAAATTGCATATTTATCACACATAATTATATAACCCAACCCTAGATCTCAATTTAGAATAATATTGGATAATATTTCATACAAGATATTTTTAGAGGTATCTTATAGAATCGAGAATTTCCAATGCAAGCCTAATCATAAATATAAGTATCAAAATCAAAACTCAATCAAGTATTGTACATGTTCACCTCAAATTTACCTCTAATCTAGAGTTGAAATCATGCCACCTAGGATTTGTTGTTGACATAGGATTAAAATTTAATTTTCCCTTCGTTTTTTTTTCTTAAGTGTTGGTTAAATACTTTGGGAATTCTGTGTGACACTTTCAATTGGAAATCATAATATTAACTTGAAGTTATGACTTTCGGGTCTAATCAAATCTTCAATATTGTACCAAAGTCGAGATAGCAATCGACGTCATAAATCAAATAACTTCCATAAGCATGATTTTGTGGTAGTATGAATGTTAATGACTAACGAATTCAATCCAAAACAATATATTATAGTTCAAAGAATTGATGCAACTAATATTTTCTATTTGTAGCAAACTAATATATTATAGATTTGATCTCTGTAATAAAGTCATGATGTTATAAATGACCATGACTTTTGTTAATTTCTCCATTGAGTACAATGTTGTGGAGTTGAAAAAAGTTGTAACCCAAGTAAATGCTCTCTAATAAAATGTCATGACAGAAAATATTGCTTCTATTCAAAATACTTGGCTCTCTAATTAATAAGGTTGGGTGATATAATCAAATTTACATAATCAAATTTTGAGGTGATTTCAAAGCCATACACCCTTGGAAATGTTTTAAATTAAATCTAATTAAGACATTACTTTGTCCAATTACTTGATCTTCTATACGTAATCTAAATTATGCATACCCAATTATCTAAATTATAGAATAAAGTACACATTTTAATAAATCTAGGTGATTATAAAATTTATTAATTAATTATACAAGGCGCAGGCAGTCTCTCTCTATGGGTATTTATCTAAGCGACTGCTTGGCACATTTCAAAATCCTCGTTTCTTTTTCTTATATCAATACCAAAAAAATGTAGGTGGGTTGAAGTATTTAAGATTTACAACACTTATGAAAAAACTAAAATATAAAATAATAAAAATGACTGGATTGATATACGACGATGAATATCTTTTTGGAAAACACCCATTATTAAATGAAAGCTACACAAATGCAAAGAACTCATTTCTTGATTTTCTGCAGTACAGTCAATCTTCGCTGTTGCGCGCGCCTCTGAATTTATTTAGATAATATTTTGGTCAATGAAGGTAATAGAGTGGAGGCTGAGATTAGTATATATAAACGGGAGGTGGTGGCGGGGGAGACTTGTAATTGTAGACTAAAGGTGGAGGTGGAGGAGACCGATAGTTGTAGACTGGGGGTGGAGGAGACCCATAATTGTAGACTGGAGGTGGAGGGGGAGGTGGAGGTGGAGGAGAGTTGTAGTTATAGACTGGAGGTGGAGGTGGAGGAGAGTTGTAATTGTAGACTTGAGGAGGAGGTGGAGGAGACCGATAGTTGTAGACTGGGGGTGGAGAAGACCCATAATTGTAGACTGGAGGTGAAGGGGGAGGTGGAGGAGAGTTGTAGTTATAGACTGGAGGTGGAGGTGGAGGAGAGTTGTAGTTATAGACTGGAGGTGGAGGTGGAGGTGGAGGAGAGTTGTAATTGTAGACTTGAGGTGGAGGTGGAGGTTGAGGAGAGTTGTAATTGTAGACTTGAGGTGGAGGTGGAGGAGAGTTGTAATTGTAGACTTGAGGTGGAGGTGGAGGTGGAGGAGAGTTGTAATTGTAGACTTGAGGTGGAGGTGGAGGAGAGTTGTAATTGTAGACTTGAGGTGGAGGTGGTGGAGAGTTGTAATTGTAGACTTGAGGTGGAGGTGGTGGAGAGTTGTAATTGTAGACTTGAGGTGGAGGTGGAGGAGAGTAGGCTGGAGGTGGAGGTGGAGACTTGTAATTGTAGACTGAAGGTGGAGGTGGAGGAGAGTAGACTGGAGGTGGGGGTGGAGGAGAGTAGACTGGAGGTGGGGGTGGAGGAGAGTAGACTGGAGGTGGGGGTGGAGGAGAGTAGACTGGAGGTGGGGGTGGAGACACGTAATTGTAGACTGGAGGTGGAGGTGGAGAGTTGTGCTTGTAGATGGGAGGCGGTGGAGGGGGAGACTTATGCTTGTAGACGGGAGGGGGGGACTTATGCTTGTAGACGGGATGAGGTGGAGGGGGAGACTTATGCTTGTAGACGGGATGCGGTGGAGGGGGAGACTTGTGCTTGTAGACGGGAGGCGGTGGAGGGGGAGACTTGTGCTTGTAGACGGGAGGCGGTGGAGGGGGAGACTTGTGCTTGTAGACGGGAGGAGGTGGAGGGGGAGACCTGTGATTATAAATGGGAGAAAAATGTTGTGGAGATTGGTGTTCGCCGAAGGGCGGAGGAGGTGGCGGAGATGAGTATTGATATGAATTATGGGGTTGGTAATCAGCCTCGACCAGGGAGAGAGGACTGAAGGAAAGGGTGGCCACCACAAGGGCGGCGAGGAGAGAATGCAGTGAAATGTAACCCATCATCACAAATGTGAGGGAGATGGAGATAAGCTTCTTTAAGCAATCTCCTGCCTGTGTGTCTCATTATATAGAGCCTGTGTTCTCACTAGGGGAGACCACGAGGTTTTCTTGTTGAATGTCGAACCATAAAAATCTTCTAATATATGATTAATGAATTCACCGTTGTTTTGTGAAAAATAAATAATGAAGCGATGTGAGGGGATGTGTTTTGACGTACAGAACATTTTTGTTGAAAAAAACAATACCTAAACAAATTGATTAATATTATTAAGACTTTTTAGTTTGACAAAGTTTTATTATCATTAAATATTATAACTGTAAGTAGAGTCACTTTCTTATATATATATATATATATATATATATATTATTTGTATTTCTATTTTTTTGTGATCTACATCAATACTATTTCTATTTTTTTTACAAGTCACAAGATCCATAAACTAGTGTGACATTGAAAAGTGATATGCCAGATTGTATATCGTATGACCAAACTTACTTAGACATTGTTATGATTTATAATGAGAGTTTTGGTTGACATTTTAGTTAAGTTTTGTTTGAAGCCATAAACAAATAAATAAAAAAAATAAAAAAAAAATAAAAAAAAAATAAAAAAAAATAAAAAAAAAATAAAAAAACTAAAAAAAATAAAAAAAAAAAGAAAAAAAAATAAAAAAAATAAAAAAAATAAAAAAAATAAAAAAAATAAAAAAAAATAAAAAAAATAAAAAAAATAAAAAAAATAAAAAAATAAAAAAATATAAAAAATATCAAAAATATCAAAAATATAAAAATATAAAAAACCAAAAAACAAAAAAACAAAAAAATTTAAAACATAAATAAAAAAAACAAAAAAAAAAAAAAAAAAAAAACAAAAAAAAAACAAAAAAAAAACAAAAAAAAACAAAAAAAATAACCATGTTATGTTTTTTGTTATACAAACTATTTATTGTAATTATGATTTTATCTTTGTATGTGTATATTTTTACTTGATAGTTTATATATATTCATGATTATTTTTGGATTTCAATTTACTTCAAATAGTTAATTGTGAGAAAACTTGACCTATATTTTTTATTTGTTTCAATTGAATTTTTTAGATTATGAGTATTTAAAAATAAACTAACATTAAAAATGAAAAGGGGATAACTATTGTTTGTACTTGTAGCTTTCTACAAACATCCAGTAGACCAGAGGAAGTATTGTTCATAGTATGTGTTTTTCTTGATTTTTTAGCATAAATTCATTTATTTTGAATTAATTTTTTTAATAAATACCCTTCCATTATGTTCACATGCTTTTTATATGTAATTTGCTAAATTTATAAAAGTCATCTATTAAAAATACAAAAATGCATCACATTAGGTTTTAAATTATTATAAATCCTGTTAATTTTTATTAATCAAATTAAGCACAGGTGGCACCTCGGTGGGAGTGCCTAGGTAGTGTCACAATAACCGCGACTTTGTATTACATAACCAAATAATTAGAGTAATGACTTTTATTTAGTATCATGAATTTTAATTAAAGAAACTCACGCCATATGCTTGGGTATATAAGGAAAATCATGAGAATTCAAAAACGAAATTTATGTGAGGTATGAGGAAGATGACCCAAGGGGCTCAACAACTTAAATTTTAGGGCAATCCATAAGCAATAAAAATGATATAAGGCTCAAGCATAAATCCTAGAAGGAAGACATATTCTGACCCTTTCTTTGGGGCAAATCAATGAGGAATTGAGTAAATTTTCTGTGATTTAAGTTTTAAAAACCTATCCCGAGTGTTGAAATTGAACATCTAAATTCATATGAGATCAACTTTCACTTGTCTCAAACGTTATTCTCACTAATTTCACACTAATATTGTTTAATACTTTGTTTTATACATTAAATATGATGTTTTGTTGTGATGATGATTAGTTTTGATGACTTGATAATTAAATAGAACTATACTAGAATTTTAATTATTAGTGCGTTCATATATAATTAGAGTGGTTGATGGTGATTGATAAGGCATAAAATATAATCTTATATTTGATACAAAGGAATTGACAATTATGTGTGAGAAAAACTCACATAGCAAAACCCAAAATTGAGTGATATTTAATCATTGAGAGTATATTACTTATGAAATTAAAAGTATGAATCCTTTTATAGATCACTCTATTATATATATCTTATAAAGGAATTGACTTGCAATTGATGGTAGATGATAAATATAACATTCTTTTAAGGATTTTTGGTTTCATCTTTAATGTATAAGTCACTTATCATAGTGGGGAATTGTGATAGGTAAGTTATGTGACAGGCATACCTAATAATAAAATTAGGTATAATAACAAAGTCGTAACAAGTTTTTAGAATCATCGTAGGGAATTATTTTTGATAGTTTGGCTGGTTAAATTTAGTTAATGTAATTAGCTTGAAAGAGGGGTAGTATGATTTTTAGTTGCTTCAATACCATTATCTTTTTTTTTTGTTGAGATTTGTATTATATGTCTTATATATATCTTGTAATTATTGTTATGTTATCTTTAGTTTTCTATTTTTTAAAGACACCATCCTTATATGAATATTCTCTTAGACCGGACTAACATCTCGTGACTTAGAGAAAGGAGAATACCATATATGGGTTGAATTTTCAATATTATGAAGCATATTCTTACTCTTATAGTGATTTATATTTCGTGACTAATGATGACGTCAAATACCCTTGTTTTCAAACAGATACTTGATATATACATTTTTAAATATGAAAGGTATTGAAAATTACCTCGCAATAATGGGTTCAATGAGAATTTGGCTTCAAAACTCGACGAATTCTTTACTAAATAGTGAGGTATGGAGAAAGACCTCGAAAAAAAATATCTAACAGATTTAGGTTTCAAAACCTAAATTGCTCAAATGTTACTCAATTCCACATTCATTTGCCCCTAGAAGGGGATCAAATA
Organism: Sapria himalayana; assembly: GCA_029783825.1. Lineage (NCBI taxonomy): Eukaryota > Viridiplantae > Streptophyta > Magnoliopsida > Malpighiales > Rafflesiaceae > Sapria > Sapria himalayana. Next base: position 2,803,563 of record JAREIK010002991.1, read on the forward strand.
CATACCTAACCCTAGGATTTATGCTTGTACCTTTTATCAACCTTGTTACTCACAAATAATCTCAAAATTGGAGTTGTTGAGCTTTTTGGGAAATCTTCCTCTCATCTCTCATAGTTTTTTTTTTGAATTCTTATAGATTTTCACATATACCCAAGCATATGATATGAGATTCTTTAATTATAATTCATGGTGCTAAATAAAAATCATGATTACAATCTTTAGGTATTGTAACACAAAGTTCTATTGCTAGGCAAGGGTCTTTGGTCACTTTGTAGGGCAAATATAAATAGGAAGAAGAGAGAACACTAAGACCACAATGAAAGATCAAGAACCAAGAGCACCCAAGATAAGAAAACCAGCAGAGATTTGAAAACAACATTCATATGACTAACTTAACATAGCAGAAGACTAATGGCAGAAAAACAATATACATCCTAATGACATAATCAGAAAAACATTCTGATGACTCACATAATATGACAGAAGAACAAGGAACATACTAGACACACATACAAACAGATTATTAGCAAAGAGATACTTGACTGTAGTTCAAAAGCTCAATGCTAGGGTCCATAGCTGCCGGTGTAAAAGCGATGTGTTCGGATCAAGATTCTGTTGGGAAAAATCTGATGCGCATTCGTATCTCATGCTTCTGGAATTTGAAGAAAATGGTGTCGGGAAGATGATGAATTCAGTGGCAGAGATTGCAATTCAGTGCATACCAGAAGAGAAAGACGTGAAGCTTAATATATAGAAGCTCGAGTTCTCGGAGTCCACTCTCTTGGTCACAACCAGCGGATGCCAGTAAGATTGAAATGAACAACCGACGCCCAAACATGGATCGGGATGTTCGACGGCGTGGAACCCATGATTTTCGCTTGATTTGTGCCGCCTTGAACAGAAGAAGAAAAAAAAACTCACCGACAGCGAAGATCGTTCTTCGCTGCATTTTTTTTTTTGTTTTTTTTTTTCTGTTTTATTCTTTTATTAGTTTGGCCCGAAGATGGGCCGGACCCAACACACTTTCCTCTACATGATGGTTGCTATGTTGGTTAACATCATGGCAGCACTTTTACCTTATACAACATAAAGTCGTAGTACTAAATATGAGCTATAGATTTGGTCTCTTTCCACTACTCATTGTTTGTTATGTTAACAAAATTATGACAACACAATTAGCTTATGTTACCCACTTTCAGGGTAATGAATAATGACAATGGTTTTGATTTCTCGCTTGAGCCAATAGTTGTGTTGCTTTTGTTGGAAACATCTTGAGTTTTGCTATCTATAACAATTTATAGCCAAAAGATAAGACTCCATATCAAAGCCATGATTTTGGTTTGAGTATTCTGTGATTTGATAAAAGAAAAATTATTGTGTTGGAGGTTAGCATTATTTTTATCACTAATGGGGTACTTGGTTGCTATAATATAAAATTAATATCATAACTATAAGTTGTTATCCATTGTCAGGGTTGTGAGTGATGAATATGGTTTTGTTTTCTCCTTGGAGCAAAGAGTTGTGTTGCTTTTGTTGGCAACATCTTGAGTTTTGGTATCAATAACAATCTATAGCCAAAAGATATGATTTAATATCAAAACCATGATTTTGGTTTGATTATTTTGTTGTTTGGTAATAGAAAAATTATGGTGCGGAAGGCTTTCATTAATGTTATCATTAATAAAGTTCTTAGTTGCTATGATATGAAACTAATGGAACAACTATAATGTTGTTTCAAGCTAATTCACTACTTATTCAAAAAAAAAATTATAGCTAAGAGAATGTGTTATATAGTAAAAAGATTATGAAAATTAAGTGATAGAGTCATAGCATATAAAGATTGTCATGAAATTTGTGTAAAGTTTTGGCAAAAAATAAATACCAAAATCAATCTATAATTATAAATAGACAAAGGTGTAATCAACTCATGGCAAGTCAAATTTATGGAAATTTTTTCTTCCATTCTTATCAAAAACTCCACCAGGGGCACACATGCCAAATAATTAGTATTATTCAGTATTTTGCACATCAAACACATATCTTAGATGAACTAACCATCAATTGATATGTGAATTTTCTAGAATATTTTTATAAGGATTTCATATTTAATGAGAGAGTCGTGTGTCATCATGGTTGATGGTTAAAGGTAAGTCATGAGATATATATGAGAGGAGGTAACTCGTAAGGTGGAGATAGTCTATGAGTTATTTTTGTCGTATGACTTCTACATATGAGATTTGAGGGAAGACTTATGTTAATTATCATGGGTATAGATCTTATGAAGCCAAAAAAATAAACACTTTTAATATCATGTTAGTTCATATGTTTGATGATATATGAGATTGAAGAATAATAATACATATACAAAAAAATATATTAAGAGCAGTTGACAAGTTACATAAAACATGTGGACTTATGAATGACCCAAAAGTAGGAATGATTTATAATTTCAATGATAAAGTAATATTGGTTAAGCAATGAGATATCCATTACTAGGGAGGACCAAATAGGTGAACCAATTTTATGCTAGTAGGGAACTATGAAATTTCATAATACTTCAATATTTGTTCTGTAAGCAAGTATAATTACAACCAAGTAATTTAGATAAGCTATCATGATCAATAAAATATACCAACTCTAGAAATTTAGAGTCTTATCAAAACTCAATTTTATCTTTCTAAATAAAATATTTATTGACTTATTGTTAATTTATCAAACTACCTACACAATCAATATAAGATTGATATCTAGACGAAAGTCTAATTTACTACTTACATGATGTAAATACTTATAAAACTAAGTTGGATAAGCGACTCTCGCTCAATGAGCATTTATGAAATTAATTATCCAAAAAATTAGGCATCATAATAAAGTTGCAACACACACACACACACAAACATATATTACACGTGAATAGTATTTTTTTCTCGAAAACACTTTTCATGGCCTTTTTAATTATATATGCATTAATATTAAACATATGAAGTATACATGGCTTAAATTATGTTAATAATATATGTGGCTTAAAATTATGTAGTTATATCAAAAACTACACACGCACACACTCACAAACACACAATATTTAAAAACTATATAGTTATATTCGTACTTATATGTAGTTTACAACTATATATTGTAAATTATATGCATTAAAACTATATAGTTATGTATATATAGTTAAACTATTAAATACATAAACACACTACAAGACAAAGCAAATTAGAAACGACTAAATCTATTTCTAATTCCATCCCAAATTGCAATTAGTGACCTAAATAGAAATGAAAAAATTTAATTTCTAAAAGGCTCCTTTTTAAATTTTAGAAATTGAAAATGCTTAGGTGTTTCTAATACGTGCGACAAAATTTTGTTGTTCTAACTATAACGATGAAAATGAGATCATAGTTTCCATTTCTATTTTGATACTAAAATAGTGACGAAAGAGAATATAAACACAAATTTTATTTCTAAATTAGAAATGGCATATTCTATTTCTATTTTTTTCAACAGGAACATTTCTCATTTGTTATAGTTTCTATATGTTGTATATATATACATATACATTAATAAATAATATACCATATAATCTAGTTTGTACTTGCACATTATTCATTTAATAACATTAATGTAACATCCACTAAAAAGTAAAACATAAAATAGTAAACATCAAAGTTCAACTATTCGAGTACACATTGATTACATTTAAAAATAGTAACACGAAAAAAAAGTTAACACAAAAAATTTCATTACAAAAATGTAATGAAACAACATAATAAATAACTGAGTCATTGTTAAGATGAATATTTTTTACTGGAGATCTGAATGGGTCTTCTTTAGATTGATGAAAAATAGATAATGCCTTTGCCAACTTGCACATAATTTTTTCAATTTCAAAATTTTTTATTGCAATTTTTATTTTGTTTTAATTATTTTTATCTCTCTTTATTTTTCTATTCAATTTACTTTTGTATCTCTTCATTCTTTTATTATATCTCCTCATTTTTTCTTTGCAAATTATCCTAAATTTTCTGTATCTTCAAAAAAATTATTATAATTGAAAGATGAAAAGTTCCAAATAGAACCTCGATAAAATGTAGATGCCTAGGTACCAAGAATATATACTCACTATTTTTTGTCTCATTCCAACAACTTTAAAGATAAATATGCAAAATATCAATCTCTAGAGCCTCTAAAAAAGAATCTATCAATTATGAGGCAATGACAACCATATTCTCTATAGCTTCTTATAATTATTTCAATACAAAATAACTCATCAGTACTATATTTAGAAAAAATTTATACCAGCATATCAAACTATCAATATAATACTAAAAATTAATATAAAAATAAAGTAAGGTATTACATTTAAGGAGTCCATATATAATAACTCATCAATAATGGTAAAAAAGATACTTTACTTTTGATATTATATTGTTTGAATCCTAAAAATTATATTTTTTTACAATTTATTGTTTAATATAATGCATTTTAGATAAGACTCTAAATGTAGAAATTAAGAAACTCACATTAATATCATTTGACTTATTGTCTACATATAATTCATCTTTTTTTTTGTGAATTCGCTTAAACAATTCAAATGGTATTGGGTGATATCCCAACTCAGCTTCTTGAAAATAAATAATATTTACTAATTATGTACATGCTGCATTTTTATAAATTTATTATCATTTATATTCACAAAGTTCAAATCATAATAAATTAGGAAAAATAATTTTACCAAATCAACTGAATATTGATAGGTCATCTTTCAACCTCTAATTTGTTTGAAAGGTCATGATCTTTCACTTGCTTTCTCTGATCAATGATTTTGTTACGCCATATCTGAGACAAAGCTTTTAACTCTTCACTATTCTAGTATTCTCATCATTTTATCTAAACATTAAGGGGAATATTATTTGGAATTTTATTGTTAGCATATTTTTTTCCAAGCTTATTATTATATCTAACATTTGTCATATCTTTCCATGTATCGTTCATAGAGATCAACAAAGTATTATTCCATTTATATTTTTGCTTAAAATACAAAAAAAAATAACAATACATTGTGATGTATCTATTTTCATAGTATTTCATTAAAAAATGATTTCACATATTGAAAAATATAATAAAATTGTACTTCAAATTTTTCCCAATAATATTATTTAATATTTGGGGGCACTTTGATTTTCTTTATACTCTCTATACATAGTTTCTCCTTAAATATATTCTTAATAATATGAAAAGTAGAAGGAATAAACATGTACGTAATTTAACATTAGCACGTACAAATACATATAAATGAAATACACTCATATTTCTATTACTAAGTTTATATTTTATTCATTTTTATTATTTATCCAAAACTTTGTAATACAAATATTATTTTAATTCTCGATGATAATATTAGATCAGAAATAATATATTAGTTTGTTATTAATTATAATTATCATATTTTAGCATATGATTTATTTATATTTTAAGCATAGTTCTAATTTAATTTATTTTTTAAAAACAAAAAGAATAAAAAATGATAATGCATGTTTGTAGTAAATTTCTAAAAGGTACATAGTATTATTGTTAATTATGGGAAGAATGAAGTTTTTATCATCAATTTGAATGCAAATAATGGATTTTGAGAATCTAAATATTGTTGATGTTGTAGTAGTAATGCACATACCTCCTAAAATAAGTGGGATGGAGCTAACAATACTATCTAGTGTAGAATGAGATGTAGACAGAATATTAGTTGTAAGCAATAAAGTGTGTCTCATGATGATGTGATACTAAACGTATCCTTTATATGTGTAGGAGAATAAAAAGAGATTTGTAGTATTGTCATCACTAAATAAATATTGAATTCATCTTTCATGAATTGTTAGTTGACTTTTATTACTTCTCCCCATGGATGAAGATCACGAGCCACTTGAATTGTCATTTCTTATACTTAATTCAAGTTTCATAAAAATTAAAAAAATGCAAATACAATAAAAATATGTAATCAATATGTCATTCTAACAAAATATAATGAGAAACATAATGACATTTATAATTGTAAAAATTTTTTTATTTAACACCCAAATTATAACATTTACAAAATAAGCAACACAATTTAACATCAAAGTCAATAAATATCTACACATCATCAGAAATTTCTAATAAATCATTTTCATCTACATATTCATCCTTATATGATTATGTAATTAATTCTTCCTCATTATCTTTTTCAGCATATGCATCATCAATATCCAAATAGTTTAATCTTCATCAAGCAATGTTTCTAGCTCATCATCTGCTAGTAGATTTATTGGGTGAAGTTATACATTATAATTTTGAAATGCAGGTAATTATGATGGTATCACAATAACATTCTTTTCAAAAACTTCCATAGCTAATCTAAGCTTTATTTTATAAATAGCTAACTAGTCACAAGCAGTTCTTCTTGTTGTTAGATTTGTGGTATAACATACATGTTCTGCTTGCACCGCAATAATGAATGGTTCAGACTTACCATAATATTTCTTATGGTGAACATCAATAAGGTTATATTGATGATAAATTCTAGTACCCAAACTTGGAATAAGATCAAATCATAAACACTTAAATAGAATTGTCCTCTTAGTTGGTAAAATATGATACTCAAAAATTAGAATTTTCATTAATGTATCATGAAAATCAATATTAGATGTAATTGAGTTTTAGACCCCATAATGCATACAATATTATTCATTGTAGCTCTATTTGAATCATATTTTTAAGTGTGAAATTTATATTTATTTATATAATGTATAAGGTACATCTTGAAACTTCGTAATTACCCTTTTGCTATATCTTTTATTTATCTATTACATATATTAGACAATATAAAATATACCTAAAAGTGAAATAGAAAAAAGCATAGTTATGTAATGTTGCACATTATATTTTACAAACAACAAAGATAAGTTATATACTACCAAATATTTTATACCAAAATGCGAAATCTTTATCAAACTTTACATCAAAGGAATCATCATTAATTAAATTTTAAAAAAGATATATCACATAGCATAACTTATTTGTAATAAAGTTGCAATAACATATATATGATTACATAAATAAAATAAAAATATTATTATCACATCATTAATAGGCAAGTTTCCATTAAAATTAGATAATGGGGATTGCATTAATCTCTTAGATATTTACCAATAGTCTTCAATTGTATTATTCCAATATACAAAAACTAAATATTTCGTGTTTATCTATATAGGTTGAAATCACAAACATGAAACATTAAGCAACAATCACATACAAGCAAAATGTAATAATATATTCCTAAGGAATAAAACAAATTTTTTTTGGAAAAAAACAAAAAAAAAATCAATATCGCATAAAAGCAAAAATCACATAAATGCAACATGATGCTATATTTGAAAAATGATATATAGTTTGTGGGATATGTGCACATGACCATAAAAACTTAAATAATTAGGAGATACCTTTAGCCATAGACATGCATATCAATTTGTATTTACTAGAAATATATTTACTCAAATTAATATTAATTGGCATACATATCAATTTGTATTTCCATGAATTCATTTCAAACTTCTTGAAAATTTTTATAGTATTCTTGGATTATAATAAAAACATATCATTTTTTGACGTATATTAATTTAAAAATCTAGAAAATAGGATGATATATCTTGTATAATAAATTCAAATTATTTGTTTTTTGATTTTTTGAAAAAATTCGATGCAACTTAATTAGATGTTGATGTAATTAATATAACTCAAAGAATAGATATCATGTAAATAAGAGAAATTATCTTATTGGAGCCAAATGATTTTGCAAAAAAACATGAGTTGTTATCAAAAAACTTAATTAATATAACTGGCTAATGCAAGGATCTTTGAATTATAATTTTAACCAGTCAAATGGAGGAAAAAACTACCATCTTAAAAAAGTTTTTTGGCCTACTTATAGAGAAAAAGAAGAAGAAAAATACACAATACAACTTAATGGAATCGATGGAGACAAGTATCGATGAAGATTTGAAGGAAAAATAGGTCAAGGTTGCTGTGATGAAGAACGTAGGAAAATTGTGGAAAGCTATGATATTTGTGAAATAGAATATATTAGAAGATGCTAGGACATCTTCCAATTCCAAGAAAACCCTATTATAGAGGGAAAAAAAATGATGTTGCAACCTTATTCAAAGTCAAGACAATAGAGGAACAAAAGCTGATGGAAGGTGGTACAACAGTTTCCCAAGTCATTGCAATAACATTACATACCATATCCAACTATGTTGTGACTTTTAAATAAGTTGTGACATCTAATATTGTACATATTGGTGGATGGAATGAGAATGATGACTAGATTTTGAATGACAAACAGAAAGATTATTCTAAGCTAGAAGATAAGAAGATGTAGTTTATTTTCCATCGAGAGTCATCAATAGTAGATAAGGAGAATATGAGACAATAAGAATTAATTAAAATAATATACTAATGATATTGTTATGAAGTTTGAGGTAGATGATAATAATATAAAATGTAAAAATTAATCTATCTACATATGATAAAAATAGTGTTTCTTTGGAGGTAAGCCAAACTTTTTTTTTCTATATCATTTTACTTTTTTTATGTTACATCCATGGATTCCTACACTGTACACAAACCAAATAAAAGACACAATATTAAAATACTAATATATGTGTATGTACACAAAGAAATTGTGTATATATTTATAGTATATACATAATGTATATATAGATAATCTATACATAAGCATGACTTGCACAGAATAATGTGTATACACAAATATTTATGTTAAATCCATGGATTCCTACACTGTACACAACAATATCATGTATATATACACATACCAAGAAAAACAAACCAAAAAATGAAATTGCATGCCTCAATGATAGATGGGTAGGATGACAAACACAGGCATGAAATAAAGCAATGTTGATTAGCTGAGATGAACAGTGCCTAATTAGTGACAATTTAGCCCATCTCCTAATTTTTTTTAGAAATGGATTAAGTATTCTTCGAAAAAATAATTAATGAAAAATAGTAACAAAATAAGTTTTCATTTCTTAAGTATTAAGGAATTAAATTTCATCACTGAAATTATAAAAGTTTAATAGCAATGAACACACATTTTTTTTTTCAAAAGGAGTGATGAAGTTACTTTTTGTCACTAAATTCTAAAGTGGATCCACAATTTATTTCTAATCTAATTTAAATGGAATTCATTTTAATAATAATTTTTAGAGAATTTATCATTTTCCAAAACAAATAAATATAGAAATGGAATATTCATTGCTAAATGTCATGAAAGATAATCGACCAATAACCCCATATGATATTAATGATTAAAGGTTAACCCATTTCAATTTTCATCTCTACTTCTGTTTCTAATTTTATGACCATATAATGTGAAAAAATTTCGGACTTTTAATAGCGATTGACTATTTTTTTATTTCTTATATATGTAGGAAAGTCTTTCTATTTCTAATTCATTTCAATTCAATTCCTAATTTTAGAAATTGAATTAGGCATCTCTATTTTCCTTTATATATATAAATTAGTTAACCACTCTATAAATAGTTTAACTATCTATAATGTAAGCATATATATAAATGTGTATACATAGATATACTATAGTTTAACCACATGTTATTCAAAATTATATGTTGTACAATATATATATATATATATATAGTTTAATATAAAGTTTTTGATTTATAACTATATAATTTTAAGCTATATTTATAATTATATTAAATGTATATAGTCAAACACAAAATATTTGCTAAATATATAATAATGCTAAACATATATAGTCGATTCTCATGTAATTTGGTCAAGTATCACACAACCTAGCAGGTACAAGTAGGCTTGGTCCTACAATACAATTTAATATATCTTTGAAATGTCAAACTAGTTTATGTATCATAATAATTTCAAGAAATAGAAATAATATTGATGTTGATCAAAGAATACTTTTATAAAAACTTTATAGTACCCACTGATGATATTAGTTGTAATAAGGAAATGATGATCTATCCCATTTATAGTTATATAATGGATGATAATAAAACAAGAGCTAGGCTCCTCAGTGACGAGGACCTCCAAGCTCCAGGGCTCATCACGAACTCCATGAATTACTCAATGGTGCTGAAAAGCTCCTTGATCTTCCAAGACCTCTCGATGGAGCTCATCAATGGAGCTCCAGCGAGCTCTCTTTCTTAGATTGTTTTTTTAGTTAGGTTAGTTTAAAAAAGGGCAATTTCGTATTACAATTAAATAGTGTATAAAAACTTAGATATTTAATAGTCTGGTGTATTTATGAATAAATATTGAAAATTTAGTTTAATTTTTATTAGTTTTAGATTTGTGCACCAAAATATAATTCTCCCATAAAACATTGTCAAATTACAAAAGTCATAATATTAATAATAAAACAAAAATATTTTATCAAATGGTAGTAGTACCCACGTCGAGTCCTTATTTAACTTTCAAAAAACAACAGTGAATTATTACTCATATATTAGAAGAGACTAATGGGCATACTCTATATAAAGAAACTAACGAGCTGGTGAATGCTTAACAAAGCACATCTTCTTCTCCCTCAAATCTGTGAGGATGGGTACCATTTCATTGCATTCTCTCCTCGTCACTCTTGTGGTGGCCATTCTATCTTTCAGCCCTCTGTCCCTTGTCAATGATGATTACCCATTCCATCATCCTTATCTTCACTGGCGCCAACCATCCCAACGAGCATATCAATACCTCTATCTGCTACCTTTTCCACCCATCAATGAATACTAGTCTTCACAACATCTTTATCCCATTTACAAGAACAAGTCTCCCCTTCAAACGCCTCTCATATATAATAAGTACAGGTCACCCCCACCTCCACCACTAGTTTACATGCACCAGCCAATATGGTCTTCCCCCTCTTACAAACACAAATCTCTTCTACCACCTCTCCTAGTCTACAAGTATAAGTCTCCCCACCACCACCACTTCTCTACAAGTACATGTCTTCTCCACCCCTATCTCTAGTTTACAAGCACCTGCCTGCGTTGTCTCCTCACACTTACAAATATAACTTTCGCTCTCCACCTTCTCCTTGTACAAACACAAGTCTCCGACTCCTCCACCTTCAGTTTACAAGCATTGGCTAGAGCCTATAGTGTCCTCCCTCAATTTACAGTACAAGTCTCCTTCATTCCCTCTAGTTTACTTCCATGAGCCCATCTTGTCTCCTATGTACAAGTACATGTTCTCCCCACCTCCGCCTCCTATTTATATATAGAAATATCCCCTGCCTCCACCCCCCATTTATAAATACAAATCTCTACCACCTCCACATCTCATTTATAAATAAAAATCTCAACCTCCACCCTATTCCCATCATTAATCAAAGGATTGTCAAAATAAATAAGAGGCACTTGCAACTGAGAAGGTGATTGTTAATGCATAAAATAAAGAATTGAGAGTTTTCCTTCACATATTTGTGTAATAAGTATTTTCTAGAAATTGTTTTTCAAAAATAATTTATTTTCATGGTCTACTTTTTTTATTTTCTATTTATTTTTATAAAAGTTTTCACATCTGAAACCCACGAGAAGTATTTCATAAATGTGCTTGAATTAGATAATTTTTTGGAAGGAAGATGGAGGAAGATAAGAATGAGCTACACACTTCACAAAAGAACACTTAGGAAATATTTTGATCTCTTATTTTTGAATAAATAAAATACAAGAAGGGTATTTATAAGTTACAAGAATCAATCTCAACAACCTAATTTTAAGCCATTAAATTCTCACATAACATAAGCCATTAAATATTTAACCAAGCTTTTATGATAACTTTGATTTTTTTTTTCAAAAAACAAATCTATCAAGCTTCTAGATAAATAAAAACAAGTGTATTTTTCAACAACTTCTCTTAAACTCGGTTTCATTACTTCAAGTAAATTTCTTAGCCTGGTAAAGTCTTCTTGCTTGAGTAGCATGGTGAAAAATATCAGCTAATGATCATGAGATTTCATGTATTTTAGCTGTACATCATTCTTCGTAATGCATTCTCTAATATAGTAAAACAAATATCAATGTGTTTACTTCAATCATTGAAGAATAGGTTCTTAGATAAAGCTATGTTGACTTGTTATCCACAAAGATCTCGGTCGACTCTTCTTGTGCTACACCTAACTCTTTTAATATATTTCAAAGCTAGATGCATGATAGGACACAAGTGATAGTCACCACATACTCTGCTTCACATGTTAAAAGAGTAATAATTAGTTGCTTCTATAATGCCCAAGTACATGTAGTGTCTATGATATAGAATACAAAACAAGTGATACTATTGTGATCACCTATGTCTCCGTTTAAATCACTATCACTACACCCTATAAGCTTGTAATTACCACAAATAAAATAATAATGGCTAAAGTATGTTGTACCTTTAAGATAGTGGAGGATTCTTTTTGCTGCCTTCTAATGAGTTGTTATATTCTCTATGTATTGACTAATGACTCCCACCACATAAATAATATCAAGCCTTGTACATGTTAGGTAGTGAAAACCTTTTTCCAAGCTTTTGTATAAATTGGAATCGTCCTTAATTCCTTCCTTTTTGCATTGACAATTTGATTATGCATTCTATTGGCACGCCAACTGGATTAGAGTTATCCATCTTAACTTTTTAAGTATATCTTTAATATAGAATTCTTAGGTGATTAGGATCCCTTTCACTTCTACTTAACTTCAATGTTGAGTAATGATAAACGAGCCCATTGCCAGTCATCTTGAACTCTTTCGTTATCTATTATTAAATTTTTGAACATGCTTGGATTGCTACCTATGAAAATTAACTCGTCTACATACAAGCACAAAATGAGAATATCACCATTTTTAATTTTAATATAGATTGCATAATATATTGATACAATAAAAAATTTATTTCATTAAGGTATTAGTCCATTCAAGCATTCCAAGCTCTCAGAGCTTGCTCTTATCCAAAAAGTGTCTTCTTCAACTTTAAGAGAATGTCTTTTTCTCCTTTTACTTCATACTCTAGTGGTTGCTCAATATAAATTTTTTTTTCAAGGACTCTTTAAAAAAAAACATATTTTAGATCCATTTGAGGTATCTTCTATTTATTTTGAGTAGTCAGGGAGATAAAAATTCAAATATTTTTTAATTGAGCAACTAGGGAAAATACCTCATCATAATCGATCCCGACTCTTTGACTATAACCTTTCGCCACCAATCTTGCCGTATATCTTTTTATTTCTACTATGACATCTTTCTTTACTTTGTAGGCACATTCACACCAATCAACTTGTGTACTTCTAGAAGTGAAGCTATCTCTTATGTGTCATTTTTTTAATCACCTTTATTTCTTTATCTATAGCTTGTTTCATATTCTTGTTACTTGTTGCTTCTTTTAAATTCATATGCTCATAGTCGACAAAGAAACAATTACAATTCTTTTGATTTTCAATTACCTCATATAGTTCTTGTAAGCTCCTAAAATATGAAACCTTTTCACTTGAGCCTCCATCTTCTTGAGTACTCACAACTAGTGAAGTTGGTGGGAAAGTGAGTATCTCTCCTACTTGCTCTATCATTGGATGCTCCCCATCATCTTTTTCAATATATGGAAATAAGTTGTAGTCATTATCATGTTGTCCCTAGTCTCATTCTCCATCTTTATCAAATATGATATCTCGACTGATGACTGTCTTTCTAGTATTAAGATTGTAAAGCTTATAGCCTATGAAATTTTCATTATAATCGATGAAGATGTATTTCAAGCTTTTATCATCTAGCATGCTTCTTTTATCATCATGGACATGCACATTAGCTATGCTCCCAAAGATTCTTAGATGAGAAATACTCGATTTCCTTCCAATCCAAGCTGATTGTGGTATTTTCTTCCATACACTTCTTGTTTGAGATCAATTGGATAGATACACTGTGCATGCAACTACTTTTGCCCACAACTCCTTTGGTAGTCATTTGCATTTAAGATTGCTCCTTACCATATTAAGGATAATTCTATTTTTTTCTTTCCACCAATCTATTTTACTGGGGAAATCTCAAAACCATGAGGTGTCTTTGAATTCCATTATTTTCATAATATTTTTGAAATTTCTTCGATATGAATTCTCCTCCATGATTCAATCTCATTATTTTGATTATGAGCCTAATTTCCTTCTCAACAAGAACTTTAAACTTTTTGATTTTGTTGGGCAATCATGCTTCCACGGATAGTAAGATTAAGAAACAGAAAACAAAGAAAACACAGAAACAAGCAATATATATATCCCAATCCACAAGCATCCACGACAAAATCAAAACGAGAAATCAACACAGCAAATAACGTGGTTCGCTAGTCACTCAGTACGACTAACTACCTACACTAGAAAACGCTTATGCGTTACAGATTAAAACCAAGAATAGTATGTCTTACAGTATGCAGCATTCAACAATCACGAAATCGCGCAGAGAGAGAGGAGAACGAAGATAAACAATTCAATCGGGTCAAAAACAGCTGCCTGATAAATAAATACAAATCATTTTATACAAAAAATAAACAGCTGGTTCATTTAACCTCCGTTATTGTGCTACTGCTGCATCCCCGGGCTTTTAATATTTCATTTCCTGCACTTACATGAAAATATTAAAATAGATAATTAAGTTAAAACAAATTACATATACAGCAGATTTTTTGAAACACTTTTTATTTCTCCTTGATAAGAAATGCCCATGTTTTTCTTTAAAAATCAATTATAAAGAGAAGGAAATAGTTGATCTTACAAAGTGAGTTTGACTTTATTATACCACATACATCCCAATGTATGAGTTATAGTTGTTTTTGAGCTATTGAACTTCTTGAATTACCTCTCAAGTAGACATCATACACATACTTCATATGACAAATGATTGGTAGTTCTTTCATCCTTTGCTTCATGGAAAATAATTCTAATCCTCAAAGTTGAGCTGTCGTAACCGAAGGTGCCAATGCCAAATTGTGTCTTTGTAACATGCTTTGAGATAATATGTAAGATTACTTCAAATGATGAGCATGAATATTCTATTTTTTTGACATCGATACCTTGGCAATTAAATTACTCCCACAAATCTCTTATAGAAAGATTATTCTTATTTCGATGAATATCATAATCGCTCTAAGAGTTGTTCTAAACTCAATATATTACTCTTCATGTTTAACACATAGTTGACATTGAAAATGAATCGATAATTTCCATTCTTTGATCAGATGAAAATGTTACTGCTACTTTTGATACATTTCCAAAAACGATGTTACCACTCACCGATTCATCAAACTCCATGAACATTCTTATCCAACACATTAGACTCCAATTCATTGAAAATTGAGATGGAAAAAATTTAGTTTGCTCATGGGTAATTATAATGAGTTATAGCAGATGGTAGGCATACATTTAGGATGCAATGTTCCTTTCAAGTATCCCATTGTTGGCTGCATAAAAAAATGTACCATGACTTATAATTAAATGCCATAGATTTTACATAATCAAATTTTGAGGTTGTTTCAAAGCCATAAACCCTTGGAAATGTTTTAAATTATGCATAATTAAGACATTACTTTGACCAAGAACATACTTTAACTCATACAACATATTTCACAAGTACCAATCACTTGATAAATCTAGTTGATTATAAAATTTATTAATTAATCATACAAGGCGCAAGCACAGTTCTCTCTCTCTCGGTCTTTATCTAAGCGACTGCTTGGCACATTTCTAAAACCGTTTGTTTTTCTTATACCTTCAAAAAAATGTAGGTGTGGGTTGAATTCTTTAAGATTTATTAACATTTTTGAAAAACTAAAATTAAAATAATAAAAAAAAAAACCAAAAATGACTAGATTGATATACGACGATGAATATCTTTTTGGAAAACACCCATTATTAAATGAAAGCTACAAAAATGCAAAGAACTCATTTCTTGATTTTCTGCAGTACAGTCAATCTTCGCTGTTGCGCGCGCCTCTGAATTTATTTCGATAATCTTTTGGTCAATGAAGGTAAAAGAGTTGAGGCTGAGATTAGTATATAAAACGGGAGGTGGTGGCGGGGGAGACTTGTAATTGTAGACTAGAGGTGGAAGTGGAGGAGACCCATAGTTGTAGACTGGAGGTGTAGAAGGAGGAGACCCATAATTGTAGACTGGAGGTGGAGGGGGAGGTGGAGGTGAAGGTGAGTTGTAGTTATAGACTGGAGGTGGAGGTGGAGGAGACTTGTAGACTGGAGGTGGAGACACATAATTGTTGACTGGAGGTGGAAGGGGAGGTGGAGGAGTGTTGTAGTTATAGACTGGAGGTGGAGGTGGAGGAGACGTGTAGACTTTAGGTGGAGGTGGAGGAGAGTTGTAATTGTAGACTGGAGGTGGAGGTGGAGGTGGAGGAGAGTTGTAATTGTAGACCGGAGGTGGAGGTGGAGGTGGAGGAGAGTTGTAATTGTAGACTGGAGGTGGAGGTGGAGGTGGAGGAGAGTTGTAATTGTAGACTTGAGGTGGAGGTGGTGGAGAGTTGTAATTGTAGACTTGTGGAGGTGGAGGAGAGTAGGCTGGAGGTGGAGGTGGAGAATTGTGATTGTAGACTGAAGGTGGAGGTGGAGGAGAGTAGACTGGAGGTGGGGGTGGAGGAGAGTAGACTGGAGGTGGGGGTGGAAGAGAGTAGACTGGAGGTGGGGGTGGAGACACGTAATTGTAGACTGGAGGTGGAGGTGCAGAGTTGTGCTTGTAGATGGGAGGCGGTGGAGGGGGAGACTTATGCTTGTAGACGGGAGGGGGAGACTTATGCTTGTAGACGGGAGGGGGAGACTTATGCTTGTAGACGGGAGGGGGAGACTTATGCTTGTAGACGGGAGGGGGGGACTTATGCTTGTAGACGGGATGCGGTGGAGGGGGAGACTTATGCTTGTAGACGGGATGCGGTGGAGGGGGAGACTTATGCTTGTAGACGGGAGGCGGTGGAGGGGAGACTTGTGCTTGTAGACGGGAGGCGGTGGAGGGGGAGACTTGTGCTTGTAGATGGGAGGCGGTGGAGGGGGAGACCTGTGATTGTAAATGGGAGAAGGATGTTGTGGAGATTGGTATTCGCCGAAGGGCGGAGGAGGTGGCGGAGAGTATTGATATGAATTATGGGGTTGGTAATCAGCCTCGACCAGGGAGAGAGGACTGAAAGAAAGAATGGCCACCACAAGGGTGGCGAGGAGAGAATGCAGTGAAATGTAACCCATCATCACAAATGTGAGGGAGATGGAGATAAGCTTCTTTAAGCAATCTCCTGCCCGTGTGTCTCATTATATAGAGCCTGTGATGAGACACACGGGCAAGTAACTCCATATATATGAGAGATATCATTATATATAACATTTAGTGTCTTTTGCTTAATTTTAAACTTTTTACAATATGACTTGCAAGTAACTCCATATATATATATATATTATTTTAGATTCAGTGCCCAAGACAACAAGGTAGTGTTGAATGTGGATACTATGTGATGAGATATATGAGAGATATCATTCTTGAACAAGGATGTCTAACATCAAAGGTATGTGTTGATTTGTTGTTTCTCAAGATATCAGTTATTTTTAGTTTTCCAATTTTATTGATTAAGATAATACTTTACTGTTCAACAGTTTAATGGGAAGCAATCATACAACAAAGATGAGTTGGATGAAGTACGATCTGAATGGGTGATGTTGGTGACTCTATTAATACTTTCCTCGGTTTGAAAAGTATTGCGGACACCTTTTTGTATTGAAGCATGAACAAATTTTGGGATTTACAACATTAACTTTTGACGAGGTTCGTAATTTATATCTCTTTTGACCCAAAGTATGACTGAAGGTAAATTATTCGACATAATCATTTGAAGATATTTTAGTATTTTCCTTACACATTCATTATATTTCTATAATTTTCATATGTTGAATTATGTTAGTATATTGTATGCATGATTCTTAGGCATTTAAAGGTAAACTTTTTTTGGTCAAGTTAGGAGATCTTTCAACTTTGGAATGGTGCATGAACTATTGTGATAATAAATGTATTTTTTTAATGAGATCAAGTGATTACTTCTTACTTTCAATTAAATATTCAAAACTTGAATATGTAATTAGAATTTTTTTGTTTTCATACTATCTTTTATTTATGTTGTAAACCATAAGTTTTTTGTTTTAAATTGACAATGGAAAAAATTGTGATTTCGACTTTTGGCTTCAATACTTTACCACAACAGTGTAAATTACCTTTTCACCCTTATAAAACACAATAATTATTTCAAGGCACAAGTTTTTTTTTCATGCAGCCAATATTTTATTAAAGAATCTAAAACTATATGTTAATTGGATTACTATATTTATGTAATCAAATAGAACTTTAAATTACATTACATAGCATCTAATCGAGTTTTTTGATGTGTTGGGAAGATGAAATAATTTAACTTTTCATTTTATGATATTTATTTGGTTTTTGTAGTGTTTTTTTCAAGTTGTTTGTGAGATCTTTAAACTCACTACACACCTTTAGGTTTGAAATGAATTATTATTGTTTTGTATTTTAAAAAATTTTATCAAATTTTATGCCATAATTGATAAATCTTATGCTTTATATTTTATCCATTACTACTAACTTTGTTTTTGTTGTTGTTAAATTTATTTATTCGTATATGTCAATTGTTATATAAATTATTTTTATGATATGCTGTTATCATTCCTGTTTTTTTTCCAATGCTCT
Organism: Sapria himalayana; assembly: GCA_029783825.1. Lineage (NCBI taxonomy): Eukaryota > Viridiplantae > Streptophyta > Magnoliopsida > Malpighiales > Rafflesiaceae > Sapria > Sapria himalayana. The sequence goes on from JAREIK010002991.1 coordinate 2,822,360, forward strand.
ATAATATATTTTTTTCAGCAAGTGTAAGTATTTATTATTCATCTTTTGGTATGTAGGTTACCTTATTTGGAAATTAACTTTCAACTTTGTCAGGCTAGCAGGAACTAGTTTTATGGAGTTAAGGCACAATTGGGTTGCATATATCAGAAATTTTGAATTTAATTTAAGAAATGAATGTTGAAATTGTGTTATATATTTTTTTGATTTGTAAGAAGTTCGAGTTTCCCATTGTACTTAAAAACTGTATTATTGGTATGGATTGTAAAGAATGTTGTTCTTATGTGCATGCAGTATTACAATAACAGGTGAAAATATAGTTACAATAATTATTAAATTTAAATTTATTTAAATCAAAATCTTCCTTGACGCTTTTACTAAGTGTCATAGTATTAAAAAAATTTACAATAGTTATAACATATAATGACGTTTTTTTTTGCAGTGTCGTTGAATCATACTTAAACGCTAAAATAAAGCATCATTGTTAATAAAAATGACACTTTATTTTAGTGTCAATGTATGATTCAACGACACTGCAAAAAAACATCATTATTGTATAGAGTTTTTATGTCACGCTAGCGGATGACACTATCGATAAGCGATATTATATATATATAATGTCGCTTTTTTAGCATCATTGATTATGGTTTTTGTTGTAGTGTCAATGAGGCATTGATCAAATTTTCTATGATTTAAGTTTTAAAAACCTATCCCGAGAGTTGAAATTGAACATCTAAATTCATATGAGATCAACTTTCACTTGTCTCGTACGTTATTCTCACTAATTTCACACTAAAAAAAAATCTAAGGATAATGTAATATTGTTTAATACTTTGTTCTATACATTAAATATGATGTTTTGTTGTGATGATTGGTTTTGATGACTTGATAATTAAATAGAACTAATACTAGAATTTTAATTATTAGCGCGTTCATATATAATTAGAGTGGTGGATGGTGATTGATAAGGCATAAAATATTCTCATATTTGATACAAAGGAAGTGACAATCCTTTTGACAATTATGCGTGAGAAAAACTCACATAGCAAAACCCAAAATTGAGCTATATTTAATCATTGAGAGTGTATTACTTATGAAATTAAAAGTATGAATCCTTTTATAGATCACTCTATTATATACGTCTTATAAAGGAATTGACTTGCAATTGATGGTAGATGATAAATATAACATTCTTTTAAGGATTTTTGGTTTCATCTTTAATGTATAAGTCACTTATCATAGTGGGGAATTATGATAGGTAAGTTATGTGACAGGCATACCTAATAATAAAATTAGGTATTATAACAAAGTCGCAACAAGTTTTTAGAATCACCGTAGGGGATTAATTTTGATAGTTTGGTTGGTTAAATTTAGTTAATGTAATTAGCTTGAAAGAGGGGTAGCATGATTTTTAGTTGCTTCAATACCATTCTCTTTTTTATGTTGAAATTTGTATTATATGTCTTATATATATCTTGTAATTATTGTTATGTTATCTTTAGTTTTCTATTTTTCAAAGACACCATCCTTATATGAATAATCTCTTAGACCGGGCTAACACCTCGAGACTTAGAGAAAGGAGAATACCATATATGGGTTGAATTTTCATTATTATGAAGCATATTCGTACTCTTATAGTGATTTATATTTCGTGCCTAATGATGACGTCAAATACCCTTGTTTTCAAACAGATACTTGATATATACATTTTTAACTATGAAAGGTATTGAGAATTACCTCGCAATAATGGGTTCAATGAGAATTTGCCTTCAAAACTCGATGAATTCTTTACTAAATAATGTGGTATGGAGAAAGACCTCGAAAAAAAAAATCAAACAAAATTAGGTTTCAAAATCTAAATCGATGAAATGTTACTCAATTTCCCCTAGAAGGGGATCAAATACCTACCCCTAGGATTTATGCCTGTACCTTTTATCAACCTTGTTACTCACAAATCATCTCAAAATTAGAGTTGTTGAGCTTTTTGGGACATCGTCCTCACATCTCTTATAGTTTTTTTTTTGAATTCTTAAAGATTTTCACATATACCCAAGCATATGATATGAGATTCTTTAATTATAATTCATGGTGCTAAATAAAAATCATGACTTCAATCTTTAGGTATTGTAACACTGAGTTATATTGCTAGGCAAGGGCCTTGGTCACTTTCATGTGCATGATGGTTGCTATGTTGGGAAACATCATGGGAGCACTTTTACCATATACAACATAAAGTCGTAGTACTAAATATGAGCTATAGATTTGGTCTCTTTCTACTACTTATTGTTTGTTATGTTAACAAAATTATGAGAACACAATTAGCTTATGTTACCCACTTTCAGGGTATTGATTAATGACAATGGTTTTGATTTCTCCTTTGAGCCAATAGTTGTGTTGCTTTTGTTGGCAACATCTTGAGTTTTGCTCTCTATAACAATCTATAGCCAAAAGATAAGACTCCATATCAAACCCATGATTTTGGTTTGAGTATTCTATGGCTTGATAAAAGAAAAATTATGGTGTTGGAGGCTAGCATTATTTTATCACTAATGGGGTACTTGGTTGCTATAATATAAAATTAATGTCATAACTATAGGTTGTTATGCATTGTCAGGGTAGTGAGTGATGGACATGGTTTTGTTTTCTCCTTGGAGCAAAGAGTTGTGTTGCTTTTGTTGGCAACATCTTGAGTTTTGCTATCAATAACAATCTATAGCCAAAAGATATGACTCAATATCAATGCCATGATTTTGGTTTGAGTATTTTGTGGTTTGGTAATAGAAAAAGTATGGTGCTGAAGGCTTTCATTATTGTTATCACTAATAAGGTACTTAGTTGCTGTGATATGAAACTAATGGCACAACTATAATGTTGTTTCAAGCAAATTCACTACTATTTCAAAAAAAAATTTATAGCTAAGAGAATGTGTTATATAGTAAAATGATTATGAAAATTAAGTGATAGAGTCATAGCATATAAAGATTATCATGAATATTTGTGTAAAGTTTTGGCAAAAAATAAATAACAAAATCAATCTCTAATTATAAATACACAAAGGTGTAATCAACTCATGGCTAGTCAAATTTATGCAATTTTTTTCTTCCATTCTTATCAAAAACTCCACCAGGGGCACACATGCCAAATAATTAGTATTATTCGGTATTTTGCACATCAAACACATATCTTAGATGAACTAACCTTCAATTGATATGTGAATTTTCTAGAATATTTTTCTAAGGATTTCATATTTAATGAGAGAATTGTGTGTCATCATGGTTGATGGTTAAAGGTAAGTTATGAGATATATATGAGAGGAGGCAACTCGTAAAGTGTAGATAGTCATATGAGTTATTTTTGTCGTATGACTTCTACATATGAGATTTGAGGGAAGACTTATGTTAATTATCACGGATATAGTTCTTATGAAGCCAAAAAAATAAACAATTTTAATATCATGTTAGTTCGTTTGTTTTATGATATATGAGATTGGAGAATAAGAATACATATACAAAAAAAAATATTAAGAGTAAATGACAAGTTACATAAAACATGTGGACTTATGAATGACCCTCAACTAGGAATGATTTATAATTTCAATGATAGAGTAATATTGCTTAAGCAATGAGATAACCATTAATAGGGAGGACCTAATAGGTGAACCACTTTTATGCTAGTAGTGAACTATGAAATTTTTATAATACTTCAATATTAGTTCTGTAAGCAAGTATAATTACAACCAAGTAATTTAGATAAGCTATTATGATCAATAAAATATATCAACTCTAGAATTTAAGAGTCTTATCAAAACTCAATTTTATCTTTTTAAATAAAGTATTTATTGACTTATTGTTAATTGATCAAACTACCTACACAATCAATATAAGATTGATATCTAGATGAAAGTCTAATTTACTACTTACATGTAATTACTTGTAGAACTAAGTTGGATAAGCGACTCTCGCTCAATGAGCTTTTATGAAATTAATTATCCAAAAATTAGGCATTATAATAAAGTTGCAACACACACACACACACACATTACATGTGAAAGTATTTTTTTCTCGAAAACACATTTCATG